>LQNS02278100.1:11852274-11883781 GCA_001587735.2 Parhyale hawaiensis
CAAATTGCGGATCTTTATCCAAGTTGTATAGGGAGGCGCTATCACTCCCCATAGCCAGCTTACGATCAACAACTCAAAGTGCTCCGTGATTTATGGCAGTCATCTTTCTAACGATGTAGAAGTCAGTAGCTCACTGTCCCCCTCCCCTCGATCTCGCCGGAAGCGTCAGATCGCCCTGGAAGCGCCACACGGAAATGTTGACGTATTGCTGCTCCGACTCGGGATCGCTTAGGGGAGCGCCTCCCCCCTGTCTCCGAGGTCTTATACTTGGCTGGTGGGGAGACGGTACTGTTGCTGCTGGGCGACAGACGAGGGTGAGATGAAAACTTCATGGGTTTTATGGCATCGTAAGTAGTTAAAGGAGAATAAACAGTAATAATCGTTACAACTGAAAATAATTATCGACACGTCTTTCTACTTTCGTCTTTATTTACCCAATTTTCGTCCCGCTTAGAAAGGAGCCTATGAAGGTTTTTTTTTGTTTAATTACACATAAGTTCGAAAATAGGAACAAGCAATGTACAAAAGATAATCAAGGCTAAATATACGGAATTACAAAAAAGTACGTATAAACCAAATATAGGTCAACACCTAAAGTCTCAACCGCACCGGAGAAGTTGGTATGCGTACGAGGTCAGGCCAGTCAACAGATCTATAGTTGCTAAAGGTCGCACGCTGCCAAATGCAGAAATATTTCAAAATATATAAATAGTTAAATTTCTTAAATTAGTTAGCAAGTAGGATAACTTCACTATTTGTGTGTAGAAGCTACTTCTATAATTAATGAAAAGATAAGGCAGAGCGGCCACTGAATCACCAGCTTCAGGGCATATGATGTGGCAATTGAATAAAATTAGACTAAGGTACACATACAGAATATTCCGCTCTACATAACTTTGAAATATTATTAACAGCAGTTATGATAATGAAAATAAACATAACTCGATAGAAAACAGTGAATGTCCTAAAATATCTGTTTTCTATAAAAACAACAATAAAAATTTCTCGTCATATTTTCCGCTAGGTTATTTGCAGTACAAATGTGTACAAATGCTAATAAACAAAGCGTGTTGAGGTTAGTTCTTTGATATAATTATTTATGCCGGGGCATGACTCTTCATTATCCTTACAAAATTTCGGGCTGCCCCAACAACTGATTTACGGTTTTAGTTTCTAGGGCACCCCAAAATTTTATTATAGTTAATGACGGCATCAGTACTACTAATACTAGCAATTATTGAAAATGATGATTGGCATATTAGAATAACCATGATTATACTGCACAGAGTACTAGTGACAATGGGGTGTACAAGCCAGTAGTAACTTCTGTCATTTCTAAAAGAAAAAAATTAAATAATTAATTAAAAAAGAAAGTTTTGGGGTGTTTTGACGCGTTCTTGTTATAAAGATCAGTAGTACATTACTTTTTTTTTTTGTTAATTCCTTGAGAATTCAACTCTAATGTACCTACATTTTAATTTAATAAATGAATAAACCTATGGTACGAAATTTTATTTTCTCAAAATAAAATGATAGGTACAAAAATTAAGATAAGAAAACAGAAATTTATTCACACGTCTTTAGTATTAGTAAGTGAGCGATCCCCTTATTCTTTCCTATCATCTACTCTTCAGAGGACTTTTCTACCGAAAATGAAATATTCTTCATGTAGGTGCGCTTTGATCTGTATACGTAGTGAGGTTCCCGTATCGCCTTTTCAGCTCCATGCAGAAGAGCTCAGGTTCACATACTGTGCATACAGTACATAATCAAAGTAAGCTGTCCCAGGGTTTGCCCGACTGCTATCCATATCCTGGACCGATAACTACCGTAAAGTTCTTAAATGAAAGGAACTAAATTCAAGAACATTTTCGATAGGAATATAAACTCGGAACTGAATAATTTTGGAAGGCTTTGGACAGAAGATGGAGAAAGAGCGCGCTTGTAATAGTAAGGATTTCGGGTAGTTAAATTTCTAAACTTATATATACAGAATTGGCAAAACATTAAAAAAACAACCGTACTCGCTAAAGTGTCTTCGATTCGCCCAGTTTAAACGGCATAATTTAATCTGATTAGCGTTTCCTAAATTCAGCTTCAGGTCCTAATCACAAACCGATTCCGCTTGAGGCAGCTGAAAAGTCAATCCTGATGTAGGATTGAGCTCCAAGCCGTCTAAAGTGTAGTTGGTTTGCGATTGCAACTTCAAAGTTGATCTAATAGGGAGCTGAACGCTTGATGCCTTTTTTTTAAGAAAAAAAATGTGAATATATTAAAATACTATTCAAACTAATCGGATGATCACATTATTTCGCTGCTGGAGAAAAAATTTGTCAACGCACAAAATATCCTGCATGAATGATTTTCAAACTTCGTCGAAATAACAGTGTTACTCTGGCTAACTTTTGGTACTAGTAGTAGAATTTCATTCGTGTCACAGTATAGATAATTTCTCACGTTAGTTCATATTTAGTCCATATTTCAAAGTGTTCGTATGCAATGCCATGCTTGTTCAAATGATAGGAAAGTGCTTTGCTTCCTGATTTATATAATTGACTCCACACTGGAAGATACACACCGAAGCTCTACTCGTGATAGTTTGTCAGTAAACTGAATTGAAGGTTCATATTCTAGCAAACCTTTCAGTCGACACGCAGCTGTGTGTGTAAGCACACAATAAAAGAATGAACGTAGGGGAAAATAATATCCTGTAACAGACTCTTCCTACTTCTTCGTAGCAGTACTGGTGACCCAGAGCAGGGGGGGGGGGACTTTGCTAGACTCAGAGTGCTGATGACTTGCACTTGAGGGGAGATTTTGGACAGGGGTTCGCGATCGCTCCCCTCTCAATGCACCCATCCGTTCTTCCTGATTTCAAGGAAAATTCCTGCTGTGAAGGCAGAATACTTTGCTTGAAGAAAGAATTGTAGCTCTGAAGGGTGAATGATTAATATGAAGGAAGAAATCCCGCTCTGAAAGAATAATCTTCGATTTGAAGGTGAAATTGCTGCTGCAAGGGGGAAAAAATTGTTATATCAAATAAGAATTCTTGCCATAAAGAACGACTTCCTGCTTTAAAGGACGAATTTGCAAATTAAATGAATAATTCTCAATTTAAAGGGAGAAATCCTGCTTTAAAAAGTACTTCCTACTCTAGAGGAAAAAAATCTGATTAGAAGGAAGAATGCATACGTAGAAGAAAGAATTCTTGCCTAGAAGGAATGATTCTTATCTTTAATGGAATAATTCTGAATTAGAAGAAAACTATTTTGTGTTAGTGAAACAAATTCAATGTTTTATGCAGCCCTCATTAGGAAAAATAATTACTATTTGAAGCAATGAATACCGCGCTATAAAATGAGATAATTAGTGCTTTAAGATAAATATAATACCTAGATTAAGCAGAAAATCTTCCTCCGAAAGAAGAAATCCATGTTTCGAAATAAAAATAATTTCCACTTGAAGGAAATAATTAAGTACCAGCTTCAAAACGAAGAACAGCTTAATGAAAAGGAAACAAGAAGAAGATATTGTATGTTTCATGGAGAGATTACTCTTTTTCAAAATAAAAACAATTTCATGCTGTAAAAGAACAGCTTAATGAAAAGGAAACAGGTTAAGGACAAAAAAGGCTTTTTGAAGAATGAAGATATATTTCATGGGAAGATTCCTCCTTTTTAAACAGAAACAATTTCTTGCTTTAAAAAAAGTCTGTTTTGAAAGAAAAAATTTTTATTCCGGGGTGCAACTATTTTGGCTTCTGCTAAAGGTGCTGTTCTAAAGAAAGCAGACCGACTACAGCTTAAGATAAAAAGATAAAAAATTATATGTTTCAAGAACAATAAGTCCTACAGCGAGAAAAAAATACTATTGTGATAAATAGATAACTCAAAAAGTTTATGGACTTATCTCTATGTAATTTACCATAAATGTTACCTAGGTATGTTAGGGGGAAGTTATGATTAACTTTTGGTCATAGTCCGACCATCCGTTTGTTTGTTTACTTGTTTTTGCTTGGTAATATTACTGAAACAGTTATGAACGGATCTACATGAAATTTGCAAGAATTGTTGGGATTGTTACGAATATCTACTGTTCAAATTTTTATGATGATCTGCCACTTCCTTTGTTTTCCTCGATGCTTATTATATTTGTCACAACCGAATTCAAAAAGTAATGGACGGGTTTTCATAAAATTTTCAGGAATTATTCGATTAGCTAAAACGCACCAATAACCATATTTTGGTGACGATCAACTCGTAGTGTGGGAGTTCGACTATAGTCGTACGCTCGTTTTCTTCACGTTTGTGAAAATATAACGAAAAAGTTGCTGGTGATGATAAAAGAGAAATCCTGGTTTCAGGACCAATTTACTTTTTTCTTTAACATTGCCTGGCTGACGGAAGTATACTCTCTCAGAGTGATCTAGTCATCATTTTGAAATATCGATGCCTCGATAGAGGGACAAAATCTTGTTCTGAAACAGGCAGTACTACAGTAAAGAAAGAAATGTTTTGAGGGAACGATCTCCTTCAAACAATAAAAACATAAACATTTATTTCTCCCAATGAGAAGGTTTTCATAAATTAAAACTATTACAGTGCTATTTCAGTAGACGAGATCAATACATGATAACAATAAGGTTTATATGGTAAGTTTCGGTAAATTTCTACTGTTACCTCCAACGATTTCAGCATTTTTGGTGATATATTTTGGTAAAATATGGCAGTCTACGACTTTTTTCATGAATAGCGTTCTCGTCGGCAATGCTTAGTTGTCGAGATATTTGGCTTTGAAGTTCCCATTGTTTTTCTATAGGAGAAAATAGTCGGCGTCATTATAGGCTTGCTAGCGATCAAATATGAACTTAACCAAACATACCTAATCCGACCTAACCCAACCTAACCAGACTTAACCTTACCTAATGTTACCTAACCCAACCAAACCTAGCCCAACTTAACCTAATATTAACCTAACCTATACCTAACCTAATCCAACCTAACCCAACTTGATCCCCTCCAAAAAAACATGGAGAGAGTTTTTTTTTTTTGCAGTGTGCGACTGTGGTTATTTTCTGGCATGGGAAAACAATAGAAAGTTCAAAGTCAAATATCGCGAAAACTAAGCATTTCCGACGAAAACGTTGTTCTTGACATACCTAAATATGTCCACAAAAATACTGGATTTAAGTGGGAGTAATTGTAAACAAATACCTAAGTTTCATATTAATAATGCTATCATACCAAACCACCTACATATTACTTATTACAGCAATAGGTTCACACACATAGACCTATCATGAATACGATAACGCACCGTCATGTAAATTTAAAGGCTACAAAAGCAACGTTGACAAACTATAGAAAAAAATGTATGGGTAGCGCAGACAGCACACGCCTGCAGGCAATTACTACGATCGTTTAAAGAACTGCCTTTGGTAACGCACCATATATCAATTTAAGAATGTCGAAAACAGCAACATTAAGAAGATACACAAAAGAAAAGTAACAGCTCACGGCTGTAAGTAACAGAGATGAAAGTTTAATAGATGGAGGTGAGAAACGCAAGAGCTAGAGAATATTCCGATCATGTAAACTGTCATTTTGATACAGAATCATAACTCAGTGCCGCTTGAGCGCCGAACTCTGAAAATTTGGGTTTCGGCAAACCCTTGAAGCAATGATTTAACCTTTTCTTTCTTGTGTATCTGGTTTGTGTACAATACTGAAATAGCTTTATTCTCACATGAGAGACAGACAAGCAATTATGAGAGAAAAGGTCAACAGAACAGGGTTACCAGAATTTCTTATTGTTGCCTACAGGCGTATCTACCGCAAGGATACTTAGGCGGTCTACAATATATCATACGACGCAAAAGCATCCCTGGCTTCCGTGCCTGTGTATCTGGGAATGGCCACCAGCCACCAAATGTATCTTTATACGCAACACACAACTTGCTGGTGGTATATCTCAGGAATTTAGACCAGAGATAGTTGGAATCTAGTGGAGTAGCCGAATGGTGAAAAGAATAGAAACTTCACATTCAGGAAGCAAGTATGAAACTGACCAAAACGTATACGGCGCGGCCGAACGAATTCGTTCATAAAAAAGTCATACACGAGAAGCCGCAGGTCTAAAGCCGGACGCCAAGCACTAGCAGTAATTGGCATTTACAGGCTATTCTGAAGAAGTCAGAAAATGATTTATGTGTAGAACAGTCTTTATTTTGGGAATATTCTAGACCAATAAAATCATTTTAGCCTCGTTATTATGTTGAATCATAATTAAGAGCAGGGAGGCTTTTTAAAAAGCTGCACTTGCGTTTACAAACTTCTTTTCAGAGAATTTTTGCTGTCTCTGAAAATTTTTGCTCCTTTTGGATCGGAAACACTGTCACTGGAAATTTTCGTACCGATAATTTTATCAAGGAACTGAATCTATTTTAACTAAAATTCTTTAATCTTATATCTTTGTGACCATTCAGCTGCAATGTGCATTAGGGTTTCAGTTCAAGTGCAATATATATGTCAAGATTTCAGTTGAAAGTAGACATGTCTGTCAGACAAATAATTTTTAAGTTACTATTAATTATTAACACAGCGTTATAGGTGCTGTCCAATTTAATTTGTGTTAGGTTAACAATCTGTGTAGGGAAACTGGAGGCCCCTAGTTCAAGCCCTGTTTTCGCCACAAGTTTTCATGCATGAATATTTCGCTTAATCAATAGTGCTTAGCGCCTATACCACGATGTTGAGCAGAAAACTGCTTTACATCCACCGCGAGATTGTAGAGCCTCCGCCGCTCGACTGTTCAACCTCTGATTGCTTCATTGTTAGCTGTGCAGCCAACAGATTGTTCAACTTCAGCCAATACCTTGTTCAACCTCGGTCAACTTGTCCAACCGCTGGTAGCAGCTTATTCAACTTCAGCCAATAGCTTGTTCAACCTCAGCTAATACCTTGTTCAACCGCAACCACCTTGTCCAACCGCTCGTAACAGCTTATTCAACTTCAGCCAACCGGTCGTTCAAAATTATGTCATCACAACCCGAAAAGTAATTACACAGCTAATTTACAGAAGATAGTAGTGTCAGATTTGAGTTTAATCTCTACGCTCTTGAATTTTCAGAATAATGACGTCACAGTTGCGTCACACCACTGTTGCACGGAGGAGTCTTTGGTATTTTCACAAAGGCGTGACGCAATTTTGACGTCACAATTCGCATACACTCAGATCTGACATAACTACTATAGTAAGTGAACTGTGGCAGTAAAGACAAGGCTTACCTTGACGCAGGAAACCGCTTATTCTCTTGAAGTAAAGCATACAAAAATTATATATAAATGATCAGCGAGTAAACTCCACAGTCGGCGTAAGTAATTAAAATTACTTACTTCGGGGTCCGTTGACGAAATTACAGTGAACAAAGAATTGCATTATTTAAGAGATTGCACCGATCAACGTTTCCGGTAACGCTTGTCATTTGTCAAGTTGCCGTAGCTAAAATGGGTTGTTGAGTCCCCGTCAATTTCTCTCCCTTATCCCAACCAAACCACTGAACTGTTATCAGTTCACGCCACATAGTTCATGCCCTAACGACAACTCGGTATCTATGATACACACCCGCTATCTCTCCAAAGACTGATCACCTCTAGAATTTTCTCCAAGATGTTGCCATCAAAGGGAGCTCGCATAAATCATTCGCCGCTTCAGGATTGATCTTGTCGCCTACACGGAGGGTGTCCCCTCAAAAATATTCCCAGTTTAGGGGCAGCGAGCGCTGATTGGCAACGCTGCTGGGCCGATAACAACCTATGATGTGAAAATTTGCTCGTTTTTCTTCGTAAACAAAAACTCAGAGAAACAGACGACATGATTCGCGAGTCAAAAAATGTTTGCAATAAAAGAAACAGTATCCCAAATGACGGTATTTTCGTTTATTTTTTGCATTCCCAATTGCAAAGTTTAATTCGGGTATGCTTTTTATATCCTGTTGTGAACATAATTTCTTCATGTGCTTCGTTACCCGGAATTAATAAACTTATGCTTCCTATCATAGCTACAGCGCGTCATGTACTTCAAATTTTCAAACAAAATTTTTCTTCTCAGCTGAGTGGTCGAAAATTGAAAATTTACCCTGATTCTCCATTAAAATTAGTATATAACTATTATATTTACAGGCATATCAGACACTAGGTCAAGTTTTTGATCTAATTTATATATAATTTTTATGCATTGCGAGACGATTATTCATTCATCTAGCTTCTAATTTTACTTCAGATAATTATAGATACATATAGGTAGGGTCTCTTTATAATAGAAAATAACATTAGGAAAGTCGGAAAGAGAAGTGTATTATCGATTAAAAATTCTGCAGGGCTTTTTAATTATTATCATTCTGTGAACTATACACTCGTACTTTATACATGTCCCAATACGCTGCTTCTACGCAAATAACTGAGAATCTACTTTTCAGAGAAGTAAATTAAATCTCATGTGTAAAGTCCGTAGACTACAGTGATAAATGAAACATTTTGAGTTTCGGTCGATTTATCGAAAGTGAGCCCGGCCCACGCTTAAACTGCTATTAATATAAACGACCGGAACCCGTGGAAATTGCACGGTTAATTAATGTTTTCACCTACTTTCGTTTGACATAAAGTAGTGTTCCTGTCATTTACCCTACCTCGTCTAAACCAAAGTCCTCATGACAAACCCCGTCTACCTTAACACACCTTGTCTAGCCGACTCTAGCCTCTCTCACCTGTGAATCTTGCAAACAACGGTACTTCTCGCATTTTTCTCCTATATTTGTGCATGCTTTTCTACGCTCTGTATTCCACTGCTTACAGATAATTTAGCCGATCATCATCTTACGAGTTCTAATTTTCTTGCCAGCATGTCCGATTTTTTTTTTTTTTTTGCACGACTGCGGGGCCCTTGGATATTGATCAGTAGCCATTATTTTTCTGGTCTCTTTGATGCGATGGCTGTAGGCTCAAGGAGCTTCAATGGAGAGGAAGGAGCCAGGAGCCTCGCCCCTGAAGCTCATGAGTCTCTAATGGCTGTCAGCCAGTCGCGTATGCACCAACCGCAAATCAGTAACTCAACTCGGTTTGTCTACTGCTCCCCCGTGAAACTCACTGCTCCTCCATCATTTCCACCAATGAGATTGATAAATGCGTCTCAGAGTTGGTTGACTCGTTGGTGAAACTGTGAATGGGCCGCAGGGCTCCTTTCTTCTCTATAGAAGCTCCTTGTGTAGGCTACAACCTCGGAGTAAGTATAGAGGGAGACGACATAATCGAAATATTTCACAGCAGCCTGCGGGCCACTTCATGGTACGAGCTGGCTGACTTGCACGCTGGCTTTTGGCCGGCTGAAATAGGTGGCATAAATGCATGTTGAGAATTCATTGAAAGCAGTAAAACAGTAGACTCGTGCTCCTCTTCATTTGCATTAGCTGCAAATACTGTCCGCGCAAGAAAACTCTGATCTTGAGTTTTCCTCTGCACTTGACTTGAATAGCCCACCGTAAAGAGATTACAACGCTCCTTAAAAGTTCATCCCATTCTGATTCCCGAACGATAATTGATTTCACGCAGGTGCCGCCAACCCGCTCATTATTGTCTAAGCAGCGGCTGCTATGCTGCAGGCCCATCGCAATTGAGTCTTTCATATCTAAAGGGACTTCGAGAACTGAGCTCATCAGGATGCCGCTGCAGAAAGCCGCCATGAAAAAGCCACCGTAAACGATTTGGTACCACTGCCGGAGGCTTGTGTCGTCTCCCTCTATACTTCCTCCGAGGCTACAACAAACCAAGGAGCTTCTATAGAGGAGGAGGGAGCCCTGCAGCCCAGTCACAGATTCGCCAGCGAGTCAACCGGCTCTGAGACGCGTTCATGCATCTCATTGGTGGAAGAGATACGAGAGCAGTGAGTTTTACGGGGGAGCTGTGAGTTTTGCGGGGGAGCAGCAAACAAACCGAGTAACTGATTTGCGATTGGTGCATACGCGACTGTCTGACAGCCATAAGAGACTTTTGAGCTTCAGGGGCGAGGCTCCTGGCTCCCTCCTCTCTATAGGAGCTCCTTGCAACGAACATAGTCAGGTAGTTTCTTCACTCAAAGCAGCCTAACCCTCTGTTCTCAAGATTTCATTGTATTTCATGAGATATTGCACATTCGCTTAAAAGAATACCATAGAGCCCTTGTGCCCAACACTATCCTCTCTATTCTCGTGCAGCGTATTCTATCTACATATCTGGCTGGCCCTATTACAAACGTCGAGCGCCACAAGCATAGCGAACATAATACGTTGTGAAAGAAATGAAAAGCGGCAGATAAGATACGAGTGAAATGAACTTCATGTCTTTGCTTTGAAAGCAACAGAAATTTTTTCAAGAAGCGCTAAGGAAGATAGTTATGGTTGAACTTCGTCCCAGCAAAAATCAGAGTTTCTTACAAGTTGAGTTTTCCCCTATCTATTATTGAAGAGCGTAGCACACGAAGGAACAACGCTATTAATATTATAGATATTAACGTATATCTAAATTATAAATAATTTCTATAAATACCGTAGCCTTCCGTAATAAGTGGCATTTTTTATAAATTTATGTTAATTTTGCCAAATGTTCGATGTAGAGGCAATATTCAAAACACTACATAATATTCAGAGGCATCTTTTTTTAAATCCTAGAGATGCGTTCCCTGCCAGCTTTATTATTTGACTTAGAATAAATAGCACCAACAAATTCTGCATCAAATTCTACAGCCATACCGCTTCCAGCTTTTTATAGTAGGTTCTTTTACTGAAGCAGTAACTAGTCAACAAGGAACTCAACCGTCATGTATATAACATCAGGGTATCTATCAGTCTGGAAAGCAGGAAAAACTCAAGGGAAAAAATCACTCAGGGAAAAAGGGACCAAGAATCAATATACTCAGAGAATTTCTGCCGGGCTCTGAATGGTGTTTATTTTGTGGGGTTATCTTTATGAGTGTGGCATTCCCCAGAGCCTGAGCCATAGGAAGTTCAATTGTTCTGCAGTGTCAGAAAAGTGGACGACTGTCTAGCTCTATTTTGCAGCAAATCCTAATATTGTGAGGGTGATTGGTCGGAGTTTAAATCCCTTGATTGGAAGCTCCAGTCTCATACCTATAACATCCTTGGGCTCTGAGCTGTTTGCAGTTAGTGAGTGCTTGGTTTGGGCGAGGATACATTTGCTTAATGGGGATAATCTCATTGTTACTAATGACACATTAGGTGCTACCTTCCTGTTACAAAATTGGAAACCAACAAAGTATACTGCATTTGTTGTTGCTATTCAAGAGTTAATGGAGACTCTTAATGCTTTTCACTCGGTTATCCTTTAATTTGTTCCTGGCCATTAGGAAACATCTGGTAATGAGGCAGCAGATGCGGCTGCAAAAGGGCTCATTTACTAAACATCTGACAATTTCACCCTTACTTATTGATGACACAGTTCACCTGTTGAAGAGGAAAATACGGTGCCTCTGGCAAGGTAGATGGCACGACTCAGTTTGCTAGCCTGGTAAGGGTAAATTCCTTGCAATAATTAAAGAAAGGCTGGGAGATTAGCTATGGGAATGTCATCGGATGATTTGAGATCCATTGAATGTGCCATTTGGTTTTGGCCATGAGGGAGTACGTTCCCATCTCCATTGCTTCATCCTCTGTGACTCCCCAAACTGTGACTGCGAGCCTATAGATACTATCAAGTATTTTCTCTTGCATTGCCCTCTCCTTTATAGCTCTCAGGCAATTTTCTTCCGCTCCTTGTCCTCGCTGGGTGTCTCTTTTACGGTAGCTAACCTTCTTGGAGGTGGTCCCTTTCTTCCTCCTGCGGTGCAGTCCCAAATTCTTGCTGCTCTAACCACATTTTCTCCTATCTTCTAGAATCTAGGAGATTAGCTGGTATTTGTTAGGACCATGTATCTACAGTATGTAGATAACTAATTGATGTCGTTGGAAAGAAAAACCTTTTTTGATCAAGATTGTATACACAGGCTTTATGAGTAGGTTGCTTTCCATTTTGAATATGTGAATAAATATGTACTGTATTTGTGTGGGTCCCTACGTGTATGTATAGTGATATAAGTGTATGCCACATAGCTATGACATGTAAGAAGTTAGCTAAAATTTTTGTATCTGGAGCATTCAAATATTGAAAGCAGTTTGAATTGCTCTATGGCGTCCATTGGTGTAGGTAGACATGCAATCATTGGATCTGATCTTACAATACTACTGCTGATCTAAGTTATCAAACTACCAAAGTTGACCTTCGGTATTGCTGTTTACAGGCCAATCAAGTTTGCTGGCATCATATTGTTCAAAATAATTGTCATTTTGAATATATCTGATGGGTGGCTGGTATAAGAGTATGGACTATGTTAAATGAATGTGACTAAACTACTATCTACTGACCCCTAAGGGGGCATAGAATGGGCCATAGGCCAGATGGTTAGGATAGTTAGGTTCGTCTATTCCATGTCACGGGGAGCGGCGACCCCAGGGAGCTCGTGTAGGTTTCCTTTGCCATTAGCTAGGCCATCGGGAAGTCCATATTTCGTGCCCATTTTGCTTCCTTCCGTTTTCATACTCCTACTTGCTCATGCTTCATTCTGATCTTCCTCTTCTTTCCTGACTTGCTGTTCCCATGCGCGTTGATCCTGCGTGGGAACACCTTCGTGCATGGGTTCCCCATTTGTATTGTAATGCTACACCTATGTTCCTTGTTTCTTCCCCTGTTAGATTGCCATTGTTGTGGAAACGGAGGCTGAAATTGTTCACTATAATAGGTAATACTAACGAATTATCTCAGCTTATCTCAAAAACTTTTCCTTGTCTATTGGCTATGGATGTTGCCTGGAGGAGATGTGCTGTCCCTTGGCGGTATAATATTCTGGGATTGGAAATCAGTACTCTTATGAGAGGCAGTGGGTTGTCCCTAAAGCAGCATCTCCCTGTTCCCCTTTCTCCTTCAGAGACTCGCTGCAGGTACCTGTAATAATTGACTAAATTGTCAATCTTTGATCTCATAGTTATTTTGTAAGCTCCAGGCTTGGCCAGGACAGGCTGGACCTTGTTAGTGCATGTAGTGTTGCGTGCAGGGCTTGTATTGACAATAATTACTAACAGACTAGCACAAATATCAGGTGTATAATATCAGGACTCTAACCGCATATTTATTTTCTTGCTTTTTCCCCATTTTTAGCTCACTTCCCATCTTTTTGAACTGTAGAGAGCTGTGGGTGGTTGGTCCTCCCGTTTCAGGTAGCAAGTTGTTTTCTGCTTATTATATTAAGCATAGCTAGTACTCTCGTAATGCACCTTCTGCTCACGCTAAGAACACAGTCATTGGGGGAGTCAATTGTGTTCTCAGAAGTCCTGATTACTATAGTATTGGATGGGATCTATATCTCTGTTGCCCTTTGGTGGATGTGGGTTGGGGTGTGTTTTTCTTTCTGTTCCAGGGTTCTTTTGCAGAGTTGTGTGAAGCTCAAAGTTAGTACTGTCTCAATTAAGTGGAATAACTTAAGACTGAAAATTCCATGGGCTAGATCTCGAAAGCCTTCTTAAAAGTTGACGAAAAAAGTAGAAGAAGAGGGCGATTAGTAATAGTTTCAGTCACATTACGCCCAGAATCCATTGGTAATCTCATTATTTGAGAGGAGAATGGAAATCTGACACTCAGGGAAATTTCAGCAAAAACCTGGAAAACTCAGGGAATTCCAAAAGTCTTGCTCACTAGACACCATGAATTCTATGCAGTAGTTTGCATCCTGGCAGCTTACTACCGCGAATCATGTTCACCAATGAATAAGTACAGAAAAGAGTTTGCATTTATTTTGCCGCTGTATTCTCTGTAAACTTTCTACCATTAATTGTTTTCACAAGAAAGCAACTCATAATCATGAAACTCCACAAAAACTCAACAACGGTGCTCTCCGCGCCAGCTTCACAGTGAATTCCTTTAACAAACACTAAAAAAATTTCAAGCTTCCTAAGTGCTGACTGCGAACCCTGCAAACTTTTCCTTCTGACTTCGATGCAAAAAAACTTTCGAATTTCGTCCTTTGTAAAAAGTGAAAAGCATTTTCAGTCGCAGGTGGCTTTCATGCAGCAAAAACCTCGTCACTTTAATTGATGGCCGCTGTCGCTCTGTGGCGACAGTCTAAATCATTGCAGGGGCGCCTAGGTGGCGCCTGTCTGTCAGGTGTGGTATATCTGAGAGCACAGTGGCACCTGCCTATGTAGTAGGTGGTGTATATATTACGGCACTTCAGTGGCACCTGTTTGTTAGGGTTAGGTGGCGTACATATCAAATACTTTAACGGCGTCTGCTAGGTAACGCGAATCCGAAAGACTTGTTCTGCTTGCAAAATCAAGCAAAATTACTATTTGTCTCTAAATAAATACTTTGGAAAGCATTAATTTCTTTGGAAAACATAATTAATAAACAGGATACATATTAAACAGCATACATTATGAATTCTCTCGGACAATGGCAAACATGCCTATTATAGCATGAGCAAGAACTTCGCGGGCCGCTCAGCATGATATAGAAAGCAAACACTAGCATAAAATTTTAATTGTTTGCTGCTGCGTGTTTGAAACACAGCCACATTCTCCGCAGGACCTCCACCTACAAACACTGAAGCACCCGCAATCATAACAGGCAACGTTTCTCTGCCATATTCCCATTTATTGGTGTGCACTCGGCCATCACCAGGAAGCATTGTCATGTCAAATCCTCGGCTAGAAACGTTCAGTTTTTCCTCACCCGCACTCAGGCTTGTATGTCCGACAAAAAAAGAAAAACAGTTATGCGTATTGGCGAAAGCATACGCACTCCAGTAACCCAAATAACGGCGGCGACAGGGCGGACTTCGTCATCACGAATGGATCATATCGAGCACGCGAAGGGCGCCATCGTAAGCTGTCGTCACCGGGCCAGCACGGTACCGGCGTCACCGTCCAATAAAACGGGGAAAAAATGACGGCTATGGCGCGACACCGCCGTTACGGCCAGGAAGAATAGGCCTATTGACAGAGTAGACCAATTGAATGTTTTTAAAGCGGAACTGGTGCCGAGGACATGCTAGCGTGCCAGGCGTTTATTATTAGCAGCTTATGTGGTGAAAAACGAGAGTTCAACGTCTCCTTAATTGAGTTGTGGCTTAGAATATCACTGAATTCTAAAAGCAGCTTAACTGGGCATGTCAACCCGCCGTGTTCGGGCGCAATCGATGTTCGGCTGGGGACAAATTCCTCAAATTCTTCAGAGTTCGGGGCAGGCCCGCGGTCACTGCACGCAAGAAGTGAATTATCGGAATAAAATTTAACAGAAATGTGATACCCGTAGCAGCTGTCGTTAAGCTCAACGCTTCTTTTCGTATCGACGATAAAGTTATCGTTACAGCTGTAGACGCATTCGATGAGAACGGCCACAAAGCACGAAAGTGGGCAGGGCGCAAGCTGTTCGGAGGCATCGCTATATTGTTCTTTATAACGTTGGTGAAAAAGGTGGGTAGTCGTTTTTCCGATACCTCGTTAGGTGCTAAAACCAGATATAACTTTATTTTATTGTAACTGTTATGTGTACATTTTTACGTAAAGAGAATAAAAAAATCAAATAACACGTTAAGTTTGTTGCAAATAAACTTCAACTATAGACCAATATTACTCATACTAGAGGGCCCAACCGTTAAAAATGACGGAAAAAATTTTATGATTGAGCTTTTTATTGTTCCGGTTCCATGTATAAGTTTTGCTGTATAATAGGTACCTATCACTCGAGGGCCCGAACAGTCATAAAATGACAGCCAAGAATTTGTGATGACATTCATTGATCATATTTTTGTTTCTAAAACTGCTAACCTAAGCACCCTGATATGAGCGTTTACGGATTCACATCCGCTCCGTATCGAAACTTTTTTTCCCCTCTCTGGAATGGATAAAATTCATGGCTTATTGCAGCCCGATCAGCAACGCTCAAAGTAATAACTCTGATACGGTATTGTGGAAACGGTAGGCTAGCTTATACATCTCCAAGGCTTTTTGCTCAGCGAAAGCTGTTTCATCGACCATTGAATAAAATTTGGGAGAAAAGCTGAAGCAACGAAATCATCTATGGGAAGAAACTACGAATCAAGATGCATGAGAGTGCCAATGGAAGCTTCAGTTATCTTCAGTGCTGCGATTTCAATTTCGGCAATGCAAGAAGTGCATTCAGACATAAGGTCTCCCGATACTTAGCCATAGATTCGATGTATGGAGAAGCTAATACTCGTACAAATCAGACTAAGCCTGCGATGTCTTCATTGTTTGAATTTCAATTGTCCCTGATTAAGATACGTGTGCCATCTTCTGCAACCCGGCCTATTTTCTACCGATCAGGTTACAGTGGAACTTGAGAGGACGACCACAGCCTCCAACCTGGGCTAATTTCCACCTATCTGTTTTGTTAAAGCGTGAGAGAAATGGATATACAGATAAATAAACAAACAAACCGATAAATACACATCGGTCTTTCTTATATTGTAGATAATGCACACAGTTAAAACACGCAATCGTCGCGGATATTCCACTGGCTGTAATCCTCCGCTGCTAGCAAAATTCCTAAAAGTTCCTCTACAATTCAGGAAGCTCTGTTTCATAACTTTGTGCATTGTATTGGTATCAGGCTGAAAGACAAAGAATGCAAGCTGTGTAGCCATTAGTTTTTCGATAGTAAAATATCCCCCAACAAAATAAGGCGTGAATATCAGCTTGGAATTGGGCAAACGCTAAGCTGCGCTAAAAAAATCATAGTTCAGTCAAAATAATTCACTGGAAATGCCCAGGGCTCGCCATATCGTGGATACCAGCTGATTGTTGAACCTCAAGCGCTGAAATTTGGCTGCGATGCAAATTGAATATAAAAAGGCGTCTGCTCAGCGTGAAGATTGAACTGCTACGATATGATTCAGCTAATGAAAGCATAAGCGGAATGGATTATGCACGAAAGGAAAGAAAACTCTAAGACTGTGAAGCGAGACTGAGATTCTATAACTGCTCTTACTGCCATGGATCTAGAGCGGGGGATTCAGAGGTCGGGATCCAGAGACCGGAGATCCAGAGCCTTCAGATTTCCAACTACCTTATTCCCATTCATCGGATCGCTACGCGCTCAAGTTTCTTACTACCTTATTCCCATAGAGCGTGACGGATAGACGGACTAACCTTGGAGCAAGCAAGCGGCCAACAACTGTATTTTATTATGTAGTTGATGTTTGCCTAAGTGTGTCCTAGTTAAGTAATACAGTTTTACTACTGGGATTGATCTCATTCGGCTCGATGACATGAAATGCAAGTGTGCACGTGCGCGTTAAGCAGTATTCTTAGGATAATTTTTGGCCTCCGTTAGAGTAACTCAATCGTCCTAATGCTACGTTACTTCCTTGTAGGACATAACGCTACACGGCAGACATTACTGACTAGAGTCCGCCCAGACACACACAGCCCGCTAGACTATGCAGTATCACTCTGATAGATTCTAAGGTTTACTGGAAACACGCGCTAACCCCAACAAGGTCGATGTCTGCTGACGTCACCTGGAGCTGTAAAAAATTCCCGCAAATTTACATAGCTAGTTTGGTAAGTCAATTAACCACAGTACTAGTTTGTTCCATTTAAGAAAAGTGCTGTAAGCAAAATAATGTTTGAAATTTTCCCATGATTTACAAAGAATTACCATGTCTCTGCGCCACCTGAACCTTAGCTCTCACCAAGAACTGGTTCATTATGGACTCTGCAGGAGTTCAATGCTTTATTTCAATAGTAGCTATTTTCAGGCATGCATACTCTTCCATGGCTTTGTTTGGACTGAAGGTCGCTATTCTTTATTTACACAGATTGGAAGATATAGAGAGCAAGTTCCATACTTGTGACCACCTGACAAGTAGACATCAATACGCATGCATAGCGAGGCACGGGCGAGCGTAGAGATATTAATTGTTTTCCCGCTTGCCACGATCCCCCACGTACTGGAAAAAGAGAAATAGTCACCCTTTATTATCTATCTACTATATAATAATTCACGTCGTGTTTTTATTTATTTATGTATTTATGTATTTCCTGTCACGCTCTATGGGAATAACATAGGAGAAAATTCAGATTTCAAGTTGTAAAAAAAAGTGGGGTACCTTGGAATCTTTTTCTTCAGTATTAGATAGGGGAAAATAGAACTAATAACATTGGAGAAAATTCAGATTTCAAAAAATGTAAAAAAAAAGTGTGGTACCTTGGAATCTTTTTCTTCACTATTAGATAGGGGAAAAATAGAACTTTGTAATAAGATAGGAGAAAATTCAGATTTCAAAAGGCGTAAAAAAGTTGGATACCTTAGAAATAAAAAGAAGTCATAATCTATCCCCTTTTTACTCCTTCGGGTTTTCTGCCGCCCCCAAAACCACTTCACAATTAAAAAACGGCAGTAAATATTACTGCCGTGCCCGGTGATCAATATATTAAATTACACCAGAGTGGCGACGTGGGAACGGAGAAACTCCATCAGGTTAACAAACCCCCACGCAACCAGCTCAGCGGCCCAAACGGAAATTTATAGGCATTTATCGGCTGCCTATGAGAAAATACCGCAAGGTATCCGATAACATCCGATAAATGCCTATAAATTTCCGATTGCGTAGTAGCTTGTAAATTTCACTTACCTGCACTGAGTGAAGCGTTGGACCAAAGGCAGCCTGTCTTGCCGTGCACTAATGGGAAATTTCCACATTGCGGTGCTCTTACAGCTGAACTAATACTGCAAACTTCCACTAGTACCCAAGCAGGCGTGCTGATTTTCCTACTACACTTTTCTCTCCGTGTGCACTGACCTCTCGGGGCTTAATATTTGATGTCTAAATAATTGAGTAAAAAAAATCAGTAGGTTTGCAGCCTCCGCCATTTTCCACTATTCTGACGGGGGATGCTGTAAGTACCTCTGGTGAACACAGTTATTTCAATAATAGAAAATCCCGCCGTATTTTGGTCCACAGCGAATGAAAGTAAATCCTATCGACTCGAGACGTCGCACCGAACAGCTCTGCCTATTCCCAAATGAGGCGGAAATAATGTATAGGCGTATTAAAATTTCCTTTCACAATCTACTATATAATAATTCACGTCGTGTTTTTATTTACAGTAGAACCCGCTTAAGTCGACACCATCGGGGCGGAGGCCTGTCGATAGTACGACTTAACCGATAACTCGGCTATGTCGTACTAATAACCTGTTAAGTCGTACATAAGTCCGACTTAAAGCTATGTACTACTTGATTGTATCCCATTTTGAGTATTAGTTCAGTACTGTACTACATACTTCTATGCATACTTATGTACATACTACGTATTAAGCACCAGAATTCAACAGTTCTTACATATACATACGTATGTATATAGCTATATGTATGTGTAATAGCTACATAAGGCCGGCGCCCCATTGAAGCAACAAGCGACGCAATGCGATTTTTCCAGGAGTCGTGTTGCAACAACGCACGGGTGTCGCGAGGCATCGCTGGTGCGGCGGTGGGACAGCCGACTGCTGTACTCTCCGTTACATTTTGTCGTGCAACAAATTTGTTGCGTTGCTCGTCGCTTGTCTCGCCGGTGCGGCCGCGGCCTATGGAGATTATGCAACATGTAAACTTACCGTACACATAAATTATTTATAGCCTATGTATCTTAAATGTACTCAACAATGAAAGACCAGTGATGAGTGCAAGAATGAGGGTTCGGTGAATTTCCTTGGCAGAAGGGGAGGGGATGCTGAGGACAGCAGGCAGAAGGTGAGGAGAGGGTGAGGACTTGAAGGCAGAGGGTTTATGGTTTTTAAAACTCATGCTGTATGTACGTGATATTTTATTGACTACTTTCCTCGCAATATGTATTTCATCACCCCGACAATTATTGCGTCATCCAAGCTTGAGAATCAGCTACGTATAGCTACTCATTGGTGCGCGCGTCCTCGCATAACTCGACATAAGTGGATGATAAATCAACACTTTTCATCGGATAACTCGATACTTTGTCAACTTATCCGATCAATTTTCATCGGATAACTCGATACTTTGTCAACTTATCCGATCAATTTTCATCGGATAACTCGACACTTTGTCGACTTATCCGATATTCGGTTAAGTCGACAATTACAAATGTTAAGTCGTACTTTTCCGTTAGTGTACGACTTAACCGGGTTTCCGACTTAAGAGGTGACGACTTAAGCGGGTTCTACTGTATTTATTTATTTACGTATTGATATCTTTCCTGTCACGCTCTATGGGAATAACATAGGAGAAAATTCAGATTTCAAGATGTAAAAAAAAAAAGTGGGGTACCTTGGAATCTTTTTCTTCAGTATTAGATAGGGGGAAAATAGAACTAATAACATAGGAGAAAATTCAGATTTCAAAATTTAAAAAAAGGTTGGGTACCTTGGAATCTTTTTCTTCAGTATTAGATAGGGGAAAAATGAGGAAGCCCAAAAGACGGCGGGGGTTTTGGTGAAGTGTTAATTTTTTGCCGTCATTTATAATGNATTTCTTCTAGCTTACTGTTTTCCTCTGACGAAGCAGTTTTCTCTTCATAGGTCAAAATTTGAGCACCTCAAATGAAACAGATATTTGAGGTGGAAAGACGGTAGCAACGGTATCTTTGCTACGCAACGAACACATTGTATATAAGCTGCTATTTTGTTTAAGTTTGTTGGAGTGTTTTGCTCAAGATGTTACTTCTGCCTGTCTATATAGAAGACCTAAGGATGACAGCACGACGAAGGATCAATGAAGAAAATTAAGAAGCAAATAAGAGAAGAGGAGATTCCGCACCAGCCTAGAGGCATTAGGCAAACGTATAGGTTATTGCGTGAATTTTTCACGCACACTCACGGGTCCACTAGTGAAAGCATAAGCGAAATGGATTTTGCTCGAAAGGAAAGAAAACTCCAAGACTGAGGAGCGAGACTGAGCTTCTATAACTGTTCTAACTGCCATGGATCTAGAGCCGGGGATTCTGAGGTCGGGCTTCAGAGCGCGGGATCCAAAGGCCGGAGATCCAGAGCCTTCAGATTTCCAACTACCTTATTCCCATTCATCGGATCGCTACGCGCTCAAATTTCTCACTACCTTATTCCCATAGAGCGTGACGGAGAGACGGACTAACATTGGAGCAAGCAAGCAGCCAACAACTGTGTTTTATTATGTAGTTGATATTTACCTAATTGTGTGATATTAAGTAATACAGTTTTACAACTGGATTTAATCTCATTCGGCCCGATGACTTGTAATACATGTGTGCACGTGCGCGTTAAGCAATATTCGTAGGATAATTTTTTGCCTCCGTTAGTGCAACTCAATCGTTCTAATGCAATGTTACTTCCGTGTAGGACATAACGGTACGCGGCAGACATTACTGACTAGAGCCCGCCCGGACACACACAGCCCGCTAGACTATGCAGTATCGCTCTAATAGATTCTAAGGCTTGTTGAAAACACACACTAACCCCAACACAGTCGATGTCTGCTGACGTCACGTGGAGCTTTAAAATATTTCCGCAAAATTGCATAGCAAGTTTTGTAAGTTAAGAAGCCACAGTACTAGTATTTTCCATTTATGAAAATTGCTGTGAGCAAAATATTGTTTGAATTTTTCCCATGATTTACAAAGAATTACTATGTCTCTGAGCCACCTGAACCTTAGCTCTCACCAAGAACTGGTTCATTATGGACTCTGCAGGAATTCAATGCTGTATTGCAATGTGTAGCTAGTTTCAGGCAGGCATACTCTTTGACGGCTTTGTTTGAACTGAAGGTCGCTATTCTTTATTCAAACAGATTGGAAGATATAGAGAGCAAGTTCCATACTTGTGACAGCATGACAAGTATAGAAATGAATACAAGCCAATGCAAAGCAAGGCACGGGCCAGCTGAGAGATATTAATTGTTTACCCGCTTGCCCCGATTCCCCACGTACTGGAAGAAAAAAAAAAAAAAAATAGTCACCCTTTATTATTATTAAATCACTCCAGACTGGCGACGTAGGAACGGCGAAACTCCATGAGGTTAACAAACCCCCACGCAACCAGCCCAGCGGCCCAAACGGAAATCTATAGGCAAGGTATACGATAACATCGGATAAATGACTATAAATTTCCGATTGGGTAGTAGCTTGTAAATTTCACTTGCCTGCACTGAGTGAAGCGTTGCACCAAAGCCAGCCTGCCTTGCCGTGCACTAATGGGAGATTCCCACATTACGGTGCTCTTACAGCTGAGCTGATACTGCGAACTTTTCACTAGTACCCTAGAAGGCGTGCTAATTTTCCTACAACGCCGTTCTCAGTGTGTACTAATCTCTTGGGGTTTAAGATTTGGTGTCTAAATAATAGAGTGAGAAAATCAGCAGGTTTGCAGCTTCCGCCATTTTCCATTCTTCTGACGGGTGATTTGAATAATAGAAAATCCCGCCGTATTTTGGTCCACAGCGTACGAAAGTAAATCCTATCGACGTCGCACCGAGCAGCTCTGCCTGTTCCCAAATGATGCGGAAATAATGTATAGGCGTATTAAAATTTCCATTTCACAATAAATCAATATTTTTCTCCAAGAGAAGAATGCGACATATATATTATACTGTACGCACGAATCCTCGCTGCGCCTAGTGCTTGACACGAACAATTGCTCGAGTGCCGTGCTGAACACTACGCTCTAGTGATGGGTCGGATGTAATCGTTTGGACATCCGCGAATGCGGATCTTTATTAGTTCTGACATCCGCGGATGCGGATGCAATTGCAGATGTTACCATCTCGACATCCGAGGATGCAAATGCGGATGTTCAAAAGAAGGGCGGATGTGCTGCGAATGCGGATATCCGCCCCACCACATACAGTACACACACACCCCCTCTCACGACGGCAGTTTGTACAACACTTGGGAAGAAAACTTAGATGGAGCTTTGTCGACAGGGACAGCGCTTGCACACATTTCAATCCAAATGAAAATTTGCAGTTTTCAGCACTATGCATAGGTGAGTTTAGTGTACAGTGATAAACCTGCACATCCGAGCCTTCTTTGCTGCGGATCTTTAGCGGATTTTACAGTTCTGACATCAACGGATGCGATTGCGGATGTTACCATCTTAGCAAGCGCGGATGCAGATACGGATGTCAAAAATGTGCGGAAGTTCCGCGGGTGCAAATATTCGCCCCATCACTACTTTGCACATGCCTTTTTGCCCTAATAAAAGCAAAGTCACTTAGCTAACTTACCACAATTCCGCAATTCACATGCACTGCTTCGTGCTGCAAAGAGATGCACACTGGCTCCAGAGACGTGCACGGCTGTAGTCGACCACAGATTATCACAGCTATGGCAGCAGAGACGAAAGGCTGAAGTGGCAACTGCGCGACCGTCACTTTTTGTGTTTAGGATCAGTGTCCCACAGTAGCGTGCGAACGTGAAAAATGCAGATTCAGTAAGCCTAGCACTGCAAGAATTCACCTGCCTGGTGGAGAGGCGATCCCCGTTACCAGCGCATGCGAGCTCAGCGCTATAGCATCCTGCCATTGCGAGTAAAGTGTATCTTCACATTTTTGGGTAGGCAAGGGATATTACTGAATGGTAACGATGCCCAGTGTACGACTGTACGTACGTAGTAGCTACGTGCTGCGCATGCTACTTATTACGAAGCTGCTGATAGGCCTTCGTAGATACGTTTTGCAGCGGTGAAATAAACCGTAACTTTGTTAGCGGGTTATTGAACGTTGTGGAATGTCGGGGCGCTGGGGTCGCAACGACAATAAATCGTTCACAAGCCTACGGCCTAAGCCTAACGTGTTAGGGTAATGATTAATAAATATCCCTAGAAAAGGCTTCAGTCAGTAAGATAAGGCCAGGCATCACATAGTTAGAATCATATTGGCATCAGGTAATTCTCTGCCACAACGGGGGTCATTTTCCGATGGAATAGAATGGGATAAAGAACTTTCATAGCAAAGTTCTCGAGCCTGGTTTGAATAAGATTAAAGGTACCTTTCACTTGGGGCCAGTAATGTACTGTGGAAAAAAGTACCTGTAAAGGGACGTTCACACCTATTCTTTTGTCTCTCGTAGGCAGCACAGCACTACGTATTTGAACGATTATTTGTGTCTTTGCATACACAACAGTGTATCTACTAGAAGAATCAAGGGCACAATCGATTGGGCGCTGAAATTAAACTTTTGAAGCTTAACTTCTACGAATCTTCAGACAGGCGCACTGGCTTCGGCTGGTTGATCCAAGTTTCAGGCGTTGACTCTGAATCAATTACCTGTGAGACTGCCATGAACTCAATCTTACCCCGCAAAACATAGATTTTAGTTGGCTCAACATACTCGCGCTGCTTTCAGCTCCTGCAACACGATTTAAATCAACGAAGCCAAAATTATCATCTGCAGTTCCGAACAAGTCAAGCCAAGTGGACTTGCCTTAAATCAACTTTGATGGCCTAATTGAACACTTCCTTAGTAACACTATTCGCCGCAGTATTAGTTTACTAAATAAGTGTCAGCAGAGAAGTTTTGAATATCTGTTCAAATTTGGTATGAATTAGAACTCGGAAAGTTGGGTACTTTTCTGCAGTTACAAGGAAACAATAACGCAAGCTCTGTACTGCTTAAGGAGGACAAAAGCCTATAGCGTGAACCCGCCTAAGTTGCGCACGCACCACGATTCAAACATAAAAGATCTTGTACAGACGGTTAGGAGCTCATCAGGTTGAACATGGTGGAAGCTAACCAAACCTCGGCAGTCTGGTGCAGTTTAAGATCTTGTACGCTATTAACCCTAGCACACAAAGGTAACAAATTCTCAATATTTGCTCCGAAGTATAACATAGTCTGGGGTATATTATACCCCACGATTGTGTTCCAAGGTTAAGCAATTCCCGATCAAAATTTGGAGCCGTGACGCAGAAGCTGAACTGCCATTTTAACGTCTGTGGCGGCCCTCAGTTCTGATAAAGAACCAGACATGCAGTGGCCCTACCAAGGTATTCCCTCACCGAGACGAGTGGTGTCTCAACACTAGCGAGTTTTCCCGTACGGAAAACCGCCGCCTTTAAATGTTGGTACTGTACGGAAACTGGAATTTCTGTGCTCTTCGAACACACAGATGCAGGTAATTTCCCTTATTGCACGGGAAGGCGTACTGGTTTTTTGACGCCATTTTTCTCGTTGATGTAAAATTGTAGTCACAGCCTATAAAGAGAGCGTTATTTTGAGCCTGAAGGTGTAGGTCC
This sequence comes from Parhyale hawaiensis, assembly GCA_001587735.2. Lineage (NCBI taxonomy): Eukaryota > Metazoa > Arthropoda > Malacostraca > Amphipoda > Hyalidae > Parhyale > Parhyale hawaiensis. Next base: position 11,877,615 of record LQNS02278100.1, read on the forward strand.
AGGGTGGACCTAAACGTTATTGACGGGTTCTGGGACACTCTTCCTGTTGGCACACCATTTGTTGATTGTTATTGATGCTTGTGTTCTTTTGGTGCCAACTCATTCACTCTTGTAAACTTTGTGTGACGACCTTGTCTTCCTTTTATTGTTCTCCTTCTCTTTGGATTAAACGTGCACAAATTTTTGTTTAGAAACCATTGTGAAGTTTTACTTTTCATTACCCCACATATCAGCGACTCCCGAGCTTCGAAATTTTTTATATCTTTCTTTTGTAGTTCAGTTTAGAAACTTTTATCACTTTCAAGTGGCACATATATAAAAGGAAAACTAGTTTCAGGACCAATTTGAATTTTTCATTAACATTGCCATGCTTGACGAAGGTATGCATTCTCAGCGTACTGTAATTAAATGACGAATTTAAATCATTAATTATTCAGTTTAAAACGTAGGGCCTATTACGGTGAGCGCATACTAACGCAAATGTCGCAATTCAACATCCGCTTATGTTCCCTCGAACAAGGCTCCGGCTTGCACATTGCCATATCAGAAAAAAATATTTAAAATATGAGTTGTTTCGTGCTGTTAATACGCAGTGACAAGCCGCAATGGCCAAGCTTTTCAGTATAGTTCTGTGTTAGTTTCAAGTTGTAATAACGTACCGTGTAGCATCACGTTCTGTTGTAGGGACGGCAACATGACCGTCCAATGGAAAAGTTGAGTGACTGGGCAACTTTTTGCCTTCGTGTGCGACCGCCATTGAAGTTTCGATTGCGTACTTATTATTATTATTTTTTTTTTTCATTTAGCAACAAGACATTAAGTTGCATTCGATTGGGTTGCGAAATTAAGCCTTTGAGGCTTTACTTGTCCAAATCTTGAGACATGTGCCCTGGCTTTGAATGTTGATTCAAGTTCTAGGCGCTGACTCTTAGGCAGTTACCTGTGAGACTTCTACAAACTTACTCTTACTCCGTAAGACCGAGAGTTTAGTCCGCTCAACTAACCGGGCTGCCTTTAGCATTTGCACCACGATTCAAGTGAGAATCTAAAGTTCCTGTCGTTATTTCAGGACAAGTCAAATCATGTGGGCTTAGCTTTAATTGACCTTGACGACCCAGTCGAACCTACCCTTAGTATTTGCTTGTACATATAGGCTCTCCATTATTCAACAATAGGTAAATAGGTACTGTGCCAAGCGCATCTTTGGCTTGTCAAGTGCAGAGGCAGTAGCAGCGGACTAGAGTGTCTGACTTTGACTCTCAAGGCCGCAAGCTCGAACCTTGCTCCCAGCTAGGCAAGATCTTTGAGCGCTTGATGTGTGTATCCGGTCTGCATACTGCTGTGAGTGTACTGACCTTCCCCAGCAATGGAGTAGGTTGGGGAGTCGCAGATATTGTCGTATGGAGTCTGCCGCCACTGGCGCCATAGCTCTAGACATCTGTGTTCGATTGCAGCCGTATACTCCTCTGAGGCCTATTGGGCTATATCTACAGCACAAACCAGTGCATGCGGGTTTCCCATTTGGGGTGCGGTCAAGTTAACTTTGTCTTTACTAACACCGTGGAGGGGGGGGGGAGGTGGCAAGGGGGGTCTGCTGTCCCTAGGCGCAACATCTAGGGGCGCCAAACTCTGAGGCTGGAATATTACCTAATCGTAATAGGACGGTGCGCCTTGGGCGCACTATAGCATTTTTGGGATGTAAAGTTTTTGAAGAGGTACGCGAAGGATATGCACATTGCCATTCGCACAAGGTTGCCACACATGGGCTATATATATACCCAATGTTTTCTGCTTCTGTTCTGTCGAGAGTGGCACATCTTCGTAAATTGATTCCATTCAAGAGACAATGGTCAGTCTGCAATGGTCATAATTTGCTGCATCTTGCAGTTACAAGCTAGCTATTATATCATGCGGCATTCAATATTTCTCCATCAAAAGACAACTTGGAATACAAATTCAATGGAAATATTTTGAATGCCCTCAGCATCGGAAGCCGATTCACGACCTCAAGCTTGAGGTCCTGAGGATCGGATCAATTTCATGAATCTACAGTGAATTATAACAAGGAGCTATATACAATCATCACTGAAGCCAACTAGTAAAGTATTTCACTAGCTTACTGTCACCTCGCAAACACAGTTACAGTAGGTTAAGAGGGTTGCGCTCGCCGGCGCAGCAGTGAAATTCCAGATATATCGACAGGTATACCGTCTCGGTTTCGGATAGAATCAAAGTTTCAAAATGATATGTTTTACAGTATGTTTGTTTCCTCTGCCCTTATAAATCTTTTTCTTTGGCTGCCTAACACAATAGGAAATCCTGAAGCTATACAATTTAATACTGTATCAATTATGCTGCTCGCGATCCATTTTCTAACTGCGAGTTCTGCCGAAACTACCCCAATTTAACTACTTGCTTCCTGTGTTTGGAGTTCCGCAGTACTGCCAAGTGTAACATTACTTAGTCAATAGGTTATGTAACGTCGTAATTAACGTAATTTCCTTAATTTCTGCGTTAACATGAAGCACATTATCTAATTTAAAGTAGGCCTATATGAGAATCTAGAGATATAATTAAGAGTCTTATTTGTGTAGAGTATTATGCTATATTCTAAAATAACTACAAGTTTTCATAAAATATAGGATGTGTTGTGCAATAACGTCATTATATACTTGCTTATAAATAATATATATTCATCCATGCTCTGATATTTTGTAGTACTAGTAGTAGATGTTGAAGCAATAGGTCGTTTTATTTAAAGACTGCGTCAAATCTCCATATCTCCTGAGCTTAGAACAACTTTGTATGGAAGTCAAGTAGGCGAGTCTCTGTTCTTTCTGAATGACTGTGTCAAGCCTCTGTTCTACAGTGCAGGTTGTGAACAAATTTTATTACCTCCGCCATGGAGGTTATGTCTTCGTCGTGTTTGTCTGTCTCTTTTTCTGTCTGTCTATCTGTCACCCAGATAACTCAAAAAGTTATTAACCGATTTGGACGGAATTTTCGGGATTGTTAGGTATGTTAGGAGGAAGAGATGATTAATTTTTGGTGAAGATATGTCCATCCGTTTGTTTGCTTGTTTGTCCGTCTCATTTTTCACAATGCTATAACTCAAAAAGTTATAAATGGATTTTGGTGAAGTTAACATGAACTGTTAGGTATATAACAAAGAGTAAATGACCAAATTTTTGTAATGATCCGTTTGTGCGTTCGTTCGTTTATCACTGTTTTAAATTTTATGCTTGTTAGCCCAATAACTCAAAAAATAATGAATCGATCTTTATGAAAATCATGCGGGTTGTTAGTATTGTTAAAAGACATAAACGATTTGATTTTGGTGCAGATCAGTTTGTTCGTTTGTATGTTTGACTCCTGTTTTCCAAAAAGTTTCTTAGCAGCATTACTCAAAAAGTTATGAACGGATCTTCAGGAAGATTGCACAAGCAGTTGTTACTATCAAAAGGCACAAATGATTGGATTTTGGAGTTTAAACAAAGAAAATTATGGTTTTAGAGCCAATTTGAATTTTTTGCTACCGTTGCCTCGCTTGGCGGAGGTATGCTCTTTTAGTGTGCTCTAGTTTTCTATGTAATACTAATAACTAATGAAAACTATTCCCTGGAGAGAAAGATATGATTTTTCTTTTCTTTCTTTCTTTCTTTCTTTCCTTCGCTGTAAGGAATTCAACTGTAGTACAGTAGACGGGGTTGCCTTTAATTCGGCCAGACGGAGGGATTCCTGCTGCGTTTGGCTCGTTGAGTTAGCATTTTCGGCGTTTACACGCAATTGCGGGTGTACCGTATTGACCTTAACCACAGCTGGGAATAAGCCTGACGTCGCAATTGTCGCAAAACTTTGCTGTCTCCAAGTACTCGCTCCCACGATGTGTAGTCAACTGCAACCGTGCATGTTTCTATCAAAGAGCATCTGTCTGCAGCACGAACCAGTACGGGCGGTCTTCCACTTGGCACGTTTGTCTTCAAGCTGATTTTAATTTGACCAAATTCAATGCCTACTTCTTACCTGGGAAACTTATTATTTGCTTATTGGGATTGTAGCATCAGCGTTTCTGACACAAGGAGGGAATGACCTAACAAGAAATGGACCTGGTCAAAGTCGCAGATATTATTAGGGCCTTGCATCTTTTGCGTCCCAGCTTTGTAAATCCGGTCGACAGCAGTACGAAACTAGGGCGCTGGCACACCAAAAGTAAGTTCAGCGAGAAGCTGGCTGGCAGGCAGGCTGGCAGTTTTGAGAAGCACGGAGTGCATTGGAGCGCACACGGCGAACAGCGACAGAGGCCCGCTCAACTGCCGCTGTTCGGTGTGCGCGCTCCAATGCATTCCGTGCTCTCAAAAACTGCCAGCCCGCCTTCCAGCTTCTCGCTGAACTGCTTTTGGTGTGCCGGCGACCTAATCTGGGTGTAGCGGACATCTATTTGCAGCAGGAACCAGTGCAGTGCTTGCCAGTCTCCTAGTTGGGGAGACGATTTCGGTCAAGCTGACTCTAGCGTTAGGTACTTTTGCAAGGTGAGAAGCGAATTTCTTAGGTGGCACCGAGACATAATTACCTCCGCCAAAGAGGTTATGTTTTCGTCGTGTTTGTGTGTCTGTCACCAAAATAACGTTAACAGTTGTGAACCGATTTGAATGAAATTTACAGGTTTAGCGGCGCCTTTCTGAACTCCAAATTTGTTCTTGTTCTTTAGCCTACCATAAATTTTATCGCCCTCAGGCAGTTTACTTCGATAGTGACTGAGAAGAACCAGCCAATTTGTACGGTAAATAAATAAATAAATAAATAAATAAATAAAAAATAAATAAATAAATAAATAAATAAATAATAAATACAAATATAAAATATATATTTGTACGGTGATGTACGTCTGGTAGGATCGTCTGTGCTTTCCTTCCAATTAGTGCTTTCTTCTCAAATACTACTTTGTATATATTTTTTATCTTTAGACATTCTCCTTCTCGCTTTAGTATTCTGCTAATAAAAGTGTAGGTTTCTAATATTTTAGGTAAATGAACATTATGGATATATTAGGTGAATTATTGACATTATATCGGAACGTTGTTCTGTCCCAGCGGTATCCATTTTTTGGATCGTCGCAGTAGTCCCTTGTGTAGTCGACTTGTCCTTCATATTCTCCTACATGAAGTCCGTAACATTTTAGTCAACTTAAGCCATAGTCAACCTTTACCATAGGAATACGTAATAGTAAATTTACCACTTTCCTTAACTTTACAGGATATAATCTATCATTATCTTGTATAGCTAGTACCTCCTGCCACCATAGTGCTTACTTCAACTCAGGAGGTGAGTAATCAACAGAGTATAAAATTATTTTTCCCTTCGGTAAGCATCGTTAATAACTATTAGCAGTGTGTGTTTGGTCCATCGTACAAGTGGTGTACTGTCACTTGCTGTAAATGCTGTTGTGATAATAACCGGTCACGTTTTAATCCCGCAATTTAAGTATCATGATAATTTGCCGTCATTATACTATACTGCAGCCAATAGTGACTTTCTATGAAGTTGAAGGTTCAAATCTTAAGTGTGCATATCCCGAGTGCCTTCTCCGCAGGGGATGCAGCATCTGGCCGCAGTTCCTGCCGACGAGGTTAGTTTTGTAAAGTTTAGCTAGGTTCTCTATTTCCTTTTCTGTTCCACGAGGTGGGCTGTCGATCGAGATAGCGTACCTAGTCCGCGGGATTTCTCTCCTCTCTCTTGTGTGGAAAGGCCGTGAAAGAGGCCGACCACTCGAGTGTCTCCTACTATGCTTTGCGCCTCGTTTCCTGCCGTAGTGGCGCACGTAGGCCACGCGACAATTTATGTGGTATTTAAGTACTACACACTCGTCACTGTTGGAACGCCTGAGTTGCGGCTACGGATGTTAAATAAGGTATATAACTGTTGTTATGAAGATTCTGAAAGTGATGTAATATTGGCCCGTATGCTAAATAGGGTACTAGCACTACAAAGTAGTACTACGCACTACAGGCCGTAGTGCTGCGTGGAACACTACGAGGTGTAGTAGCACCCTCCACACTTCGTTTGCAGTGCCCACCACCACACTACAGGTTGGTATGCTAAATATGGCTGAAAGCGTAGTGCGCACCACAAAAATCTGAAGTGTCCTACATGCCGCACTACACGACGAC
>LQNS02278100.1:11915744-11972621 GCA_001587735.2 Parhyale hawaiensis
ACTCAGGGGCTACCCAGAGCCCCAAACCCAAAGCCAGCTCATACAAACAAAGCGGCGTCCGGTGGCCGGACAATGGGGGCGGCCTGATAACCAAGTCCTTTTTTGTATTAGTGTCAGGCGGGGCGATTCCGACCACCCTTTAGATCTGGGGTGATTCCGACCAAAGCCTTTTAACCACTAAAACCTGATTTTATTCAAAATCTGTTTGCACCACCTTTATGGAAGGCAATTTCCGCCCTTTAGGACGGTGCAAACAGATTTTTGATAAAATCAGGTTTTAGTGGTTAAAAGGCTTTGGTCGGAATCACCCCAGATCTTTATTGTGGTCGGAATCGCCCCGCCTGACACTAATGAATAACTTACAAGGTGTCTACAAAAATGTGAAAACCACATTTTACTACCTTTTACTACTTTTTACTACCTTTCCAACACAAGATTTTACTACCATATAATTGCATAACTATATCTTAGGGAACCTCAAATGAGGACCCTGCGGCCTCCACGTCTCCCCTTACAGCCGCCTCGACCTCCAGAATAAAAGAAAGGGGAATAAGGTTGAAACAATCGGGTGTAACACCCTTTGTTAAACAATATTGTTTAGCTATCTATTTATTGTAAATCAAAATACGTATTAATAATCTGAAATCATGCTAAAATAACTAGATCCTGGCAAAATGAACACACATCCTTATTCCTTCAGGAGCATAAGAATTACTAACCCAATCTTAGCTTCTGGGATGCAGGAAAAATAATTAAACTACAAATGATAACCAACAAATAATGGATGACTGAGGCCGGAGGAATGTCAACTCCCCTTAATATAGGACCATGTATCCCATATTTTACTACTTTACTACCTTGTAGACACCCTGAATTAACTAATTTGCATTGTATGAACGGAGATGAGCAAGTAGCTATTGTAATCAACAAGCCATAGAAGTCTCAGAAGGTATATCTTAAAAAAAAAACGCTTTTCTGTATGTAGCAGAATAATTTAGCACCTACTTGCAAATTTTAGCACTTTTTAGCATATTTTTTAGCACCTCTGCCATTTTAGCACTTTTTAGTACTTTCTAGCACTTTTAGCACCTTGTAGACACCTTGTTTCTAGCACTGCTAGTTTCACATAGGAAATTTTTTAGTGCCAAGTGGACGGCTACTAGCATAGCATGGTGGACGGGTACTAGACATGCTACCCTATTATGATGGTTCAGAAGTTGAGTCGAACTCAGATGAGTTCTGTTAGAATAATCTTGGCCAGCTGCAACACATATGGCAGGAACTGTGGCGCGAGCATATCTAACCCTACACTGTTCGGTCGAATGTAATCGCTCAGCCATGCGGCGCAGAGAAAGAGACGAAAAACGAAAAGAGAAGAAGACAGAAGAAAGCAAACACTCGTGCGGGGGTTCCCTTTCGTGGCCCCCACACGGAAGCAGAAAAGAGTCCCATGGGATAGATCGCGTACCACCATTCGGCGACCCACCTCGCGGAATAGAAAGAGAAATATAGAGAGACTACCTAACTCTACAGAAATAACCTCAGCAGGAACTGCAGCCAGATGCTACATCCCTTGCGGAGAAGGCACTTGGGAGGTCAGTGCGTTACTGACATGAAAAAGGCGCAAGTTGTGCATCTTCAATTCTCGGGCGCGGCTGAACGCTTTCACTCAGCTGCGCCGCACAGGGGAAGGAAACGAAAAAAAAAGAAAGTAGCAGTCTAGTGGGAATAGGTCGACCACCTCGATCAGCGGCCCACCTCCCGAAACAGAAATATTGAGAGGCTACCTAATTTTACAAACTTCGTCAGCAGGAACTGCGGCAAGCTGAAACATCCCCTGTGGAGAAGGCGCTGGAGACCTTTTGGGTTATGAGGCTCAAATATATTGTGACAGGGAAAGGGACCGCCAGAATATACCCCCGAGGGGACTGATTAGTTGAGTTCTTTCTAGGCTGCTAGCGACAACAAAAGTAGTTACGTGGGCAACACTTTATGGGACAGCAATAAAAAATATAGTAACCCTTGTTTCTACTCATAGGTTCATATGAACAATAACTTTTTCAGTCTTTTTTTATTGCGAATATTGAAATCCAGTGAATAATATTTTTTATTCGTAGTTTTTCTGACTTCGCTGTCAAGCCCCTAGTGTACAGTTTGGAATGGATCGCTATATTGTAATTAATATTAGGCGATTACTTTGTTTCTGAGAGTTCCTTCTCATACCTATATTTCCGCACACACACATATATATATATATATAGGTGACATCGTAACTAGGTTGATTTGTTGACCGAACTACGATCAAGAACATAGGCAACTAGGAACTTGTCAGTTGAGCTCATATCATAAACTTGACCGAAGATTCGATAAAGGGACGATCTTTGTCGGAGGAAACGCCTGCCTCGTGAGGTGCAATCGGTAGTCAAGATAGCGGATAAACAACCCATTTGAGGGAGAAAAACTATGTGCGTGTGACGTCCTTGTCGAACAGAGAGGTAGGAGCGCTCGCTGATCGTCTACGCGCTAATTTATCCCATCATTTAATACACATTAATGCTGATCTTTGACTCTCGAAGTGCGTTGAGTCAAATATAAATACTAATCATTACGTATAATCAGCGAGCATTCTTAGCTCGTTGGTCAACTTCTTACATGTTCTCACATCCCCTACAAAATTAAGTACTCGTATGAAGAGAACAAATGAAGTTTATACTAAATTATGTGCCACTAATCTAAGTCGTATAATTGATGAATGACTGAGAAACCAAGCCGTATTTCGCACCCTTGAACAGGTCCTCTCCCAACGCTAGGGGGTTACATGCACCCCAGTTTGAGAACCCCCTGGTCTAAGCCAAGTCCACTCGACTGGACTTGTCCGAAACTTCGACCCGTTGATTCAAGTTTGAGGCGTTTACCCGGCGTTATTCGATTACATGTGGGGAAGTCAAGAACTCGATCTTACGCGGTTGCATTGATTTTTCAGTCGGTTCAGCATAATCGGGTTGTTTCTAACACCTGCAACACAAGTCAGAGTGACGAAGGCAATGTTCTTGTCTGTAGTTTCGAACAACTTAAGTCGTGTGGGTTTGGCTTCGATTTTCTTCAACGACCCAATTGGACACGTCTTTAGTCACATCATTGTTGAATGTTGATATGCCACTTTGAACTTCACCAAACAGACTGGGATACCTGGCTTGGAAAAAAACACACACTATAATTATTTGAAGTCCTAATATAGATTTTTTTTTGCGTCACCAAATGGTACAACTGGGCGAAAAGACTTTAGTGACTGAATTAATAATAATGGTTCATTTAGTGTCTCGCATAGCTACAGAGGATACACCGAACAAACTTTCTTTTCCCCCAATTTAAGAATTTTGAACATCTGATGGTGTGAAAAGTAGAAAAAGTAAATTTGGGGATAACTCGTCTTATTTCCCCTCGCCTCACGGTACCCAGAGTGCAAATCTGTCGCGTTGCGTCCGAGACTCGAACAAGGGCCTCCTAGGGTGCGATGCAGAAACGAAGTCACTTCGCCATTAAACCTTAACCTTATTCTTGCAAGAAAAGCAATATTTATAACTCCCACATATGGGTACAGATGGGACGAAAAGATTGAAATCTTGGCAGCGATTGTAATAACCGGAAAATAAATAACCAAGGAAGAGAGTGGTAATGTTTATTAGAAATAGTAGACGACCAGCCTCAGTTCTTCTCCACAAAGACCATTTCTTCGCGCTCTCCACCAACTTATGTTTTAACAGCACTCTGCGTAAACAAGTCCAAGGTGTATTTAATGATGTTACTTCGACACCAAGTACTTTCTATAATGCTAGTGTACCAGAATTGCAAGACCTGTCTTATGAATGACCAAAACAAATGCATAAATACAGTACACTACGCTATGCATCGCTCATAGTTTCTGCTGAGACAGCTTTAACATCAACTACAGGTGGACTACCAGAATTAAACCTTGAGAATTCCTTTCCAATTTCATCACAAAAATACGAGTCTGAGTAAAAACATACGAATGTATCGTTATTTGAAATGATAGCAATGGAAGTTCAGTCCAACGGCAAAGAAGAAATCACAACACAAAGTTAAAAAATGAGAGCTGAGAGTTGCTTGAATCTTATAACTCGTACTTGGTTGCATCCTCTGCCTGCAACCAAAGCACAAGTGTGGGAAGCTCTGACATCAGCTACACAACATAAGCATACAACCAGATACTTTCTATGCAGCCATCTTCCTAATGGTAGACAAGTTATTTTAGTAGTCAAATGCGGCCAGCAGAATGTAGTGTCCATCTTTCTATTTAATTTATGGGCGTATTTTATACTGGGCAATTATGGTACAGCTCATCAAGAACGGATTAAAAATGATATACATTATTACGAACATTATGACTATGCGTAACGATAACTGTCAAAAGATAGGGAACTTGCTGTTAAGTTAGCTCCTTTGAGGATGAATCACACAAATTTGCCCAATATTTTCGATAGCAAATCATTTGTTCGATGCACCACTATGAACAATTGCGCAACATGAAAAAAACATACCGTACTTGGCTCACATTGACTGCTTCATGCACATATAGTGTGAGTGAAAAATTGACAAAGCCGTTGAAATTTGAGGCTAACGCATGAATCAGGTAGCTAGTATTTTTTCAAAAATCAAGGCAATTAATTTACTCGAATTTCCAAGCTCTCACCATTCTATGAGGTAAAAAATTTCATGGACTGTGTAAAAATGTAGGAAAAAGTGCTAAGCAAATTCTATAATAATGAAATCGAGTAACTTTATACAACAAAGCTATGTCAGATGATTCCGGTGTAGGACTTGCAGTAAATACTAGGCGTTGGTAAATAAATATAAATATATGACAAATATAATTCGAACTGAAAAAGTTCACAAGGAAAATTATATTGAAGACAAGACTACCTGCCATCACATCAACATGATCAACTACACCTAACTTATCTCCAGCTCCTACAAAATACCTAAAACTACTAAATAATGGCTAACACCACATGTGACATGAATTACTGGTATGGACACTTGCACACAATACTTTGGATACAGAATTAACGACTGAATGTGACATTTCCTGACTGGACAGTACGACACGTAACTCATTAACGCATTTTGTCCACATTTTTAGATGGTATTAATAGGGCTAGTCGTACAAGAAAAGTTTACTTTATGCGTCAATGGGTTAAGGAGGGTCCAACATTGCGAGTAATACTCAGCTGCCGTTGGCCCACATAGAAACGCTCCATTTCCCGTTAAAAAGTACCTAAGCTTAACCAGTAACCCAAGTCCGTTAGAACCATTTTAACCCTCTCATGCTCGAATTAAACATGAAGTTAAGTTTTGTAGGCATAACAATAATCGCAAGGTGCACAAATCGACCCTGTGGGCATCGAAGGGTTAAGAGTAGGTATAACATCAGCTGACTAGGCGAAACTTACATGAGTTGGGCAGAACCGCCATGTTGGAAGTAGTCAGTAGCCAACTGCATTCCCGTCGCCAACAAACTGCCGTCGCAGCCATTTTGTAGATGTCCATCGACAAATTGTCACAATTCTTAGTTTTCTGGAGTGATGCGGTGCCCGAGTACTAGTATGTTTGAAAGCTATAGTTCCTGCGTTCGCCGTCCCCATTTCTACCGTTCACACTCCATTGCGAATGTACTGACGTTAACTAGATATATATAGGAACCATCGCGGTCACAGCTGTCACATGAGCCTGTGTTTCTGACATCATAGCTCTGGCAGTTTGTGATCGACTGCAGCTAAGCAATCTCCTGGGATCTGAAGGGCATCTACTTACAGCACGGAGCAGCATAAGTGGATATCCCATTTGGTGTGTTCATTCAAATTACCATTCCTATTTGAAGTAGAATGAAGAACAGTACCCATGTTACCAATTTTGAAGGTACACGACTATAAAACTTGTAGTTCTGAAATACTACCGATAATTTGATATACTGTAGTTAACACTCGAAGGACCAGACCCGTCCATTGACAACTATTTAAATTTTAGTTGTAGATAACTTTTCACTCAACAGCCCTACAGATTTGCCGTTGCCTGACTTGATTTTTTTCCGTCTAATGTAGACTGCAACGAAATACCGGTACATTGGCATTACTAGTAGATAGTAAGCACAGTCTTACCTGGAAGTACCGATCGTCTAGCCTTCAATAGGCGGCCACAGTACTTGAAAATAGTTTTTGTTCCTGCTAGGGTTAAGGCTTCCAGCATTACAACCAATCTACCATGGATAAGGTTGTTGTTATTATTATATTGTGGGTTATTAGATACGAAGACTATATAACAGTGATCCAATTTTGTATGATTTAGTTTAGAAGTTGAGTCGAACTCAAATGAGTTCTTTTAGAACAATCTTGGCCAGGTGCACCATGACTGGCAGGAAATAAAGCGCGAGCATCTCTAACTTCACACGGCTCGGTCGAACGAAATCGCTCAGTCGTGCGGCGCAGAGGAGCCGAAAAACGAAGAGAAGAAGACAGACGACAGACGACTCGTGCGGGGGGTCCCTTCCGTGCCCCCCCCCACACGGGTGCAGATAGGAGTCCCATGGGATGGGTCGCTCACCACCATTCGGCTGCCCACCTCGCGGAACAGAAGGGGAAATATAGAGAACCTACCTAACTCTACAAAACTAACCTTCTCAGTAGGACCTGCTGTCAGATGCTACATCCCCTGCGGAGAAAGCACTCGGGACCCTTGGGTGTGTGATGCACAAACATATTGTAGCAGGGAAAGAGTACGCCACAATATGCCCCTGAGGGCCCATGGATATGGTTCACATTAAATAAAATATACAGCGAGTGATTCTCTTAGACTCTTCAATCTCTAACTACAGTACAAAGTATACGCTGAATAGTACATAAATTATTTAAAACAAGCTTTTCGTTGTATGCAAGTTTCGGATGCACCACCTACATTTGACAACGGTAATGATCGAATAACGCATGTCGTGTCGTGCAAACACAATGAATAAACAACAGCAAGTTCGTTGGAATGGCAACATATTCCAGCTATTCACTGTTCTTGACATAGGTATTTTTACATTTCCAATAAACCAACTTTCGCATCATTTCAGTAGCTAAGTACAAAAAAACTTTAGTAAAACCCGAAGACTGTCCAAGCAGCACATTACATTCACTCTAGAAAACATTCGAACATAAACTAGAACCTTCGCAGACACCCACAGCCCGCAACAGAGCATAATCTCCGTAAATCAGCATCAGAGAAGAACTGAACCTTGAGGCTTCACTCGCGGGGACCGGACACACGGATAGAGCCCTACACTATCACCAAACCATGCAGCACAGCTTTTGGTTCGCTACAGCCGGCTGCATATATGAAATGATTACGTAGCCAAATCACATAAGGATTTACTAAATTACGCACAACCTCAACGAAAACGCCAATTTTTCACACGCAACATACACCTAAGTAAGGAATATAAATACTACAAAGCTTACAGAAGTGAAGTTGAAACACTATGCAATTATGATTAGGTTACTGGTGTGGTTTTTCCACCACAAAAGAAAACTGCAAGTATTGATTTACGCTACACATTCAGGCTCTTATTTTCAACTACCAATGAAAGAGCATCCCATTTTACAATACATATACGTTGCAGACCGACCAAGAGATACGCAAAACACTTCAGTAGAAATACTAAGGTCCTCATTAAAAGTTATCTAAATGATAATTTAGACCTAAGGAAAACGTATATACAATGGCATCTGCACATCAGAGCACAGAGAAATATTTGCACAATCAATTGGGTGACTGTCTTCTGTCCTAACCCATGCCAATAGCAGCAGCACATTTATGCTAACCTGTTAAGCATCACCGCCAAGTGGTCGTAACGCATTCGTGCAGTCGGTGTAGTATATCATCTAAGATGAATTTAAGAATGATTAAAGCGATATTGACCAACCTACTGAAAAAAAAAAACACCTTCCAGCAACAAATGTCGACAGACAAACTTAGACCAGGGCTAAACATGGGTAGACGTTTCGCCGGGGACATGTTGGCCGTTACAGACAGCAATGCACGGTGTATCGCGCCATGTACGTTGGTTGCGTAGGTGGGGATAGTAAATTGCGACGTTCCGTTTTTTTCGTGCACGTTCGCTGTGTAGCACGATGCTTGCCTCAAAGTACACGTACACTTCGCGCCAGAGAACAGTGACTAGCATGCGACTGTGAAAATACAACCCACAGCAACAACACATGTTGATTTCAGATGAACGAAAAGATTGCATGGACCAATGGAAGATGACCGATTCTACAGTTCCCAAGTCTAAGAGATTTAGGTATTAAGCGAATTCAACTGTTGTAAGTACGGTATATAATTTGGAGGATTAGAACAAAGGAAAAAAACGCACTGCCCCTCTTAATAACAAAATACAGGGTCATAAGCCTTCAACCCCTGAAATCAGGATAGAAATATGAAGGGAAATTTTAAAATGAGCGTAAAATTTCTCAGCTATTAATTTTCATAGATTATAAACAAACATTTCAATTCAGCCTCACTCCCACAGCAACGGTATTTTCCAAAAAACTGTAAACTTGTGTTCAGTAGACCGCACACAAGAACTGTAAGAGGGGAAAGTAAAATAAGCAGAAAAAGAAGTATCAAATGCTAAGCTAATGTAGCTGCTAAGATAAGCCTACGGTGTCCCAGTGGGTGTACGACTTAACACCACGTAAAACGGACGAACCTATCAAACCTAAACCCTAGTACTCTCAGAGGCGCTGGACCACAAGCCTTAGTAGCAGACAGGGCTAGAATATGCCAGATTCTGTTATATAGAAAATGACAAAAGAAACGGACAAACCAAAGTAATTCTCCAATATAGACAAATATCGTCAATGATATAGTAATGCTATTGCTTTATTGAGTAGCAACACAAAACTAGTGTGAGGTGTCCTGCTCAACAAAATATATGTATACAACTATAAAATATGGCNACAAAATAAACGGACAAACCAAAGTAATTCTCCAATATAGACAAATATCGTCAATGATATAGTAATGCTATTGCTTTATTGAGTAGCAACACAAAACTAGTGTGAGGTGTCCTGCTCAACAAAATATATACAACTATAAAATATGGCTAGCTACATTTTGAAAACTGTATGTGCATTAAAGAAGTAAAATGTTCTCATACTGCAGTTTCTCATAATAAATGTATTTGAAATCCTCTATAAACCGAATTACTAGGTGGACATAAACAATGCGGTTTATGTGAACATTTGATTTAGAAGATGGTTATAATAGTACCGTGTGAACCGCCTGAGAACTAGTTTACGCGGAGAAGCATCAACGTAGGTGATCGGCTAACTAGAGGGGTATGCACAGCGTCACTGGCATTGTTATTCGGCTTTCAAATTTGCCGGATAAACGTGTACTCGGTTTACCGAGGGATGTTCCGACGGCCCATTAGTATGGAATTAGCAAATCGATATTATTTGGTAAATGAGGTTCGATCTATTGAGGACGAATTTATACGTTTTAATTTGAACCATGTTATCAGCAACACTTGTACTGAGTACACAGCCAATATCAGAAATTTACTTGATTAAAAAAACTTACCTTTAGCACTGACCAGTGAAATGCGATGCTTGACGGAGCACAGGTGACGGTTCCAAAATAGACACACCAGTAACGCAAATCGCGGTCTGAATAGGGAGCACACAGACTGAAGGTTAAATCAGATGCTTTTGTGACGTAAACTTCTAATGATGCCCCAGAAATATTTGAAAAGGATACATTCCTTAGGATTAGATTGCAGGCAATGCAGTGAAGAACATTTACTCCTTGCCAGTTGATGCTTTTATTTAAGAATAGGACACTCGAATATAGTGGTCAGAGTGTACCACTTTTGTACGAAATGTTCAAGTTGGAGTTTCTGAAAGTTATTTAACTGAACGCAAAGGGTTCGCACGCAATCGGACAGCGAAGCCAAACGACGCACAATGCGCTGACAACGCAACAAGAGTGCCAACTTAACGCATCTTCCCGTAAAATTTCACCGCTGGCGCTCCACTGCTTATCGCAAAAATTTATACCTTCAATATCTTTCTGAGAGCGGCTATCAGAGCATCACCTGTATAATCGGAGGTGCCAAGTTGCTGGAGTTCGCTAGCAACATGTAGATCACTAGCAGAAAATTTGTAATCGCGTGGTTTCTTGACAAAAATAGTTGCTAATTGCTTGTTGAATTTTTCAACGGTAATATTCGGGTCACTGAGAGCCAATTTCACCTGCTGCACAAACCAGGAATCATCTGTCTGTGGAGCCGAGGATCTAGGATTTGGACTGGCGTGCAAAGGGGCACTAGCAACAGAAGAGGCAGGCAAATGCGTCGTAGCAGAATGGTACGCCGTTTCACCGTAAGAACCAGCAACACTAATAGGAGGGCCTAAACCTGGGAGCGATACATCGCCCATTGACTCCGACATGGACGCTTTAAGAATATCATTGGCTGTCTGTGAGCTAGACGGTAATTTCAGGGGCATCGTCAAGGGGGCAGAGGTAGTAGCAGTTCCATGTGGAGCGGAAGTGTACGGAGCAGCCTGAGAAACTTTGGCTGTATTGGGAAACATAGATGGAGGGGGAGCAGCAGTGAAAGGAGGCAAAGCAGATATATCAAATAGTGGTGAAGGAGCAACCGTGGTTGGCGGCTGCGTGGCCACCGTCGCCTGCATGCTCATACTCATATGCAACGCTGATACCGAGAGGTAGATAGCGGTTAGTTCCTCATTATTGGCCGTTCTACCTTCATATGCGAGAGTACTGTTGATAAAATTTAGAATTTCACCGGGATTCTTTCCGAGAGTGGCTCTGGCAATAAGATCCATGTCAATATCGTCCATTATTATCTTCGAGGGACCACCAGAGTTACTATGAGCAACAGGAGCTGGCGTAGCTTTTGGCGGTGGGGCTTTCAGCTTAAGCTCAGCCTGCTTCAGCAAATCCTCGGCACTCTTAATGGCTTTTTGTAATTTATCACTATTAGACTGCGAGGCGGATTTCATTTGCGTTTTCCATTTTTCTACAGACATTTTAATCAGCGTTACATTGTCAGTATCTGTGAAGATCTTAGCAGCATCCTTGGTGTCGACTCCTTCTTCACGTGCCATTGTAATAAGACCTTTGAAAGCAGTGCCAAGAATGCCAAGAGAGCTACACATGTCTTCAAGGATAACGTACACATCACGGAAAGAAAATCTTGGATCAGGAAGATCGCCAGAATCAGTTTCCAATGCCATCGTAGGAGCCATATCTGGTGGGGTACTGGATGGCGGAGTCTTTGAATTTTTGGTCAAAGTTGCGGGAGGGTTTTTAGCGAAAGCCAAACTTTGCATTAAGACCGAATCAGGAGCTAGTAACTGCTCATCAACAGAGGCTGGTAACGTGGGTAATTCGGGAGCGGATGTCTCTTTAGCCTTTTTCTTTTTCAGTACTTCTTTGTACTTATTGACCAATCTCTTTCGCTTCTCGTCCCACTCTTCTTTCTTCATTTTCTCCAACTCTTCTTCCCAGTAGGTGGACCAAACACTGTCTTCTAAAGCAGAATCTATTTCACTGCCTGCAGTACGCTGCCGATAGCAGGTTATAAATTGTTCATACTTGCTCTCGTACTCAGGATGCATTTCGGGCACCTCTTTGAAGACATTGTACTCTTGGTCGTGCTCAGCTCGCAGCTCCTTCTCCTCCGTCAGGAATTGTTGGGGCGTCAAGGCGGATCTGTAAATAATATTTGCACATCAACAGACCATAGAAGCAAGTTGGCATATTCAACTCTGAAACTAAAAGGAACCGACATTGAACCCATCACAAGCTACATTTTTAATGAACGAATCTGGGATACTTAGTTGACTCTGAAATCCATAGCAAATAACATTCTACACAAGCCTCTACCACCACAATCAACACTACTGGCGAACCATTCCCTAAAATCAACACTGCTGGGGAAGTATAACCATAACGTGAACACTGCTCATGAAAACTAGAGCTGCAAAATTGGAGGACAGAGATCCGACTCCAGTTTTTGCTCCTATTGCATTCGCGACTTTTACTTCCCACAAAAATTTGGATTTAACAGAAATATCTATGGTAACTCTTCTCCACAAAATATCACCAAGTTGAGTTAATTTTTTCAATTAGCAATATTATGCAGCATTACCATCATTTGCATTTAAGAGATTTTTGTCAATTCAAAACTAAAATTTATTAGCATTTAATAAAACCATTTACTCAGACAGCATTGAACTTTCAAAAAAAATAAAGAAGCACCAGGTAAATGCTGCTGCAATATTTCACAACTTTTGCACCGCTTTAAAAAAAAAAATCAGAACTAATTTATGGAACAGGATATATGGATATATATTAGGGGGTGCCCTAAACAATTTTAATTTAAACTCTTTCACCCCTAAATATATTCCATTGGCAATAAAACTGTCACAGTGAAGGATTTTCAATGCCAACAAAATTTAGGGGTGGTACTCGCCCTCTCAAGGTATGGACATTCAAACAATTCAAAATGACTTAGAAGAAATTGTTCAGGACCCTACTTCAAGTATTAAAGCGCACTATCATTAGAAATTTTCAACTTCTTCAGAAGAAACCACAAAAAAAGAGAAAAGAGAAGAAGAGAAATTCAATCGACTCCGAAACTCAGGTAATACCCTACAGAAAATGAATAACATAATAAAGAAAAACTCATTTTTTCGATACAGCGGCCATCCGAAAAGGAGAAAATAATTAGAATGATTCAATGAACTTTTCATATTGGTGGAGCAAACTGTAAAGTACCTGTCAGTAACACGCACAACCACGCTTTCAGCGGCTTCTCCGCTTCAGAGTCGTCACACTCACGGTAGGTAAGGTACTTTTTTTTTCAATAGGTAGCAGGTAGCTGTACCAGGCCGCAAAGGCAACAGCATATACAGAAGACAGCATCTATCTATCTATCTCCCCTATCTCAGCATCGCCAGGGAGCTTCAAACAATGAGACAAATTCTCAAAATCAAAGCCACAAAACGGGCGTTGGGGACCTCTAATCCTCTATTGGTAATTTGCTTCTGACTACCTACACTGCAAAAAAGTGCCATTAGAACATTTCAATAATTTGCAAATGTGTCACTCCGGCAGAGTACGGTACCCCTTTCGGTAGCACAGACATACAGTAAAGCAGGGAAGGGTATATATGGTTCCCTTTAGTGAAGGTGCAAAAGAAATAAAGCTTGTTAGAAAATGCAACAGCCTTCATCTAAAAGCCTTAAGATCAGATCATGAAAACTGGGCGATCTAGACTGAGCCACCAAGTCCCTTGAGAACAGAACGACAACTTGGAATCAGTAGACGTATCCTTGGAGGCCCAGATCTGTCTTGACCGCTGCTACTCAAGAAAATCCTCCCTGTCCCAAAGGCAAAAGCTGGAACTATATCCGATGTTGTTGGGAGACATCTGAGGCTTTCCAGCGTCGGAGCTCAAAAGCTGCCATCCTAGGAAGAAAATGAACCCATATGTTCCCTAACCTTCCAAAAGAACAGTGGCATTACAGTCCACAATTGAGGGAAGTATGAGCTGAACCCAAAGTCATACTCCGTTCTATTTGGAGCAATGCTAAAATTTGTCCACACTGCATAAGTTGGCTCCCTGGCGATAGAGGCAGACCTGGGCGAAAATTCTGGAGAGACCGGGGCCGGGGCGACCGAAATTCAAGTATCCAGGGCCAGGGTGACCAAAAATTGAGTTGCCGGGGCGACTAAAACCAAATAACCGGGGCTGGGTGATCAAAAATGAAATACGGTAATCAGGGCCGGGGTGACGACCAAACTCAAATAGCCGGGGCCTTTTTTTTTTTGCACTGACAGTAGTTCAAGACAGTATACAGATATATTGGTCAATCGTCACTCATATTGAATTAGTTTACACACAACAAAATTAGTATCCCCAGAAAACTTGTTTCATTACTCGTAAAGTGTTTTCTTTCCTCCAAAAATCCCAGTCAAACCCCCAGTTTTCACAGTTTGAAAAGCTGAGGCCGGGGTTTGTATCAATAAACCGGGGCTGAGGTTGTTATCGATAAACCGGAGCACGCCATTTTTCATAAACCGGGCCGGGGAGCAGAAAAAGGCCGGGGTTTGCCAGGGCCGCAGCCCCGGTCGGTCCCTACCAGGCAATGCCACCTCTATATATGCTGCGAACTAGTGCAGCTGCCTAAAGAAAAATCTGCACGTGACAAGCGAAAGGCGCCGGAGCACGCGTTTTATCACCATTAGCGAACTTGACACCGTGTGGGACTTAGCCCAGAGGATCTTCCTGCCTTTTACATTCTGATCACATCTTCACGACTGCTTTTCATTAATACCGTAATAAATTTATTTAGTTTGATTAGTCTAAAGAAACTTTTCAATCGAATCTAGAAAGTTAACCAGTTTCTCTTCGAAAAGGAAGAAAAATTCAGATAGCCAGCCACACCGTTCCGTGCCACACGAAACCATTTGGTCGCGGCGGGAAGGTAGGAGGCGTTCACGGAGTTAAACTTGCTAACGGTGGGAATAGGACGTGTTCCGGCGCCCCTGGCTTGTCACAGGCATGTTTTCTCACCTTTCGCTAACTTAACACCGTATAGCACACGTTATCTTGAGGCCCGTACGGGTATAAAGGACATGAACAAAGATCAGATTGTAAGGGCAAGTTTGTCAAAATCAACTAGACCTCAATAAATTAGCCAATAAACGGTCCTCGGTAGTATGAGGGAGACGCAGTTAAGTGAAAGAGCAAATTCTAAGCCCGCGTAGGGCGGAGTATTGTACTTTCACGGTAAGAAGGGAGGGTATTCTGTGAGAAAGGTGAGAGCAGCCCCCTGCCGAAATGGGTCTGAGGTAGTAGTAGGTGTGACTGTCTTTTATATGAGTTTTAGGGTAGTGAGAGACACGCTCCGAAAGGGTACTGTCCTACCGGTTTGAAACTGCCATCGAGGTAAGGAATTCTGAGTACAAAAGAGGCTCATGCAAATAATGGATTCGGAAGGCTTAAGGAGGTCGAGGGGCTGTAGTGAAGAAGACAGGAGTCTGCAGTCCCGCTTTCGGGGAGAATTCCTACAATTGAGGAGGCTCCCGAGGGGCTTTAGAACAGTATTAGAAGTAACAAATCCTCCGTTCAATGTGAGACATCAGTCACGTTGTCTTTTGCTCTCGAGAGCTCTTGAGAAAGAAAATGGCTCAACATAGTCTGAGGAGATCACTCGAAGGGTAGTCCCTTCTTTAGAGGAGCTCGGGTGTTACCAAAAAAATACTACAAAATACATACGTGTAGGTAGGGTGACAACCACATATGTTTTAGCTGTTTCTAGCTGTTATGGAAATTGTCTCAAACGCTACCCAAACATATACGTTCGGGGTAGTAGGGCTTGTAGTGCACGTACTTCGGGTAGTGAGAGGCCACGGCGTAACAATGAAAGATTGAAATAGTTCCCTTGTATGAGACAATGCTGAAGAAACAGAAGCTGTGGTCTCATCATGGTATGATCGAAGAGTTAGTGATGTAAATGAGTGCGGTATCACATTAGTAAGATTCCCTTATAATCGCAAATAGACCTGCCGTTTGCGATGACCTGATCTGGGGATATACGTGCTCTAGACTTTGTCTCACGGTTATTAAGCCTGACGCCAAAAAGACGAAAAAAAGCTTTTCTCTGCTTCCATGTGAACGACAAACGTCACCCGGATGTAATTCCAATATTTAAGTGTTCGAAGTCATTTGGACACTCTCTGACGTTTCGTAGGGCGTACTGGGAAATGTCTCCTATGCCTAAGTCAAGAGTAAGCAAAAGGTAATACCTTTGTAGGGTTAGAAGGGGTGGCACGAGAGACGTGCGTAGCTCTGTGTCATTCAGAAACCTTAACCAAGGTTCATCTTTTTTTTTGCAACCTCTGGGCGGTGATCGAATGATGCGGGAAGACTGGATGCTAAATGGGTCAAGCTGTGGAAGTGCAATTTCCTTATTGCGGCGTAAAAAGCATTCTACGTAAGTGAACCCTATGCCCATGCACTTCGCGTGGTAGTGTAATGATCGAAACCGTATTGTTCCGAGTAACTATCTTGCAATTTCAGCTTTCTTTGTGCCGTTACAATTTCCGCAGATTGCTTGGCCTGTTGGCATCCAGAGCTGATAGTAATGTTGGGGTTAGAACAGGGCTAGACTATTGGAGTCGACTCACTCTAGTAAAAGTTTCAGTTTGAAGTGACCTGGACACAAATTGAGTCACTTCCCCTTTAGGAAGCGCTAAGGTTCCGAAGTTTAGCCTGTCGCCCTTGATTGTAGATTGTTTATTGTTCACGCGATCAACATGGGTTCAACGTCTAATGTTCCTCGTTCAGGTAACGGGCTAGCCGGATACATTGATCAGTGATGTTGTAAGCTCCATGTGGGCCACAAAACAACGCACTCTGAGGAGCGTTCCTAAAAAGTTTGGGGAAAAGGCGCTCTAAAAGCTTTAACCGATGGTATTATAGAGTGGAACTCAAGCGTTGAAGTGAGACCCTAACACACCAAAAAACCTGGGAGCAGCCAGAGCTTGGAGCCACCAGTGCTCCTAGACTGGGGCGACAGAGAGAGAATATAAGCTTAGTATTAAAGTGTTAACAAAATCGTCACTGCTGAAGGGGTGAAGTTAGCCACGGATTTCGGTGTTGTACAGAAGCTGCTCCGAAACCCAAACAATGTGGGAAGTTCTTGTAAATTATTAGCTCCAGTCGTGCAATTCCGCTTGTAGGCAACATTTGTAGGGTTGTTAACGTGTAAGGACTCTCGAGGCAGTATTTTTCAAGTACACAACCCTAGCGAGCAATCGCTATGAGCAGGAATCGATAGTGAACCAGAAGCAGTAATGAGTTTCTAGCAACATTGTGATACACTTAGTACAGGGAACACAGCCCAAAAGACACCTCATATAGATGCTGGCTGGCTTACTCCAGGCTGGTGGCTGCGCCGCTCAGCCTGGCGGAGCTCCTGGCTATCTCAAAAACTTATCGACAAGACAGTGATCAATCTCCCTACATCCAATAGCAACTTTCTCTAGAATAAAAGTGAATTGTTACGATCATAATGTAAAGCGCAGTACGATCCCCTCACCAAAGTCCTACACGATGTCAAGTGAGCCACAGCTGGGGAAACGAGTACCTTGAAAAAATGTTCCTTGAAGCGGAAAAGCCCTTGAATGCACAGATCTGGGTGCTACTGACAGAGGTACTCTACCTGCTGCTTTACCAGTGCAAAAGAGTTCGTCGGAATATTGCAACTTTTTTCTTTTTTTTTTTGAAAGCCGCTCTATCGAAAAGTTCTTTTTTGTTCGTGAATTACTTTGGTTGTTGAACTAATGAAATTTCCTTAGTGCACTTTTCTCATTTTTGGAGTCTCTTCTGAAGTTGAAAATTGCTTATGAAACAAAGGGTTATACATAATTTTTCTAGGTCATTTTTATTTGTTAAAACGTGCACCCCGTCGTGTAGAAAGCAAATTTTCAGATGACCAGGGTTAACCCTAACATTGATTTTGAAGAGCCTTTTATCGCTCATAGAATCGATTTAGGAGTGGGACAGGTGAAATAAAAGTTTTCGACAAACCGTAAAGTGTGACTCGAACATAAAGAGCCGCTGGGTATCGGGCAGCAACTTCCTGAAAATACTCCAACTTTCCGATATTGCGACTAAGGAATAACTCCGTCAACTACAGTAGGTTAAACTAGAGCATTTCAATGAACACTGGCTGGTTTACCAAATCCTGATGATAAACAGCAGCACAGAACCCAAAATCTCAATGACTGGGTTCATTGATATACCGTACCAACTTACAGCTTTAAATCCTTGATGGTTTTTAGTTTGGAAAAACGCAACTTACCATCAATGCAGCTCACAAAATTATTCAACCATGGGCGTACCGATTAACAGCATTACACACAAAATAAATCCTTCTGTAAATATATCACTGTGAGTAGCATACCGAAAACTGTGTAGAAATTAGAAATCATTAAATTTTGACAAGCAAATTACTTAACTTGATCCAGGTCATAATTTCAGGAACGGAACGCATAGTAAGTCTCATTATGACAACATAATGTTGCACCATTAGCAATAGAAAAAAAATTGTGTTAGCTACTTGCACAAAACTTGATACACTGATGCGCTACGTTATCTAATATTTTTTCTTCAACCCTGGGTGGAAGTGCTGTAAAAAAATACAACTTATACATTTCATATGAGCTGCACATGAACTGCAATCTGTCTAGTATTGTTGCTGCTCTACCCCATTATTTCTTATACCCCAACTTATCGTCTCCCAATACCCGTAGAGCTGCTGCAACCAGTCACACTTGCACTATCGTCTTTCTCGGCTGAGGCTTAACCTAAGAGACCCAATGTTTTCATTTTGACACAAAGGCATTCAACTCATAGAGCCATACCGTGAGCCTTAGCAAATCTCTGAGAATTGCCTGTTGGTCCGTCTAATGTCAGTTATCTAAACTCAAATTTGAAACTTAACACCGGCGAATTAGAAGATTTACCGAAGATTTGCTATACAAGCTCAAGTTTCAAGCTGCAACGAGCCACAGTATTCAACTACCTCACTAACTCAAAAGTATTACATTCACCATTCCATTATGGTCTTGCATTACAGCAACAATCTCACAGCATCTAATTAAAACTGGCTGATATCACGTGCCATAACACAGACATGAACTTTCTTTCACACTTTCAGAATGCCTCTTCCCAGCTTTACCTCAACCTGAAGTAATTATCAGCCTAATTTAAGGAATTGCAATAAGTCAAGTTACAGGTCAAGGTGTAAAACAATTCGGGAAGATGAAATTCAAGGTTTTCAAGGCTTAAGGTGGAAGCGTTAGTCTCCGATCACTTTAACACCCCTCCACTAAAATACTGCTGCAAGAAAAACCATTGATGCTAGAAAGATCAGCTAGGGCTCAAATTGTAGCCAAAGAAATGCTTAATATGTCTTGCATGTCGTAAATGTAATTTCCCAAACTCAAAGTTTAGGAATTTTTTCCATGAGAAAATTGCATGAAAATGTGCCTATTTTTTTGGAAATAATAAAATCTACAGACCACAAAAACTGCAGAGATCAAAAAGTCGGACATTTAAGTCCATTAATCGACCAGATAACCGCAATGATCGACTGGTCGGACGTTGCAGTATATTGATCGACCACAGTGCTCAACCAGATAACCGCAATGATCGACTGGAAGGTGTATAAGATATCAGCTACCTGTGCATGTTTTGTACCATATATTGCGTCAATATGCACGGCGCTCAANCTCCACTAAAATACTGCTGCAAGAAAAACCATTGATGCTAGAAAGATCAGCTAGGGCTCAAATTGTAGCCAAAGAAATGCTTAATATGTCTTGCATGTCGTAAATTGTAATTTCCCAAACTCAAAGTTTAGGAATTTTTTCCATGAGAAAATTGCATGAAAATGTGCCTATTTTTTTGGGAATAATAAAATCTACAGACCACAGAAACTGCAGAGATCAAAAAGTCGGACATTTAAGTCCATTGATCGACCAGATTACCGCAATGATCGACTGGTCGGACGTTGCAGTATATTGATCAACCACAGTGCTCAACCAGATAACCGCAATGATCGACTGGAAGGTGTATAAGATATCAGCTACCTGTGCATGTTTTGTACCATATATTGCGTCAATATGCACGGCGCTCAAGATACCAGCTGTTTGTGCATGTTGTGCATCGTATATCGCGTCAGTATGCACGGCGTATAAGGTACCAGCTGCCAGTGCATGTTGTGCATCGTGTATCATGTGAGTGTGCACGGCGCATAAGTTATCAGCTGCCTGTGTGTGTTACGTATAGTAGCTATACTGCGTCAGTATGCACGGCGCATAAGGTACCAGCTACTTGTGCGTGTCACATTTAGCTAGTATATTGCGTCAGGATGCACGGCACATTAGGTGTCAACTGCCTTTGAGTGTCACGCGTAGCTAGTATACCTATTGCGTCAGTAAGCACGGTGCATGAGGTATCAGCGGACTGTACGTATCACGTATAGTAGCTATATTGCGTCACTATGCACGGCGCATAGCCTAATGTACCAGCTGCCTGTGCGTGTCACATGTAGCTAGTATAATGCGTCAGTATATACGGCGCATAAGGTATCAGCTGCCTGTGCGTGTCACGAATTGTAACACCATAAAAAACACTTGCGAAACGTACGTCCCTATTGGGGTGCTACCCTAACTTATCGAGTTCTGTGGCTAACAAACAAAATCAAACCCCGGCAAAAATATAACATCGTAGGCCATGTTAATAAGTTTTCATGCATGAACAAGTCACGGATTTAACTTTTAAGAGCATGGTTCTTGCTCAAACAGGTTTTTCATAAAATTTATGTGATCGGAGTTGAAAATTGATCATAAAAAACGGTCTTGCTGATATCTCCAAAACAAAGTTGAACTGGAGCTCGAAATATGTTTTTAAAAATTTTCATTTTATTTCCCAAGGGAAGGTGTAATACACAGAAGTCCATTTTACAAACCAAAAATATGCTTTTCGAAAAGCTGACTTTTGTACTTTTTTTTTTGGGGGGGGGGTCTCGTTTGTGTTACGGGACAAGCCATAACTCCATTTATTGGAATCAGATCCGTATGAAAATCACTCAGATGTTGGAAAACAAGTTTATATAGCAGCTCATATAGCTTTGTTTTATAATCTCAATGTTTTCTATTTTTCCTTTCTACCGATCAATAGCGGTCAAAATTTATCGGAGTTACTGGCTCCCCCAAAGTGTCCGATCAGCCAACTCCCAACAGTTATAACAAAAAAACTATTACTCATAGAATAATGTATCTACTCTCTAAAGAAAGTTCAATTGATGCTCTTTCTTTTGATATATAACAATGCTGATTTATTGTCATTTTTATGGGAATTATAAGGCGCGTATTTTTCTTTTTTTTTTGCAAAAAAGTGATTGGAGACTACAGGCTCTACCATATCTCAGGAAAGCTCAAGGCTCTCGTACAATTACTTTTTCAAGATTTTAAGATGAAAAATGTGAAATACAGTACTACCAACTGATGCAAACAGTCAATAAACATTCATTAGTCTTCTCTTAACTTTGCCGGACCTGGCACATCCCTGTAACTATACGTAATGATTAGGCAACATGAAATTCAAAGCTATCGCGCATTTTCTGGCACAAATTCAAGGCATATTCAAGGTTTTCAAGGTCATCATACACCCTGCAGGTACTTTTTTCCTCACCACACGCATAATGCAAAAGCTCAGTTTAAGTTATTCCATATATAACGTTATTCATTATTCAAGTTGAATTTGCATCAATTCCAGAATACTGTATAGCCAATCAGTAAACTTAGCTGTGATATTTATATTGTTCTTCCGTCATTAACTATGAACTCAATATCACTCTACAGTTAGAGTATTGTACCTATTTACTTACGGAAAGCCAGTTAGAAATACTGTACTAAAAAAGATCGTGTAACGGGAACTCTTTTCACGTAGAAAAGGAACAAACAGGGTTGGAATAAACATTGTCGAACAAGTCTATGAGATCTTTACAAAAAATTTCAGTAACATCGAACCCAGTCTTGCTGATATTGTATCCTCCATTAAAAACAATATAAGAGTTTTAGAAGAATTAATTTGGGAGATAGCAATATGATCGGCGAGCCTGTGCCTAGAAATATTCAAAATCATTATTCTAGAACGCCTATCACGTTTAATAATTTCAGCAAGCATTAAATAACTCAGTTTCACTGATATAATGGCCTGTATGCCCACTCGTCAAATTTTTCATAAATATAACCGATTGATTTCGATTTGGCAATTTTTGGGAAAGAGGGAGCTGTTTGGCCCACATGTTGAAGGAACCCAACAGGACGAGAAATCCGTCCACGACATCATCAGTTTCTTGTGCTCCTGATATGACCATTCATGACAGGGGCTGTTGCTTATCTGCCAAATAAGACTGCTGATTCATTAATGTATCTCCTTCATGCAGTTAGAACAGGTCAGTAATGGTTGCAAACCCAGTTTTCCAAGGCTGTTTCTGATCATTATCACATGTCTAAACTAGGAACTTCTCAGCATCGATGTGTTTTATCTGAAAAATAAAGGTTACGACCACAGTTTTATTTAGTGAGACATTTAATGATGAGGCAGCCAGTTAAGCCCAGTTTCAGAGACTCAAAAAGAGCAGTAGGATTGTTCACCTTTCACTATCCTAAACTATGTAACAATTGAATGAACTGAAACGGTACCTAAGCGTTTCCGACGGAGATACGTCCGGAAATTGGACGTTAGCCACTTGTTCATTGCACGTCAGCTACTTTGCAACGACTTTTAAATCTACTTTCGCCAAAGTTACATTTCAGACAGTTTTATCTCCTTAAAAAATATACATATACGTTTTCACACTTTTTTCATTTTAATATTTGTACCAAGCTGCCCCATCCTAGGGTAGAATGGCCCAAAAATTTCCATATGATTTACCTCATAAGCACACAATTCAATATCAACGTCAATACATGTCATACTGTTTTTTTTTTCCGTTCGCGTTTTACCAATGATTTATTTAATTTCTTTAAGCTACTGCCACAAATGCAAACATTGTGCACAGGTTTAAACCAAACCTGTATGTCACTTTACCATTTTGCAAAACTACTTACAATTATGCAAAAGGTTTAAACTGTTCGGTCTAAAATTCAGGACTCCTGACCGTTGTGAGCTGCAGGCATAACACGCATGTATGACCCAAGATTTAATTAATATGCCTCTCTGACTTAAACAGTTATGCAAAACGTTCGAACTGTTAACAGTTTGAACGTTTTGCAAACCGTAGCTAGCTGTTCAAGTTGTTTTGCAAAATGGGTAACTGTTATGCAGTTTTGGATTAGACGGGTGCAAAATGTTTGAATTGTGGTATTGTTTAAAGCAATTAGAGCATTGGTAAAACACAAACGGGAAAACAGTACTACTTTTGAGGATTTGGGATGGAAGGAGTACTGTTCTTGAAAGATGAATCAAAGTACATATTGCATAAGACGTGCCTGCTAAGTTCCAAATCGTGACATATGAGCGAACCAGCCCCCACCCCTTGTCTTTAGTGGATGGCTGTTAATTATAGTTGAAGATTTAAGCCTCCATTTCCGCACGAAGGCAATGTCACAGATAAAAGAAAACAAGGAACACAAAGTATGTAAAAAAAAAAACGGGGAACCTATGCACAAAGCTGTTCCTGAAAAGCCAGTCAGAAAAGAACAGAAAGAACAGTCGATATTAAGATCAGCAGGATTATGAAATCGGAAAAAGTCCAGTTAACACGAAAAACAGACGTCCAAATGGCCTAGCTAATAGCTAAGGTAACCTACAAAATCCCCTTGGGGCGCCGCACTACTGGATGGCAACTGAAGAATAGAAAAATAGAAGGCACTTTTCTTTTGCTGCCAGAAAACAGCATTTGTAACAATAGACAGAATTGACACGACTCTATATCAATACCTACCTAATGTGATTTTGTACTTCCTGAAAAAAATGTTAAACTGTTACAAAGTACGTTAATAGAAATAATACGGATACGGAATGATCACCAAAAGGCTTATAAGTAGCACAACACAAAGGGAGTATTGCTTCACAAATTTTGCCTTCAGGAGAAAACTTGATCGAACCAATTCAGAGCCTAATGCCTCATTCAACAGGTATGTGGCTACAATCTGCAAACTTACCTGAAGCTCTGATACCAATTCTATTTGGCACAGAAAATATATGAAATTGTTCAACAGCTTATATCGCAGGTAACACGTGAATTCTTAAGGTAGCCCGTATGAATTGAAACTGCTGTTACACAATGAGACATTATCAGTGTGAAAATACACGAATATCAATAAATCTTAAAACTACAGCTCATCATCCTCATAAGCGTAACTTCAATAAAACATAAAATATTGAAAAAATGAAATAGTATTCACTGACTTTTAAAACTAGTAACACTGAAAGACCAAATAGCCAATCATTAATATTTTTGATGTAACAAAACTTTAAATAGAAGATGTATAAGGTTAAAAGCAATATTACAGTAGCCACAAAACGAAGCTGGTTTCACATTCCCCGCCTTTGGAGAGGATAAAGCAAAGGGTGGCAGGTACGACGTGTGTTGCTCCACCCTGCGCCACACACGAATATCCGCTCCACAATCAGTCTGTGATCTATCAGAATTTGAGGGAAGTACACGTACATGGCGCTAGTCCACGGGCCTCTACTTTCCTACCTTTTTCACTTATTTTGGCACCATACCACCACATCACAGTGGATCGGAAGAAAACCAGCATTGAAGAAATAACTCGGGGCCTCGCCCTAATTGAGCTGAGAGTGCTCGTGAACCGCGTAACTGTCGAACTGAATGTCAACCAAATGACACTCTTCAAATAAAGAATCAGCAGCCGCACTCCCTGCCGGGACCATACCACTACACAATGTGGGTGCAAGCGAGGTGAAGCTTCACTTTCCTCACCAACACCTTGACAATTCTTGCTGTAGTCTTTCTCTTGCGACCACATCTCACAATGCGGGGCGGTATGGTCCCGGCAGAGAGTGCAGCAGCTGATTTATTAAACTGGAAGAGGGACACTTGGCTGACATTCAGTTTGAAATCCAAGCGGTTCATCGGCACTCTTTGCTCGATTAGGGTGAGGGCCCACGTCTTTTCTTCAATGATAAGCTTCTTCCGACCCACTGTGATGAAGTGATCGTGCTAAAATAAGTGAAAAGATAGGAAAGTAAAGGTTTGTGGACGAGCGCAATGTACATTCACTTTTCTGGAACTCTGATAGATTACGTACAGACTGACTGTGTAGTGGGAATTTGTGTGTGGCGTGGAAGAGCAGCAACACACGTCATACCACCTCCTCTCTCCTCTCATATAGCGGGAATGCGATAACAAAGTTATCTGCAAATTATGCGATAACTTTGTTTCTGCGGCCACTGTGGTATCAAAATACTTCAGTAAGACTAATGTGTTTAATATATAGCTATATTTTTCTTGTCCACTCTGTCGTAGATGGATAAGATAGTCAGAAATCAGAACCTGGCTAAACGAGCGTGGATGAAGAATACATAAGCACCATTAGAATTCATCATACAAACTATCTAAAGCAGCTATCAACTCTAAGTGTATAGGCAGGTAGTTAAATTGAAGCTTGAAGCGAAGATAGATGACATATACTTGCAAGAAGACAATCTATTTGTGCACTACTTCCATGAGTTTTAGCTCGTTATGATCTAGGTCTCATCTGTTGCTCTCTCTGCAGAATTTTTTTTTTTTTCGTCAGAGGAGGCATGCCACAAACAAAAGCCTTGGCAAAGTCCCTCTCTGCAGAATTCTTAACAATCTCCTTTTAACAAGAACTGATTTTGAAATAGCTATATTGCAAGCAACTCAACATATATCTACACCTCATGTACCACTGTTTGCGCTTGAGACAGAGACAGGAGTTAGCAATATAAGTTTCTTTGCACTCATTTTCTAAAATTTGTCAAGAAAAAATTAGACCGATTTATTACGGCCATGGAGCCATTACATTCAGAAGTCTAAGTCTCCGTTTCTACAACAAAGACGGAATCACCAAGAAAAAAGAAGGAGCATAAATTCTGGCAAACCTGATAGACACGTGGAGCCAATGCACGAGGGCGTTTCCCCAAACAGGATTTACGCGCATGGGAACAGCAAGTCAGAAAAATTATTATCTTTCTAATTTAGGCCTCCCTACCCACAGAGTAGGTACACTGTGATCCAGGGAGAGGAAGAAAGAACAAAGAATGCCGAAAGAAACGTGGAACTCATACGCCAAGCAACGCGCATGGGAAGAGTATGTCGGGAAAAAAGAGGAAGAATAGAATAAAGCATGAGCAAGTAGGAATATGAGATCGGGACGGAAGTAAAGTGGGCACAAAAGACAGACGTCCCGAAGGCCTACCTAAAAGCTATGGTAACTTACACGAGTCCCCTGGGATCACCAAGCCCCATACCATAAGATTGACGAACCTAACTAACCTAACCCTAAGGCCTATGGCCCATCCTATGCCCCCTGAGGGGAAGTCGGAAAAGAAGGGAGAGAATAGGTGGAAGAAAGATCGGTAGGAGTACGAGATGGAAAGGAAGCATAGTGGGCATGAAAGATAGACGTCTAGAAGGCCCAGCTAATAGCTAAAGTAACCTACAGGGTTCCCCTGTGGGTGATGCTCCCATAACATAGGATGGGCGAACCTAAACTAACCTAACCCTCGGTAGCGGGGCTGATCGGCAAAAAACTATGGGCTTACAGAAAGTGAAACTTTGAGCTATAGGAAATATAAAGCTATTGAATGCAATAAATCCGTCCTATTTTAGAGTGAAGGTCATAAACATGAACACTGACGATGTGCCGATGCAAATAACAGTATTTGCCATCATATTTGACGACCGACTACACAAGCAAAATTCTAATCAGTTGATACTCTACTAAGTTTACTTTGAGCAACATTTATTTTGCCACAATAGGCTAATGATTTAAAGATACCTAAGGGAAAGTGTTCTGTAATGAACATCAGCCCATTATATCTCAGCCCTACCTACATATATATACGATTAGAGTCACATTTAGTTATACTTTTAACTGCATATATCTAGAATATATGCTTTGAACTAAAGCTAATATCATAAAACAAATATACGACTGTTGACAAATTTCATAAAAAACTTGGCGTTTCGGGAATTCAATTTCCCATCTTCGGAAGTTTAAAATTTAAAACTGACAAAGGATGAATAATAATAAGAATGTTTAATTAGGCACGACCTAAAATTGGAGTAAGTGTTTGCATGAGGGGACCTAAAAGGCAAATGACTGCAGTGCGCAACGAGGGTCTTTATATAAGCGTCGGTATGGGAAGCGGAGGGAAGCGGGCAAGTCCAGTCGGAGGCAAAAGAGTCAGCCATGGATCGTGACGAGCGGTACAACTGAAGTCATTGTGTTAAGGCTAGGTTTCGTTTTATCGATATACATATAGTGATTCTACTGTAGAGTTGTGAGTTCTATTGGATTAGAAAAAGATGTGATAGAGAAGTCATTCCTGCTAATTGGATGGTTAAAATGCTCTGCATGAAGACGGGGTGCGTTGTTCACGTCTTTTCTTGTATGAGCTGCTCAGCTCTGTACTACTGCAGCACTGGATAGCATTTCAAAGCCCGCGTCGACCAACATTTAGGTATATCAAGCAGAACATGCTTACCACTAGTAAAACCAGCTCATTCAGCTCCTCGTCTTCATGCAGAGCAAAACAACCATCCAATTAGCAGGAAAGACTTCTCTATCATATCTTATTCTAATCAAATAAAACTCACAACTCTAGAATCACTATATATCCATAAAACAAAACCTAGCCTTAACATAATGACTTCAGCTGTAACGCTCGTCACGATCCATGACTGACGCTCTTGCCTCCGACTGGACTTGCTCGCTTCTTATACCGACCGACGCTTATATAAAGACCTTCGTTGCGAACTGCAGTCATTTGCCTTTTAGGTCCCCTCGTGCAAACACTCCAATTTTAGGTCTTGCCTAATTAAACATTCTTATTATTATTCATCCTATGTCAGTTTTAAATTTTAAACTACCGAGGATGGGAAATTAAATTCCCAAAACGTTAAGTTTTTTATGAAATAGAATATATGCATTACATCATTTATCTTACAGCACAATACAATGAAGTACCCAAGATCTATTTTGATAGCAATCATAAGTCAATAGTAAGTAAAATAATACTCATCTGGACCTCTGTGCTTCTGAAATTTAAAGAGCTATGACAATAGCTAGAGTAATTAATTTTAGAAAAGAATTACAACCCATTCATAGGAAGAATACATGTACTACGTGGGTATAGGAAGAAAGCCAAAGGAGGAAAAATCCCCGGTAGGAAAAAAGCCCCCGCCTATATCCTAATGTACATTTATTGCCCATACTTATTTTGAAGCAAGTTATATTAAAATAAGTTGAATTATACTGAACTGCGTTTACGTACCCTAATTTAACGAAACCAACCTCTAATCTAGTCTAGCTTTTACTTATTGAATGCTGCCTAACCTAAGAACATTTAATTCCATCCTACCTATTCTAATACACATTACCTAGCTTCTAACCTAACTTACGAGTTCGTAACTTTTTTCACATAACCAGACCTAATCTTACTTAACCTCAGCGAACTAGACCTCAACATTTTTTATAACCGCAAATAAGCATGAGAAAAGCAACATTCCCTCCCACCTAACATTTCCTGATGGTTTAAATCCTTGTGTAATTACCTATATTTTCGTACCTACGCAATTTATACCTGATAGGCCAGGCAAGCACAGAGTGTAACGGGAGGATGCAATGGGACTAAAATAAAATTTAGCAGTGACCGCAATGCATGTAGCCAAATAACGTCACACCAAGTCAAACTACTTATTTGAGGGGTCAGACCCGAGGCCTTCATAGTTTGGGTTCGTAATCCTAGCCAAGAATGTATTCAGTGTTATATTCTTGACGCGAGAGAAACCGCATGAATATTTATTGCTTAAACTTATTGTACTGACGACAATCTTAGTGTGTTCTGTGCACGGCTGCAACTCAATTAGCTGGCCAGTCGAGAGCGGGAGATAGAATGAATTAAATCCAACAAATACGGCGATATGTTGAAATATCTTTTGTGAAGAGCACTGTAGCTAAATACGAAGTGTAAATGAGGCTTCACTTCAAAGAAGATGAATCAGGGGGCCATACCGGCCTAGATTTTGCCCCGAGTGCTGTGAAAGTTTCCACCAGCCTTGACTGCATGTTTTATTGTTAATTCACTGGTTAAAAAGCAATTTGCTACAGGAATTCTTTCAACTGCGTTTCAATCGGTTCCACTTTGTTATTCCTCATTTGAAGATCGTTTTTGTTCATCACGTCCTATTTTTCAGACTTGACTCGCTGTTGCCTGTGCTACATCAATGTTATTCCTGTAGAAAGCCTCCTGGCAACATTTTTTGACGTATTGTATAATGCTATTTCTACCAGAAGGTTATGTACAAATATCTAAAGAACCTTACGTGCTACGACAAATCTAAGCACAGATTTTCATTCAGGGTCCCTAAATTAATGAGATACACAAACATTTACTCAAGTAGCAGAGATGAAATTAAAATTTGTTGGTTAGTATAATTGTTTCTAGTTCAATTCGTATATATTCTCACAATTTATATATTTGTTCAATATATGAAATTTACATTAGGTGACGATTTTTTTTTTTCGCGAAATTGATTTGAATACTCGTGGGTTTTTTCAGCCTGCGCGTTCGTCGATGTTGACTTTATAAATGACGTGACTTTTTGATGCTAGTTTCCCGGGGTTCTCTCGTTACTCTCTTAGCTTCTTGGATAGGGATATCCCGAGATACCCGATTTTTGGACTTGGAACAAATAGGACTACCTCTACCTTAGCAATAGAATTAAAGGAAAACAGAAGGCAGACAACCCTCTTGTACGCAATTAAATTCCCTACCATTTACATTTCATTCACCTGAAGTCAATTCAATGAAAGATATAAATGTAACTTCAGTTGACACCAGGTATCTATTGAAATTCAAGTGAATAATGCACATGAAAAGGGATAATTTTGTTTTCAGGCAAATAAAAACCTCCCATCTGATCGATTCAGCAACGTAACACAATTTTTTGTCGCATCAGAATATCTACAAAAGAAAAATTGTAAAATATTGAATGATTGAACAGAAAATTTTTGTGAAATGATTCAGAATAATAAATTAGGCTAAAAAATTTACTTACTAAAAATTTACTTACATGTTGTTATCCTTTTGAGATGATTCCTGGGTGCTGCTCTTCTTCTCATCATGGACACTTGTTTTGCCCTTCCTATCTTTTTTGTGCTTGCCATCACCTATATCACTTGGCGAGCCAGACCGAGATCTACTAGCAAACTGAGATCTGGACCTCGATCGAGATCCGTGTTTCTTGGAATGCTGAGCTTTCACCGAGTCCTCACTACTATCAGAGGAGTCATCAGATGACGAGCTGTCACTCTCATCATACTTATCTCTAGCCTTGAATTTAGAATTTTTAACTTTTTTGGCCACTGGCTCTTCAAAATCTTCCCCATTTTCTGATAGGACACCATCACTCTCGGGGCCATCCTCCAGAATTTCTGCCAACTCATCCTTTTCCATCTCTGTTCACACAAAAAATTTGTAAACAAATGCCGCACAATTTGGCAGTTATCTAAATTAGCACTAATACCTACGAATATCTTAATCCTAATGTGAATAGCAAGAACCTAATTGGATAGAATATGACTGATATGTATATATATACACTTCATGCACCGTGTATCAAGGATAATATTCGAATTTTAAACAACCTTTCATTAATATAAAATAAAGACTCTATTATAACTAACATACCTAGTAGGAGTGGTGTTCTCATTCGCCTAGTTAAGCCTCCCTACCCACAGAGAACATTGTGAACTAAAATACCTTACAGAATTTTACTATATATTTATACAAACCATGCATATTAACAGCTCTTTAATATCTTAACCAATCTTAATGAAACAATTTAATTAGGTAATACACATTGGCAACGTTATTATCGTCATTGAAATCACTAAGTCTATTTCACAGAAATTAGAGCTCAAGCGAAGAACATTACTGAAAAGTGATCTGCAGTAAAGAGTTGAGATTGTCGGTGAAGCATACGATGAAAAATACCAAGGAACATTTTGAAAACAACACTAAGGAGTTAGGAGTATTATACACGAATATATGATTATTTACCTCATAAACTTCTATAATCCTAGGTATCTACATTTTATACAATTTCAGTAAAATTGACGACGAAGTAATGCAACTTGATGGTACTAAATAAAACCAAGCATAGCAAGTTCTGAAAATTTCGTTACAATTGACCAAGAATATAGGGGCTTACTATAAAGAAAATTGCATTAATCTTTTAGCAAAATGTTGCACTAGCAGCATTGAAAAGTTTACATTATTAGTGAGGAAGACAACCTAAATTATAAGAAATTCACTTCTTCAAATTATGGCTGACTCACCAAACTGCCATAATGTTACTCTATTCCAACTAATCTAATAACATGACAGTAAATAAAACTACAGAACTTTGTTGAGTTTTCCAATAGTATTCAGAAAAAATAAACACTGAAACGGTGAACTATCTACGTCTGAACAAGTAACTATAAAATTACACCCTTATATATTTCATCTTGTATATCAGAATATTCCTAGTTTCAATAGTTAGAGGGAGTTTGATTTGTGATATGCAAACGTGAAATACATTCATATATGCATACAGCTATAGAATGAGGAGACTAAATGTATCTACTATGCTGATGCAAACAAGTTATTTTGCAAAACAAAGTCAGGCTGACGAAACATAGACTCCAGAGTGTTACGTTGGATACCAACTAATTATAAATCAATATGTGTGAAAAATAATATATTACATTTATACATTTATATTAGCAAGTTGGTATATATACATAAATTTCAGAAACTCACAATGCAAGTACTGTATATAAAAAAAAGCGCTGTTGCAATTACCTTCATCTGAACACTTACCTGCATATATGTAAGACAAGCTTACACATAAGCCACTCACCTTTCCTGCTCCCTACAAGTGTAAATTCAGCAGAGAAGAGCTCCTGCGCAGTGGACACTTCCTTGTCATATATCTCGTGCACCACAATAACCTTATTGAGACGTTCTGTAAGGGCAACGATAAAAGCCCTTAGTAGCAACAGTACAATGTATGACAATTTACTGCCTGTTGGGGCTAATGTCATACACTAAGTTACTGTACCATACTACCAATGAGTTAACTTATGGTTGTTGCAGACACGACACAGCACAATTACCTGCATCAAGTAAACACTTATAAAATACGACTTACTTCACACGATTTACGCAGTAACGCACATCTGCACTTATGGTATAAAATACTACTTGAAGGAACCTAAGAAACCTTTGATTAGAAAAATTCACTGCTGTATATTAATTGCAATTAGAAAATTTGCTCTGATATCAACGTAGCCTCATTTTCCAGTTCTCGCTAATCATTCAACTAAGTTTAGTATTCAATTTAAAATCATTCCCTACTGTACGTGGGAGCATATGACGGCCATGCTATTTACCTGTGGTGAATATTCAATATTTTCCAAAAATTTCTATCAAGTTCAAAGCAGTGACCTCATGCTATTACCACTCATTATCGATTATTCAAAACTGACGACATTCTGGTTATGATATCAATAAGCGCAAGTTTGACACGCTGTATCATTGATAAAAATTTCAATAGTTTCGCAGTACCTTACCAAGAAGACAACGAGAAGCAGAATAATCCGAGAGTGGCAGAATACTTTGAGCACTTTAGACAGAAAAAGACACCAAGGGCTTTAAAAGGCCATTTATAACCACTCACTCAGGACTGCTTGATATAGCTACACATGAGATTAACCCTATACTGCACAGTACCCTCTCAAAGGCGGTATTGAAAGTTTTACAAATGTCATAGTCAACGAAAAATTAAAGTTTACTAAATGCGTTAATTCTAATCATTCAAAATTTTAGTCTACTTCAGCTACTGGCGGTATGATTTTGAGCCCTTTTCGAAAAATATTTATAACGTTGCTTACATCTCAGCTTTACTGTTCATTCTTACTCTACATCTTGACTCTTCCAATTCTTTTTCTGGTACAGGCATAATACTTGAAAGCAAGCTAAATGTTGCTGCACCAGAGCTGAAAAAATTACAATAGGACGATAGTGACCAATAAAATTTAGGGCAAGACAACAGTATGGATGGATTAAACTATGAACATGCAAAGTATACTTGATTAGTAACCTAAGAAACGGAAATAGATGAACCAATGAGCCCATTCAAGTACTTGAATGGCTTCAACGACGTACCTACAACGGGACTTTTTGAAAGAGACCTTAATGATCGCTTGTGAAACAACGGTCGAAAACTCAAGCATAAAGCTCGAAGAACAACCTTAAGTCAGCAGTTCTTTCCCCATTTCATAGCCAGCATTTAGAATAGACTCCCTTTCGACGTTGTTGGTGCTGAGTCGGTCAACTCGTTTCAAAATCGTCTCGACATACATGGGAAGAGACATCCTCCACAGCTAAGAACTCCTCCACGAGTCGCAAGCACTTGACGCCAAAGCTTCCCAGGCTATCTTAAGCCGACTTCTTCTCACTTCCGCTCCAAGTATATTTTCAAGCTCTGCATATCAGTGGCTATCGATCATGCTTGCGTGCATTCGTGATCATCTCTTTGGCTGTGATTCTTCTCCCTTCTTCTTTTTTTCTTTCGTCTTCCATTTTTTCTCCTCTTGTTTCCACAGTCCTCTACATCCTACTAACATAATGGAATTAGCTCATAGACGGCAGGGGCGTAAGTTCTGGTGTCTCTTTGGGAATGGGCTTCTTGGCTCGTCTACTACCATCTATCTAATCTAATCATCCCCAAAATGAATCAAAACCCAGGGTATGGCCCGCTCCGAGCTAATGCTCTTATGTAAAGACACATAAAAAAAAAGTATGAACACTAACGGAAGGCCGCGGGCAAATAAATGACTGAGGACATATCAGGTACAGCCCATTGGTCGGGGATTCGGACACATAACGTAAGACTTGGAAACTAATTGCCAAGGATAATGGATCTGAGCGGCCATTCAGGGATGAAGCAGCTACAAGTTGAATGAGTCATGGCGCGGGGGTTAAAAGCTGCAGAGGGTGCTTGTCTCAACTGCTTCTCGAAACGATTTATAAACGTTCTGACTGGCTGTGCTCAGACAACTTCCAAGGTTCGTCCATCCTATGCTCACATGGAGTACGAGAACGTAAAGTAAACCTTTTTCTCTAACAGAGGCTCTTGAAAACCTCCCGTAAGGGGTGAAAGTGGCGCACATAAAAAAGAAGAAAAAAAAAAAAACAGAACACACAGAGCAAAAAAATTGTTCTAAAACCGTAGCATCTTCCCGTACACTGACGACAAATCTGCTATAGTCGTCCCACATGAGCAAGTCGACGTAGGCATATCCAGTCGCTGCGTGTAGGTTTAGGTTGGGACAGTAAGCATGCTAGTTTTGGAAGAAGAAAATCAGTTCCGAGGGAACGCTTTTTCCTTCTTATTTGGCACACGTTCGATTCATATAGTTATGTCTACACGAGAAGAAATTCATTTCATGAAAGAAGTAGCTTTTTTATAAAGTATAACGTCAGGACCAAAGGTAAATATAACTGAAATGACACATCAAGAGATTAAAATAAGTATAGGACACCCCCTAAAATGCTAATAACTTTTTAATTACGACACGTTTTCCCATGAAAATTCGAGTGTTGCCTCTATATGGCACGAGAATCACTGTATTCAATCAGTTTCGTGTTTCCAGAAAAAAAGTTATGACTGAAAACACAGTTTTAAGGGAGAACATAAGTATATGTATAACACTTTTCAATAACTGCATTTCAAAGAAAATTATCCAACATTTAGTATTCCTTTAGATTACAATACTGCAACACACCTGTTCTGCATTGAACCAATGAGATTTTTGGGAGTTTCAATGGGAATATCATTCCACTGTTCTTTATGCAAGATTTTAGGGCTTCTTTATCTGTAAATTGACGTCCATTATGGTAAACTAGCCATAACAAAATTCTCCTGGATTTTCTATTAGGTTCAAGCTTGGAAACATGGCAGGCCAGTCCAAAACTTAAATGTTCATTTCAAACCAGTCTTGTGTAAGCTCTGAGGTGTGAATGGCTGCATTGTCCCGCTGAAAAGTTCCAATATTGTCATGTAAATCATGCAGAAATGGAACAAGACTTTCTACTAACACACTAATGTATCGACCGGAGTTTTGCCTACCTTCCATCACAACTAACTTGGCTTTTCCAAAGGCAGAAAAGGCTCCCCAGATCATTAATGATCCTACTTCAAAAGGTCTTTTTGAAAACAGTTGTTCTTTCCTCAAGTCATGCCAGTGGCATTGAGATCCATAAGGCCCGTTCAAATTAAACTTCTCTTAGTCGAAAAAGATCACATTGTCCCAATTCTTCCCTGTCCATGCAACATTGGCTTCACCCATCAACACGCAACCTCTTGTGCTAAGCAGTCAAAGCAGGAGCCGTTTAAAACTTTCTGTAACGACACACGAAATTTGGGGAATCGTGCAACTGATGACAAACTCGTCTCGAAGTGGTAGGCAGGTTTTGAGGGTGTTTCAGGTCTTTTGAGCTTCCAATAAAGTGGATGCTTGGCAGTAGCTATTGGTAATTTTTGGTGGACGGTCCGGCTTTTTTTTTTGTTCCATAAGATTGAGGATCTTTTAAAAAGTTACTCACAACAGTGCGCTACCTGGATTTTTATTTTGCAATGAAGCTAATGGATTTCCCATCCCGGTTGTAATCCAAAATTTTACCGTTCTCGGTGTCAGCAAGGGGGAATTCTAGCATTCTGCAAAGGCTGTATTTACCACTTTATCCTGCTCGCACGTGTTCAGGTGAATCGTGACGGCAATTATAGCGTGGGCAAACAATCGCAAAAATTGCTCAGTTACTCAACTTTTCGCTTCGGCCGTCACTTTACCTTGACAACTACTTATGGCACTTGAATGTCACGGAAAACCTACGCGTCATTGCAACTTTAAACTCAGAAATAGGAGGTATTCTCAAAGCTTGACCATTACCGCCCATAAAACTGTACTTTCGGTTATATGTAACTCTTTTTGGGAGGGGGGGGGAATTTATCATGAGCGATTATAAACACTGCTTCTCATGCCATATAAAAGCAACACTTTAAGTTTTCATGGGAAAATGTGGCATAATTAAAAAGTTATAAGCATTTCTGAGGGGTTTGTTATACTCATTTCCACCACTTTATACGATCTTCATGACATTAAGTGTTTTGTGAAATTAACCTATCACAAAAATACCTACCTACGAAATGAGGTTCCCTACTCTCGTAAAATATAAATGGGACTGCTCAAATAATAGCGAAATGTGGAGTGAAAAATATTTACAACTTGGAACATAAATGAACTAAGCATGCCCTTAGATGATAAGCAAACACTGTTTAAGTATCAAAACAACAGCATTCAAGAGCACAACCCTTTAATAGTAACTCTGCAACTGGTGACTGACGTAGAAAGAAACTGCAGAAGTTGCCAGCGGACACCAATATTTTTCCATAGTAATAACACAAAATAAGGAGATGGGCAGTTAGCTACTATATGGTATATAAAACCACAGTATTACAATCATTACCTGTTGCATATCAAAGTGATACATTATATTATAGTATGGCACAATTGCTGACGTCACACCAATTTTGCTGCATACCAGAAGTTGTAAGTGAAATAGAAAACTTTGAAGCACAAGTAATAGATTAAGTTGAAAGCATTTGAACTGAAGTCTTATTGGCTCTCGTAGCAATTTTTTCCATTATTTCATGCTTTTCTTGACTACAATGAAGAGACAGTTTTTGAAGCAAATTATGGAAAGTACATATACAATGAAACAAACTTATTTTTTCAAACACACCAAGTTTCTACAGCTGCTTTCCAAAAAAAAGGAAATAGAACACAAACAAGCAGCGAATTTGGCAATTGGAAGTTGCAGATCTATCATACACGCAAACTTTGATTAACTGAACCTACTTTCAAATGCTATTTAATGACACATGGGAAATTTCAAAGTCTTAGAGGGAAGCTGAAGATCGATCGAAAGAGGCACCGCGACATACTGTATCTTCACGCACGCCACTGATGATTTAATTGAAGATTAAAAAACGTCCTCATCACAAGCACAAAACTGAAATTGTCAAAATGGGCGTACATGAAACTAAATGCTCTGCCAACTGTGTATATCCAGCACACTACGTAAAACATTTGTAACTACCTCAACAGCAACTTGGTAACTTCTGGTGTAAAAGACATACGGTATTTTATATTATCATAAACAATATCTACTATCTAAGTCAAACTGTACATTTCAGTTAGTATCGTCACTACTGTATATTTCAATGTATAGATGAAAATCTATATTCAAGTGGTAGGGAAGATAAAAGCTCATTTTTCCTGTGAAATAAATGTGCATATCAAAGAAGAATTCTGTTTCCCGTAATTACTCGCCAACTAACTTGAAACTCCTTACATCTCATTAAAAACCAAAACTATTTGCAAATCAATATGCTATTATCACTTTGAAAGAACACATTTATGAAGAAATAGCATTTGACCTAGTATTTCAAGTCGAGTTCACACCATAGTTAAATGAACGAGTTCTCTCTGCTAACCGTCCGTACGTATTGCGACGTCCGCTTAAAGAGATGAAAAGTACACAGCTTTCCGAGTAATAGTTCACTCGAAATAGGAAGATATATCTTAAAACTTTACAAGTGACACTGCTCGAGCACACGGATTCGATGACCAACATTTTTATGAGAGACACAGCTGTGTTTACAAAGACACAAAACACTCGAACGTTTAGCCAAGAGAACGAGTTCATTTGACTACTGTGTGAAGCTGCCTTTGTATTGATTTAATTATTGTAGTATTTTTCATTGTTATAATTATTACATAATCAATTCAATGACCGTATCCGCCACAGCGTGAACCGTTCAGGGATGCTAGTAGGCCAGGAGGCCCGAGTATGAATATTCTACCTCGACATCGGCCCTCCTCTGCCATAAGCAGCAGTATAAGTTGGCTCAGAGAGCTACTACTGGCGCGGAAATCAAGAGCGAAGTAGTATTACTCTTTTGCCTGCATGCAGAATTGCGAGGTGAGAAAAAGTGAGGAACTATGACGCACAACACTGTACTGCATGTCCAAGTCGAATTGTAGCTCGTAATTTTCTAAATTTGCACTTTCCACGTAACAAAAACTTACTCTGTAGCAGCAACAGCTTGATCGCAGCTTCTTCACAAAAACTTCTTCACACGATATGTGCACAAATTGACAAGCTCACGTTATTACTTTCACAGGCACTAAAATTCCACTTGCTAACGTCACAAGCAAGTATTTCTCAAGCACAAATTAATTCGCGAATTACCGCTGACCAGATGGAATAAGAAAAAGTACGGAACCTAGCAAGTTTCTACCGTAAAGAGCCAAAAATATACCTTTAAACTGTAATTAATATTAAAACAAACTGATGCACTCGTGAAATAAAATACTAGTAATTAAACTGCATGGCACTAATACCGAAGGCAGCTCTAGAATTGATGACGTACCGTATACCAGGTGCAAAATCAGTATAGCATCTGGCCTGGATTATACCACGTGAAAATCTATCGCCAGTCTATTTC
The DNA here is from genome assembly GCA_001587735.2 of Parhyale hawaiensis. NCBI lineage: Eukaryota > Metazoa > Arthropoda > Malacostraca > Amphipoda > Hyalidae > Parhyale > Parhyale hawaiensis. The sequence goes on from LQNS02278100.1 coordinate 11,954,258, forward strand.
GTGAATACAGTACGCGTAACGACGCGTAAGCTACCCTGAGTTACCATATTTACGAAATTTGCTTGCCATCAATCCCAAGTTATCGCGGTTGCAAAATCTGCTCACAAACTAGTTTCAGTTGTCACTTGTGCACACCTTGCTCGCCATCTAACCCGAGTGAGTGCTGTCAAAATTTTTGCTATCTGGCTTCACTTCTTGAATCTACAGTATCTCAGATAATTGTATATGCAAACTTGTTCACCATCTAGCTTGAGTTCCCATAAGTGGAAAATTTGCTCACAATCTATGCTGGCTCAGGGAACGTGCAGAATTTTTCCACCACCTACCTAGCTTGAGTTAGGCACCTGCTAGACATATTCAGCATCTATTCTGGACCATCATTTGTGCTACGCTTGCTTGCTTTCTTGCCAGGATAATAATTCATGCAAGAATTCTTCACCCCCTAGCTTGAATTATCCGCACACGGAGAATTTGCTCGCCATTAAGCTTGGGTTATGAAGCGTGAAAAACTATCGGTATCGAGTTTGCATTATAATAATTACACATTCAATATCTATTCATCTTTCATCTAGAGCTATTGTGCATGCAATATCTCTCAATAGAGCTAGGATTGTAGCAACATTAATTAAAATATGTTCACCTACTAACTTGGTATATCACACGGCAAAATTTGTTGGCCAGCTAACTTAGAAAATGGAAGTTGTGAAATCTGCTCGCTGAAAGAAAAATATGCGTTCTAACTAGCCTGAACTATTGCAACGAAAACATTGCTCCAAATTTAAATGGGATTACTGCACATGCATTACCAGCTGTCAATCATTGTTATTATTATCGTTATTACCCAAAGGCCTGGCTATAATGGCTAATGAAACCTACAGGGTTCCTCTGTGGTCGGTGCTCCCCAAACAAGGGATGGACGAACTTAACACTAGGCCCGTGGCCCATCCTATGCCCCCAGAAGGAGATACCAGGCTGGATTCAAAACCACCCACCACATCGACTCAACATGTCTCAGCAGTTGTTATGTCTACAAATAGCGCGATCTTGGAAAACAGATAAAGGTTTGTCGAACACATACGATACTGTACGTAAGTTTCACCCAATTTCCATTTCTTAATGGTAGATACCTCGCCAGGTAGCTACTCAGTAAGTGGGCAGTACTTGTACGTACTATCAACATACTCTGTATGTGGATGTTACTTGCATGTGCCGCTAATAAACTCGGCATGTGGATCCTACTTGTATGTACCTACCACTAACTAACTGGGCATGCGGATCTTACTGTTAAGTACCTATAGCTAACAAACTGGGCATGTGGGTCCTACTTGTATGTACCACCACTAACTAACTGGGCATGCGGATCTTACTGTTGAGTACCTATAGCTAACAAACTGGGCATGTGGGTCCTACTTGTATGTACCTACTACTAACGAACTTGACATGTGGATGCCACTAGAATGTACCTAACATTAACAAACTCGGCAAGTGGATACTACTACTAGCTCTATACTGGATGTACCAACCGCTAGCATACTCTGCATGTAGATGCTAGTAGTATGTACCCACCACAAGCAAACTCGGTATGTGGATACTACTAGTTTGTACTTGCCACTTACTCGACATGTGGATGCCAATTGCATGTACCTACCGCTAACAAGTTCAGCATGTGGATGCTACAAGTATGTTACATGTGCCTACCGCTAACAAACTCGGCATGTGGATGCTACTAGTATGTTATATGAACCTACCACTAACAAACTCGGCATGTGGATGCAAGTAGTATGTACCTGTCGCTAACAAATTCGGTATGTGGATGCTACTAGTATGTTATATGTACCTACTACTAACAAACTTGGCATGTGGATGCTACTAGTATGTTATATGTACCTACCACTAACAAACTCGGTATGTGGATGCTACTAGTATGTTATATATACCTACCACTAACAAACTCGGTATGTGGATGCTACTAGTATGTTATATATAGCTACCACTAACAAACTCGGTATGTGGATGCTACTAGTATGTTATATATACCTACCACTAACAAACTCGGTATGTGGATGCTACTAGTATGTTATATATACCTACCACTCACAAACTCGGTATGTGGATGCTACCTACTAGTATGTTACATGAACCTACCACTAACAAACTTGATATGTATGTAGATGCTAGTAGTATGGCATATGGATGATAGTATGTACCTGTCGCTAACAAACTCGGCATGTGGATGCTAGTAGTATGCACCTGTCGGCAACAAACTCGGTATGTGGATGCTACTAGTATGTCTACTAACAACTCTTTCAACTAGTTGGGTCATGCTGGACACAACATCCGGAACGTAAAAAATCGAGCTGCGCGCTCCGCGACAACACGCAAGCTATCACACGAAAATCGGACTGTAGGTATTTGCCAGAAGGGAGTAGTAGACAAAATCTACACGGAATTTTTGTTTTCACTTCATCTTCAATTTCTTCACTTGGAAAATTAAGAACGGATCTCGAATGTACACGTAAGAGCAATGAAAATAACGAAAGAAAAGGACTGTACGGTGACCATGATAATAAGAGAAACAACATACAACGGGATAATTTATTGTTTCTTTCAGCAAAGTTTGACAAACTTTGCGCGACAAAGTTCCGACTAATGAAAAAAAAAAATAAAACTTTGCTGCAAAATGTCCTCTCAAATGGGTATGCACACAAGACCGGTTACACTACGAACAAACAGAAATAACTAAATCAGCGTACCAAAATACTCTTAAATGTGCATGGAGACACAACAGCTCGTAGGTACCTTATAGCTGGAACAAAACTATAGATCAAACGTTACCCGATTTTAAAACTAGCTACCTAATGACTAGTTAACATATAAATTATGTCCATGAAGGGTTAACCTGAATAAAAGAAAGCCTGGCTTACTAACTTATGTCATAGACGACAAGCCCTTTAGTTACACAGATACTCAATGATTATTTATTTCTTGACCCTAAGGGGATATAACAAAACCTTGGCATCTCGTAGGACATCATTGTTTTGCGTGTCCATGAACAGATCTTTCATTAGCTTCAAGTGTTTGTGATGCGATTGTGTACATGAAAATGTAGTTTGGCCCTAGTTAAAAAAAAGATGATGAGTAACTTAGTATAAAAAATTTCTTAATGATACTTTTGACCTCCATCCCGAAACAGTACGGATATCTACGTAGATATATAGTAGCATGTAAAACGGTGTTTTGGAACTAATTGTTATAGTGTAAACCAAAGTTTTGATCTTGACACCTGATCAAGTATAAGTACATATATGGTATNAGATGATGAGTAACTTAACGATACTTTTGACCTCCATCCCGAAACAGTACGGATATCTACGTAGATATATAGTAGCATGTAAAACGGTGTTTTGGAACTAATTGTTATAGTGTAAACCAAAGTTTTGATCTTGACACCTGATCAAGTACAAGTACATATATGGTATCGGCAAACATTTTGGCAACCTAAACTAATTTTGGGAAAATGTAAAGTTAATGGGATAAAATTAGGTACTTTATTACAGGAATAATATTGTGATAATATAAATCATTTTGCTTTTATTCTTGGTGAATTTTACAATTTTTCATGAATTCTTTCAGATAAGGATATTAAAATAATTAGGTTTCATTGAATTACATACCAAGTAATTTTAGTTTCATCGTGAGACAAGGATTACTTTTTGATGTGGCTCTAGCAATTTTCTTTGGGATTCATAATTGGCAAAAGTTGTGAACCTAAATAATGTGCGTTAGCAATTAAGAAACATTTCCAATTGTTGGTTCAAATCCTTTGAAAGACGTACAACAAAATTGTCGATGACACTGAAAGAAGTTAAAACTTCAAGCCTGGTAGAATTCTTAGCCTCAAGATATCACAAAAAAAAAAATCGCTGTGAAAGTGGCAGCTAATTAAACGTATGCGGATAAGGTGTTACTCAGCCGCGTTCACGCAACAATCTTTCGCTCCCTGTGTGCATGGCTTGTTTCCAGATGTTATTTTTCCTCGTTACGAATGCAGACGTGCACAACTTTACAGTTTCAATTTACTATAAATTGAAGAGTATCGGAAATGTTACCAGTGACATTAGCAAAGCGAACGGACATGACGGTCAACACTGAAGCCAACGCTTCGGTAGCCACACGGTTGTGTTTGTAAACACAGGACACTGCGTTCGACCACTCAATACTGCGCATGGAGAACAAACAACACTATAGAGTGGAACAGCCTATAGCGTCCCAAAATAACATGCCACTCAACTTGAAGGTATATATTATAGTCAATCAACTTGAAGGTTTCAAGAGTTCATTTGGTGACACTTTAATGTAGCGCAGTGCATGGGAACTTCAATAAAAGTAGATATTGTAACATAGGTACGTAAGAAACTTTTGGTTTTCGTACCGTGATCCCGTCGAGGCAAATGCACCTTAGCAGAGTGCAAAGTGGCGCAGTAGAACTAATTGTTTTNTTCATTTGCTGACACTGCAATGTAGCGCAGTGCATGGGAACTTCAATAAAAGTAGATATTGTAACATAGGTACGTAAGAAACTTTTGGTTTTCGTACCGTGATCCCGTCGAGGCAAATGCACCTTAGCAGAGTGCAAAGTGGCGCAATAGAACTAATTGTTTTGGGGTAATAATTCGAAAATTGTTTGGAATTATACTGCGTAACTAAAGGGCTGTCTGCACCTGCAATGCAGTGGAATCCTGCCTAATGAGTTATCGGCAATACGAGAACTATTTCAATAGTAACTCGCTCCCTAATTACTTTATTAAACAACTAGTTTACAAGCAATGTTACCTGCAGCATGATCTGCAATTCAAAAAGAGAAAAAAAAAAAGAATGGATATGAAATTTGGCAAGTAAGGCGAAGAAACCCAAATATAAGAACAGTGAATAGGGAAAGTAAGAGGATTATTAAAGAGCATTGGCAACATCGAAAATTAAAGAAGGTACACTTGGGGCGTCAAAGAAAAGAGGCGAGAAAACACAAGATTATTAATTATGTCCCATAAGTAGCGGAAACAATTGCTTCACCAATTAAGTGCATCCATTAGAAAAAGTTCAAGAACAAACTAACTCAATTTAGCAAGATTTCACTGCACTTTTAAATACAGATTTAACTACCTATGTACCGGTGCCTTAATATTGTTCATCCAAACATTTCAACAGAAGTAGAAAGGTTTCATTACTTGAGGAACTCTCTGCTTTGGAATCGCGATTGAACTCAAGTCTCGCTCATTATTTGCGACCCAACTTTGGGAAAAGCGCAGGTCTAATGTCAGCATTGGCGGGGCCAAGGACCGGTTCAGCCCCCAATAATGAGCCAAGCGTCTGCTCAGCCCTCCCGCTCACCTCCCCCCCCCATATTGCACCAATGCAGCCAGCATGCTCGTAACCCATAGCAGCTTCAGCCCCTTTAAATTTTGCTCCATCCTGCCTCCATTGCAATTTCCCAGTGACGCTACTGAATATAAGCCAGTGTCACTGACTAGTTTAGTACTTCACGCTGTTGGGACAGCTGAAGTAGGTAGCTACCTCTACGTTTGATTACCAATGTGTCGAACACTCACAAATATTTGTAACATAGCAAATCTCGAAGGTAACCAGTTATCTAATTTCCACGCCCAAACCTAACCGTGAAGTCGCTACAATTTTTTTACCTACAAATTGCTGCATCTGCTCTACACTGATACTAACAAATTCAATTGCTTACCTGGATTCGTCAACTGGTTGTACAAAAGCACAATGAGATCCACAAGCGCGGTAAGTTTCTCCTCGTCACCGAAGATGGTGGAGGCGTCATCCACAATGAGAGCGTTGAGACCCCGTAGGGGCCCGACGCCTCGCTCTGAGAACATGGCTATTAGCCCGGGCACTGTGCCTACTATGATGTGACAGCCACCTGAAAACAACCAATATTTTAGTTCATGACGGCAATAAAAAATAGACATAGAGGCGGTAAAGTAAGCACAAAAGAGGCAAAGTAGACGCAATAGCCAGAGAGTAGGTATGGATGAAAGTGCACGTATATAACTTGACAACAAAATGCCACTGGGCACAAAGAAGGACGGTACGGTACAAATCCAGTTCAGCAACGTAGGTACAAAAGCCACAGATTAGGCATAAAAACCAGAAAGTAACCACAAAAGTCGTAACGTAAGTATAAAAACTGGAGTCTACACAAAAGCTGCCAATTAGGCCCAAAAGCTACCAGACAAGTATGATTTATAGCAGGTCAGCGCTAAAGCTGCAAATTAGGCACAAGTAGTAGAAGTATTGGGGGCAAGTTTGTTAGCACAGCGATTCTAAGCCGCATCGCGCCGAACGTCGTATTAAATTAGGCGCAAAAGCAAAACTAAGTAAGCACAAAAGCCACCAAGAAAGCACAAAAGCCACCAAGAAAGCACAAAAGCAACAAAGAAAGCACAAAAGCAACAAAGAAAGCACAAAAGCAACAAAGAAAGCACAAAAGCCACCAAGAAAGCACAAAAGCCACCAAGAAAGCACAAAAGCCACCAAGAAAGCACAAAAGCCACCAAGAAAGCACAAAAGCCACAAAGTAAGCACAAAAGCCACAAAGTAAGCACAAAGCCACATCGTAAGCACAAAAGCCACAAAGTAGGCACAAAAGACACAAAGCAGGCACAGAAGCAGGAGCATAGCCAAGCAGGCATGGAAAAAACTATGTACCTACGGTACCCATATTAAAGAATTCAATGAAAAAGGAATCTACTTACGAGGATCTTCATTCCCCTTCACAACGCTGCAGAACTTGACACCATGTCTTGAGGCGACCCCATCCAGGACGAGGCTGGCGTGAGCAGCAACACTTTCACTGCCGGTGATCACTACAACGGGCACGCCTGGAATTTACGGGATGAAGATTTTTAATAAAAGTTTCCAGAATATATCCCGCAGCCCCATTGGCTTAGCTACTCGCCCTTGGGCAAGGAACGTGGTCTTACTAAAAGCACAATAGTCACTTATTTCAATTCGTGTTTTTTCTATGTAGCTACCTTATTACTAGTACTCCTTTACCTTATTACTAGTACTCCTTCGTGGGTATAAGCATTTTTCGGTGGTCTCTGAAGAAATGAAGCGAATATAACGATAGAATGGAAACAATAACTTCTATTATATTCCATACACAACTTGCTTAAATCGACGAGATAATAGTACTGGCTTTGCTAGATGACACCACCGAAACCTCGACCATGCCAAGTTGACCATTAACAAGCAGAGACGCAATAAAAAAAAGTTCACTAGCGATGTTCATTGTCTTCAGCATCGTAATACACCTTAAAGGACTCACAGAAACGGAAATGCTAGGTGAATGGACAAAGCAATTTTGCTGACGGGTTGAAAAAACGAGCGAGGTGCTAAACCTTAGTTGACTTAAAAAGGACAGCAGCCTAGTGAAAGTTCTTACCACTTACACTAAAAATTTGCTGAGTAACCTACGTACTGGAGCCTAGAGCGAGTTCTTGCCAGTGAGTAATAGTTCAATATTAGATTTTCTATCAACAGACCGGCCTAAAGTGAGACAAAGTATATTTTTTAGATGATCTTCTACGGGCCTGCAGCCTCTACCGACTGTTCTTACTCGTGAGCAACAAAAGAAATTCGATAGACGAAGAACAACAACTAGCAGCCTAAGCACAAGCACTTACCGGTGCAGAAGAGAACAACTACCCTGGAAACCGACAGCCGGATTGTCGCCCTAGAACGTGCACTCACCAGAGACCTGCGAGAGCTTGTGAAGGTTGCGGATGGCCCCCGCCAGGAAAAAGAATGTCTGGTGCAGCCCCGCGACGTACAAATCGTTCCAAGCCACGTGATAGAACATGTCCGGCGACTCTGCCACACGAACAAAATATTATTATTATTATATTGCGGGTTTTCTCACCGTATTAGATACACAGACTATATTACAGCGATCCAATTTTGTATGATATAGTTTAAAAGTTGAGTCGAACTCCAATGAGTTCTATTAGAATAATCTTGGCCAGGTGCACCATGTCTGGCAGGAAATAAGGCGCGAGCATCTCCAACTCCACACGGCTCGGTCGAACGAAATCGCTCAGTCGTGCCGCGCAGAGAAGGAGACGAAAAACGAAATGAGAAGAAGACAGAAGAAAGCGAACACTCGTGCGGGAGGTCCCTTCCGTGGCCTCCTACACGAGAGCAGATAGGAGGTCCCATGGGATGGGTCGCTTACCACCATGCGGCGGCCCACCTCGCGGAACAGAAGGGAAAATATAGAGAACCTACCTAACTCTACAAAACTAACCTTCTCAGCAGGAGCTGCGGCCAGCTGCTACATCCCCTGCGGAGAAGGCACTCGGGGCCCTTGGGTTAGTTAGTTAGTTACTTAGATTTCAGTTTTACCACCGTAGCCGCTACTCAGGCGATTCAACAGTGAATTTCATTTTTTAATATTATGTAATCTGTAGGAATATTTTATCTCGGCATTCCTGCCGGAAAAATTCAATTTGGCTCAGTGCGCTACTACTGGCGGGAAAAAGGGGCAAAGAATAGCAAAAGACACTCCAATGGACGGCTCACTTTGTGACCTGCCACACGAGAGAGACCAGAGATATCCCGCGTACCGGGTCTGCTATCTCGATCGACAGCCCACCTCACGGAACAGAAAGAGGAAAGTAGAGAACCTACCTAATTTTACAAAAATAACCTCGTCAGCAGGAACTGCGGCAAGCTGCAGCATCTCCTGCGGATAAGGCACTCAGGAGCCTTGGGTGCGTGATGCCCAAACATATTGTGGCACGGAAAGGGACGAACAAAATGTTGGCTTAATAGTAACAGTTGTTGATTCTCATTAAGTTTAGATTTCAAGTTAAGGTTTTCCTACATCTCATTTTCATATAATATACACCGGTATACATACACTATTCTGTGACATATATACTGTATTTATATATTCAGAAGTTTAGTTTTACGCCTCTGTTTCCACAACAAAGACGACATCGCAGAGGAAAAGGGACATACAGTATATGATAATATGTCGATAGCCAGGTAGAATCCATGCACGTGGGTCTTCCCATACCGGATCTATGCGCATGGTAACAGCAAGTAGAGGAAGAAAAACCGAACAAAACATCATCAGTAGGAGTATGAGATAGAAAGGAAGCAAAGTGGGCACGAAAGACAGGCGTATCAAAGGCCTGGCTAAAGCTAGAGTAACATATAAAGTCCCCGTAGGGTCACTGTTCCCATACTTACACGTCTCCCATACGCGTCTCTAAGTAACCTATACCTACTGCCCACACTATGCCCCCTGAGGGGAGTAACAGAATTAACGAAATGCATTGCGAAGAAGAGCAATTGAATACACCTGTTACATTAACGGCAAACAAAAGGGTAAAATGCATACTGTACTTGACCGTATAATGCATAACTTTCGTTCGGGTTGAAATAATATTGCTTTAGGCCTAACCGTCCTATGCAGTTGGTGTTGAGTATTGCAGAAGTGTATTTAATTCCTTGAGTTCCTCGGGGCACCCAGGCCCAATTTTTCAATTGTACGTCGTACACAAAAAAATGTACAGCCGGTTTTTATTTCCAAGTTTATTAGTAAACATTTCCAGTTCCAAGCCCATAATTGAAGTTTGAGGTCTAGTTTTTTGGTACGGTACCATTCATTTGTTCTTCTTGCGGAAGCACCATCCAGTTGAGCATATTACTAAACAGTAGGTAGAAAGCCGTGAAGAGCAGACGTACCAGGATGGGCGTTGGTGCACAGCTCCGCTGAGGTGCACATGCGCTGCTCGTACCACAGGGAGCACACGTGGGCCAGGTAGTTGGTCGGGTGTAGGTTAATTTCCTCCTGGACACAAACATCAGCAATTCATAAGTAGTTAAGTCAGACTGGATCAGATTGATGACAAGGGAATTACAGACAAACCCATTCCCAAAGATGAGCCAAGCCAAGCTACGTTCTACTTCGAGCTATTGCCCTTATGCCAAGACATATCTATGGGAGATGCATTATTTAAGGCTTCATATATAAAACGTAGTAATTTAAGAGGGCGAAAAAGAAGATATATGCACAGTGTCATGAAAAACCCCTCAGGGTCGAACGGTGAAGATTGCTGATTCACTAACAGTGTCAAGCGTTCTATTTTTGCTCTACTGCGATGCACCGTCAACACTCTCCTCTGCTCATAATTCATAAGGTTGGGCACTAGCCTGATCAGACAAGGTGAGGGGCCGCACAATTCAAAGAGTCTTCCGTCTATGATGCTATTGCTCAGACAAACCATGGTTGAGTGCAATCCACATTAGGGGGATGCTTCTGCTGCACGGACCAGTGCATGTGTGTGTCCTAGTTGGAATGTGCGGCCAAGGTGATAGCTTTAGAAATCTAGAACACGGCTCATGGGAGGAGCAGAGTATATGAAAAAGATAAACCAAAGACCGTCAGTAAAAATACGAGAAATATGGAGAAAGCAACGCAGGCAAAAAAAAGAAGAAGGGTGCCTCAAAGGCATAACGAGAGACGAAGGAACCTCCGCACGTTCTCTAGCAGCGCCACACGATGTAGCACAGGATGAACTAATGAAACATCAGCACCAAATTCTAATAAATAGGAAAGCATTTACCATAACTAGTTATTTCAGGGAGGAATGGGTAGGAGATAAAGTATAGGACGGCTACTAGAAGAACCCCCCCCACCTCCAACTTAATCAGCAGAAACTCAGAACGCTTTGAACTTATTTCAGGGGTATCACTTTTTGCATTTTTAAACTTCCCAATACAAGCTTCCTGTTCTCTCTCACTTCAACAGCAGTCGAAAGGAGGAAGAAAGAGAGGAAGATGCGTCGTGTCGAGAGGGGCAAGGGATCCAGGCAAGAGGTTGTTCCCACATGGAATCAAAGCTCATGGCCGCAGCAAGTCACGCAAAACGTGAAGGAACAGAACAAAGTATCATCCATCCCACGAGTATGAAAATTGTGAAAAGTAAATTGGGCAAGGAGGAAGATGTCACGAAGGCTTTGATAAAGCTCACGCAACCTATAGCTCAGGCTCCCACTGGAGGCGCTACGCCCCTTATCCCAAGAGGAAAGCCACATCGCATGGAAGCACTTCCTCGTAGTCCACTAGACAAACCTCACAAATAAATCTCTTCAGTTCTGTTGACGCTATACAACAACACACTCAACTTCTAGCGACATGCAGCACGCACCTCCTTCATGATACTGCATCTACGATACGGAGGCTTACTATGCATTGAAACCACTTGCAAGCTGCACATCCCGTACTCAATTACAACGTGCAACAACATAGGGTGTCCGTGGTATAATAGCCCCCCAAAAAATGACAGCTTTACAAAAGCCGCACTGATATCCAATAAGAAAATCATGCTGTGACATTGCATTTACATACAAAAATAACTTGGAAACATACTAATGGACGGTAAGATAGAACTTACTTGATTGTGCGCGAGCTTGCAGGAATCTCCCCGAGGGCACACGCTTACACTCTTCAGATTGTCGCACATCTTCGCTCTGTAAATTTAAATTAGCAATAAATACAGTCGTATAGAAGCAATCGGGTCCTAACATGAACATGGTGGGTGCAGGAGTAAGGCTTAACAACACAGTTCAGTAGTAACGTTAGATAACAAAGTTCAACGTTACGGTTCTGTCGTATAATATTCCTCGTTTAATACTCCCTATGCACAGCATGCACGATGATCAAAATATAGGAAGAAACATGAGATATATATAAAGAATATCGAAAACGTGAAACTCATGGACGAGGAAAGGCTGAAGAGAACAGCAAGTCATCAAAGGAAATCAGAATAAAAGCAAGCATAATTGCTAGGTTTATGTAAATGGAAAGAAGCAAAGTGGACGGGAAAACAGACGCCCCGAAGGAATAACTGATGCTTAGTAACTATGGGGAGCCACTTCACGAACTGCTTTCCATACCATAGGATTAACGTTCCTAACTAACTTAATCCTATGACAAATCCGACGCCCCTTGAGGAAGGGTACTGTCACGATGTTCGATGACAAACGATTCGTTACCAGTCGCTCACTATCTCGGTACTTCCTTTGTGTAGCGGTTTCTGTGTCTTCGACAACTGTGGTACAGTGTTTATATCATGATCTTCGTCCTTCAATTTTTACCACTAACTTCCAGAAGATTCGTTAGTTAGCAACAGTCAAACCATAGACCGCAACAGTACTTGACTCTTAGGTCTGACGCTGGGGGCCAAAAGTCGGTAACGGAAAAGCAGGACTTTCTCAAGAGCTATTCTTTTCCCCCTATCTAATACTGAAGAGAAAATTCCCAGGAACCCAACATTTTTCTTGCGGAGAAGGTATCTTGGATACGGCGGGGACGCACTTGTGCGCTTGCCGGCATGACCGCGTCTGGACATGTTCATAATAGCTCTTGAAAAAATCCCATTATTCTCATTTTGGCCGCCAGCGTCAGAGGCCACTTGGACCTAAGAGTCAAGTAGGTACTGTTGCGGTCTATGGTCAAAGTTTAAAGCTGCTCCATGCCGAATAATGGTGACCCGAAGGTAAGGAAACGTATGAGAGAGGTAGAATGGCAAATCCTGAAGGTAAGAAAGAGAGAGAGATAGAATGTCAAATACTGAAGGTAAGAAAGAGAAAGAGAGAGGTAGAATGTTAAAAACCGAAGGTAAGGAAGAAAAAGAGAGACAGAAGGGCAAACACAAATAGGAACCCATGCACAGTGGTAAATCCAGTAAGAAGGTAAGGAGGAAGAACATACGGAGAAATTCAAAGTAGGAATAGTAGCAAAGAGTAGTATCGACGAGGGTTCGTTACAATAACAAAAATACACAATTAAATTTGAAGAAAAGAAAAATCGAACACACAAACCTGTAGAAGAACTGACGAGGGTCCCTTCTCCTTTCCTTATGGCTGTGGTAGTTGAAGCAGGTCTGCGTCTTGCAGTACTTGAGTGGACAGGCCTCCATTCTGTAGCTGTAGACATCCAGACCTGTGGGAGATGGGCATATGCGTCATCACAGATTTCGGGATCAATCGCATCCAAAATAACAACGGCAAAATAATGCATTATTCACTAGCTATATAGTATTATGTACACAGTAGTTGGTCGTTTGCTAGCTCGCTCGCTCTTTAGGTTGGTCCGTCTCTCCGTCCCGCTGTTAAGGATTTAAGCTAGATAGGAGAAAATCCATCTACTGGAAAACAAGTTGAGATACAATAAATTTCAGCCTCTCGAATAACTGTGACAAATATAGCTTCTGAAATATATGGTCAAAAGTGCAAATACTACATTTTCTGGATCTCATTTCGCTTTTAAAACTAGCTCAGCATTTATTGAAATGACGATGATGAATTCTCCTTTTGAGAGTGGTAGATAAAGGGTGGTATTTTTTATAGAGTTTTTATTCAGTAATAGTGCATTTTAAGGGCATATAAAAAAGATCCTTTTTTTTTAATTGGTGTATTTTTTGATGTAGAATACGAATCCGAAGTCCGTTTGTGGCGGTCGGACCTAGTTTTTGAGATATTTGACTTTGAAGCTCCCATTGTTTCCTTTGGGGAAAAATACCCGGCGATGGTAGAGTTAATGGAACAGCTTTTAAATAGGTTTTGAGTCAAGTTAGGTTAGGTCAGGTTAGGTGGTTTTTGGGTGGGGGCCTAACCAAACCTAACCTAGCCTGACCTAACCTGACTCAAAACCTATTTAAAAGCTGTTCCATTAACTCTACCATCGCCGGGTATTTTTCCCCATAAGAAAACAATGGGAACTTCAAAGTCAAATATCTCAAAAACTAGGCCCGACCGCCACAAACGGACATCGGATTCGTATTCTACATCAAAAAATACACCAATTAAAAAAAAGGGTCTTTTTTATATGCCCTTAAAATGCACTATTACCGGCGTAAGTTACAACGCATTTTTTTAGCTAAATTTCTTCGCAGCAGTGTGAGAAGCTGAGACTTGGTTGGAGTTTGCGTTCCATTCCACTGTATAGATAAAATTTAAATTGTGTAACCTGAATACCGGTTACATCGTAACAGCTCGGTAGTACTCGTAGGTTTTCGCCCTGCAGAAGGCTATCATTCTACCTGTGCCGACAGCTTGGCCACATATAAACTAAAATCTGAATCTGTCCTTAATAACCAAATACAAGCCATTCCGCTTATGCTTTCTCTAGCTGAATTTCTCCGAAGCAGTTCAACTTCTCGCTGAGTAGATGCTTTTTACATTAAACTTACATTGCTGTCTAGTTTCGACGCTTCATGTTCCATGATCGGTTGGTATCCAGGTTACGTACGGTACGCCCTGAGCAGTGAGCATATAAGGTGAATTCTTTTGACTGAACTATATTTTCTTAGTGCTGCTCAAGGTTTGACTAATTCCAGACTGATAGCCATATCTTGTAGGGGGATAACAGTAAAGAGCTTGATTAGAAACATAGTGCCGTCATTTTTGACAGTTGGGACCTTTAGTACTACATAAACAACTCGAAAGGTATGGCTCGGCTCTAGATGATCTCCGAGGAATGAATATTTAGTGTATCAACTGAACGATCTGAAGTTGCAGAAAAACTGGAATAAAGTAGCTACTATGAAGAATAAAAACATCGCTGTTGCTGTTAGCAGTTTCTATATTTTAATATATAGCTATAAACGTTCTTATACATGCCCCGCGTTTTATTTAATATTAATACTTCCTTGGACCTAGAGAAAAGCTCCTTTCTACATAATAAGTTCCCTAGATAATCTCTCAAAAATATATACCTCGTCGTACGTAATGACTCCCACAGACTAGATCTTCCTTATATAATTATTCCAAGAATTAGCAGCACTACCTAATTCTACGCTTGTTAAGTGATCTGAGAAGTAAGATATAATTTGGGATTGAAGATTCACAATTTTCGGTAAGAGGGTAGTAATGCTTTTGCTATTACCTTGGGGACTGTTATCAGACATAGATTTAGACCGTTTTTCACTAAAGACTACGCTAAAAAGATAGGGATTCTTTACAACAGGAATCAGAGGCGGCTCGTGTAAGCCCTAACAGAAGCGATAGCAAGATTAGGAGTGTGTAACTAATAAAAATGTGAATTGAGTTGATGACTATTAATAATACTGACCTAAATTGGTGGTTCTAGCACTAGGTATTGAAGACTATGCGCTAACTAAAGTTGTGGCCTCTCTAGAAGTTATTTCACAGTTTGAGCAACTGGGGCAGTCGCTCAAACTGTGAAATAACTTCTAGAGAGGCCACAACTTTAGTTAGCGCATAGTCTTTAATACCTAGTGCTAAAACCACCAATTTAGGTCAGTATTATTAATAATCATCAACTCAATTCACATTTTTATTAGTTACTCACTCCTAATCTTGCTACATTTGGTCTATGTCAAAAGTCGGCCTGTAGTTCTGGGATCCCCAATACGCGGCCTGCCAAGGGATTTCCTGCAGTCTCCTATCTCCAAGTAGCGAAATTAAGTTTACAACCTATTATTAAGGAAGGGAACGGTGGCAAATGGCACCAGGGATGTGCAGGTTTGCTTGGAAAGATTGGGCACCTGCACATTCCATTTCCATGCCCCAAGGGCCTGAGGATGTGCCCCTCGAGCCGGTAGCGTTGGAGACCCCTAGTTTAGATAATAGAAGAATAACAAATATCCTAGTATGGAAATGTGCGGTACCCACACTTTAGCAACAGCAAGCCCTCATCGCAACATGCCAATGAACACACGAAATGAGTCTCGTTTGATGCAACTGAAGTGCTGCATATGAGGAAAAGGTAGGAATATGTAGCACGGATGTCAACAGAAACACGGAACCCACAAACGAGGATGTAGCAGCTATTATCGGCCAAGGCTGATAGCATTGATAAGTGAAATATTACTTCAATGGCGAGAAATTTGAAAAGAAAAAAAAAAAAAAATCCCCAGCACCCACTGCGGCAGTAATTTCTTTCATTTCATTGCTTCTTGAGAGTAAAAATGAGTTTTCGTTTGCCTCAAACATAAATATTTTGCCATCAAAGACTCAATTTCGATTTAGAGCTACGAATTTCACGCTCAAGATGAGAGTGTAAGGCTAGTTAGGGCTAACACGATTACAATATTTCACTGGAAGTGGGTTAGCCGACAACAACTTGAGGCAAGCCAAGAGCAGTTCCCCCACGGAAGCCAATGTAGGTACATCAAATAAGACACAACCGTCACAGTGATATTGTTACCTATGATTGGAATTATAGTCTATGTGGTAAGGGAAGACTTGCCTTTGTTGATCTCAGCCTTGATAAGATGCTTCGTGTGGTTGTCGTAGAGGTTGCACACCTTCTGCACGCGGGATTCCATGCCCTTCACATCGGACTTGGGCAACACCACTTTCTTCCCTGTTTAGAAAGCCAAACAAATTGCGTCAGTTACTTCATCATTTTTACCATGGCCATCGACTACACCATAGCTAAGAACTCAAGCCTAACAAGTAGGTCCTTAAGGTAAATTATGAAACTTGTAAGAAATGTTCTCTAAGAAACGTAGCAGTCACACATAAATTGTTTTTCTTCTACCTTACTATCTGTTTGTATATCTGTTTGAAAACTTGTAGACGGATTTTCAGGACATTTGCGCATAACCTTACTATCTGTTTGTATATCTGTTTGAAAACTTGTAGACGGATTTTCAGGACATTTGCGCATAATGTTGGAATGTTACGAAGAGCAACCAACGAAATTTTTGTGTATATCTGTCCATCCGTTTTGTTTATATGTTCGTCAGAACATACAGTAGCTAACTGAAAATGTCATGAACGGAAATTAACAACCATTGTTCGAAAAGGTAAAACCAAATTCTGGTGATAATCGCTTCACTCATCTATGTGCTCAACTACATGTGTATCTCAGTGTTTGTCGGAACATAATTAAAAAATTACCGACGAATCATTAAAAAGCAAAGTTTGGTCATGATAAAAAGAAAATCATGGTTTCAGGAACAACTTAAATTTTTCCTCAACATTGCTTTACTTAGCAGAGGCATGCTTTCTCAGAATGCTCTAGTTATTAGCTACTGTAATTTGAATAGTTTGAGCCTTCGTTTCTAAAGCAAAGGCGATAAGGGACATGCAGTATGTCGGCAGAAACATACAACTCGTGCACGACAGTGTTTCAGCACAGGCATGAAGCGCATGGGAGATTTTGAAATGCAACACGATAAAGAAGAGGAAGACAATATAAAGAGATGAGAAACAGCATGAAAATTGAAAAAAGTTAAGTATGCAAGAAGATCACAACACAAAGTGAAAAGTAGGAGCATGAAACTGGAAGTAAGTAAAAGGGGAAAGAAGCAAAAACATCTGGAAGACCTAGCCAGGTTAAAATTACTTATGAGAACCCCATGGATACAACACTCACCTACCTAACTATCCTAACCCTACGGGTGACCCGTCTTATGCCCCCTCTGGAGGTCTGCACAAAAAGTAAACTTACGGGGCGGTTTGATGAAGGTGAGCTTCAGCAGTGTGTCGATGAGGCGTCGGTTGTGGATCATCTTGTACATGGTGACGGCGTTGACAGGCTTGGGAATGTCCAAAAGCCATCCTTCTCCTGAAATGCGGCAGTTAGTTCATCATACTAATAAATTTCGAGCCTTTTCTACGATAATGGCGGTGAAGTTATGGTGAAGTAAAAGGCATGTTGCAATGAGGACGTCAGGGCGCTACCTCCAGTCTAGCTTTCATTGGCATTACAGTGATTTATGTTTCCCTAGTTGAAAAGAAACCCTATCACTTTTTGATGAAAGTGTATTCCATAACTAGTGACATTACTTTAGCCATCAGTATTGCAAAAAAAAAATAAAATACTATGGACATAAGGTACGGGAAGGCAAAGGTGAGGTTTCCTATAGCTACTTCGTGGAATACCGCGAATGGAAACAGCAACTTGGGAATGAACAGTAAGCCGAGACAACTGATTAAGGCCTAAATACCGTATAGGGATTCGACGAAGATCGGAAACGAAGATAATGACTCGGGATGAGCAACAATCCAACCATAAGGACAATGGTCCTTTCATGCCCACTGAGGGAACACTAAGTCAGCAAAGAAGCGGTTAGATTAAAATAATCATAAAATAAAAAAGTTTTCAGAAATAGAGCCAGGGAGGTAGGGAGGGGCTACAACAGTCACAGATGAAGTATTTGGCTCTTACCTTTTTCAAATACTGGCTGCTTGCCGCCAAAAAAGATGCTACTGAGCTCGAGCACCGCCATTTTTGTAATATTTTTCGGTGCCTCAATGATCTTCATATTGAAACCATCGAACTTGCTCTTAAGAGCTGC
>LQNS02278100.1:11985595-12013687 GCA_001587735.2 Parhyale hawaiensis
TCTCATCCGCCACAACTTAGCAACCAAATTCCAACCTGACATCAACCACCTACTTACTGATAACATCATGCCTTCCCCAGAGTACCGCTCAGCGATATCCTCCCTCCACCAATCTGACGTGCAAGCCTCACTAAACCGCCCACCCGTTAACAGGGTTTTGGGCTTTGCCCCGCCGGAGATTTCGCCCGACGAGGCGGTTCTCTCTCGTGGGGCCCGTTCCACTCTATCACAGTTGCGCTCAGGTTTCTGCTCTGCTCTAATGTCATACCGCCATAGGATCGGAGTGGCAGATTCCGACTCCTGTCCCGAGTGTCACCGCGCCCCCCCATACCATCAACCACCTGTTTGAGTGTCCCGCCCACCCTACCGCTCTCCTTCCTAGCTCTCTGTGGGACAGCCCTTTATCAGTGACTGACTTCTTGTGTTTCCTGCCTTCCTTCTCATACCTTCCGCCACGCGCCCGACCCCCTCCGGAGCCGCCCCCTACGTAACAACAACAACAACGCAGGGTTCAGGACAATAGCTGCATATGGCCGCACTAGGTCAACACCGTTATTGTCAAGGACATAATCATGTGGCCGAACTAGATTCATAAGTCAATGGCTGGTCGACTTCAAGTACGGACAATATCATTGGTCAGGATCCTGCTGCAGCGGCTATATACATCTGGGCCATGGGCCGCGGTTCACCTGACTCAAGCGATAAAGATACTTGGATATACTTGGTTAGACGAAGACAACGACTGCTTTACTCCATTCAGGAAGACAGCAGCATATGGCCGGACTAGGTTCATATGAGGTCAACAGCCAGTCAACTCTAAATATGGCGGACAAAAGCATTGGTCACGATCATTGCTGAAAAGCTATAAGGCTTTTGGGCTCTAAGCCGCGGGTCACCGACTCAACTCCATAAATGCTTCAAAATTCAAAGTGCACTTGCTTGTAGTAAGAACTAAAGGATTCATCCAGAATCATTGATGTAGAACTGCCTAAGTTGCGGCTCACCTGAAATCAATAGGTTTCAATAGAAAAACCACTAGCACTATCAACACCAACAGTTAGGCATGTATCACTACAATATAATCATCGACCTTTAGGTTTCCCCATCGATCTTCAACATAAAAAGAAGCCGGACTAGAACAGTCTACAGACCAGTGCACTTGCTCAGTGAACATCTCAAACTGTCCTCACATAAAATTTGCTCTCCCCAAATTAAAGTCTTTATTATTAGGACACACCATTGCTATGAACCTTAATCAGAATTCCAGAAAAAATTCAAGGTTTAAAAAATTTTCACATTCCAAAAATATCTGGTTCTGAAAATATTATACAATTTGATACCTCACAATTACCAATTGCAATACTAAGATCCTCAAAGTTTAAACTCTAATATGAAAAAATGAGTGCTGTACCTGCAAGCTAGACTCTAGCCTGCTTCGAATGGCTATGGCAGGACATCAGACACCAAGACTAAGTCCATGGAGTGGAAGGTTCGCATAATTTACCTTCAAGACTTTCTCTGCTTTCTCTGTGAAAACAAATCTAAGTCTCCATGAAGGACTATCAATCCAATATTGGTCACACCAAGGAAAACCGAGAAATAAGCAAAGTCCAGAAATCGGACCACTAAATAATTTAACTAAGTGTAAAAGAGGCTTCACTATCGCCATCATCGGTACAAAAAATTTTAAAAGTCCATAAATAATTGCTGAAGAGAATTATTATAAATGTCAACATTCACTAATATAAAATTATTTAGGTGCCAAAAGACACCACTACAAAATTTTCTATGTGTAAAAAGTAACTCCAATCTAGAAATTCTCCAAGTCTCAATGTAATTCCACTTGAAAATTATTCCGCGTCTAAAAATAATTTCAGTTGAGAATTATTACTAAGTTCACAAGTTACTGAGGAAGAGGGGCGCTGCTGAGACGCTCACTCTGCCGCGAGTCATAAACAAGTTACAATGGAGGATGTTGATGCTAGGTAACTAATTGAATTTTGTCTGCTGGAGCAGCAGCAGCAACAACAACAAATAAAAAATTTGGGGTAGAGTGCCATACGAATCTGAACTGTCCTCCTGAACAGGAGACACCATTGACTATGCGAGTCTGATGCCAACGACAGAGTTACTCTGCTGTAAGCGAACCTCTGCAAAATGTAAAATAATATTCGTATGACATGAAAATCATCGATAGACTTCACATCTCGTAAACAGTATGTTACCTTTGATTATGCAAACATAATTATTTTTACTTATTTTTCAAGACTAGTGTCAAACATTCAAGATGTTAATAGTAAGTTAGAGCACAGGCATGTTGTGACTATAATAACTATAAGAGAAAAATAATTCTGAACCATTTCCCACGTTTTGGCAACATTTCCTTATCGCACGGGGTTCTGCTGTTACGCCATCACTCTGAAGTCAACATGGGCAAGAAAAGCGGTCTAACCAGTGAAGAAAAGATCAAAGTGACCTCGTTATTGGCTTCTGGTAAGACAACACTCAAAGTTTCCAAGGAAATACAGTATAATCACCAAACAATTAAGTCTTATGCATTTGAAAGTAAGGTCAACCAGAAAACTCCGGATGTAACCTCTGCGAGGAAATTGACTGCTCGGAATATACGACATTTAAAGGTTTCTATGGCTAGAAAACAACTTTCTACAAGGCGATATTTGAAGATATTGGATCCTCAATAGGCTACTAAGCAGAAAGATAAGATGTGAGGGTTCTGCAGAAGCTAGGGAAAGTGAAAAAGGCAATTGAACGACCACAGCTAACAAAAACTAACAAAGAAAATAGGGTCAAATGGGCTGAGGAGAACATGAAAACTGATTTTTCCAATGTCATATTTGCTGACGAATGCGGAGCAACTCTTGATGATCCAGATGGATGGGTCCTTCATGACTGGCCTCTACAGACACAGCTTAGCGTCAATAAGGTGGTGGAGGTGTAATGTTTTAAGCCTAGATAGTAGGTGACACCCCTATCGGTCCATTTGAATTGGCAGAAGGAGTTCAACTGAATGCAAAAAGGTACTGCTAGTTTCTTGAAACCAACTTGATTCCATGGCTTGATGAGCAGACTATCGCACGTAGATCCAAATTGGTATTTGAGCATACCACTCCCTCACACCGAGCACAGTACACTGCTAACTGGCTTGCGGATGGAGAATTTAAATCAAAAAGGATTATGACCTGGCTAGCAAATAGCCCTGATTTAAATCTCATTGAGAACCTCTGGGTAATGATCAAAAGATAGGTCTATGAAGGTAGTCGGCAGTTTTCGAGCATAGTAAGCCTGCGGAATGCAGTAAAAAAGAGCCTCAGATTCTATTCCACCATCTGAAACCTCAAACCTGACAGTGTCTGTTGAAAATCACCTTATAAAAATTATAAAAAATGGAGGTTGCCATATTCAAAATTAACTTGTTATGTTTACCACTACTGAACACTTATTTCACTGTTTATTAGATTGCTTTGGTTATAATTTCTTGGTTTTGGACGTTTAATAAAAGTATTCCTGTTCATTTGCATTTATTTCCTCTTTATGACGTTTTTATTAACTTGTTGCATAATCTGAGGTAACAGTAAAAAATTTGTAAATAAGCAAATTGTATGATAATCTCAGCAATGGCTAAATATTTATTTTAAAAGTGCTGTTTACATTTGCAACATAGCTATAGATTTAGTTAACATTGATATTTCAAAGTTAGAGACTAATCTTGAAAAACAAAATAAAAAAATTTTAATGTGCTTGCATAATCAAAGGTAACATACTGTAGATCATCTCGCATCCCTTGTTGACTGCATGAAGTCAATGAATTTTTCAAGCTTCAAAGTACTCTAGACCACTATGGATATCTGCCCTTCAATTATCAATACAGTACATATAGTGATTACTGGTGATTTTGCATTCATTTACGTACCCCATTTTTCGGGTCTTCTGAGTGGGTATCAGCTGCAGCGTCAGAACTGCCAGGCTTGTCAGGGTTCTTACCGGCCAAGGCAAGATCTTCGTCAATATCCGGAATAGTGGAAACAGACACAACTTTACCATCAGCCAACTTCATGCTCTCTTCTTTGGACAAGACTTTAGACAAATTTTCCTTTAGTTTTTCCAGCTTTTCTGACTTACTCGGCCTGGGAGATTTTTCACCATCTTCTTCATCATTATCATCTTTCGGTTGAGCGTCTGAAAGACAGAAATTTGACCAATAACAGTTAGTCAATCTACGATATTAAATGGGTAGCTACACAAGGAAGGCAACGTTTCGCAACTTCTTAACAACATTAGCTACGTCAGTAGCCCTATCGCTAGTTAGTTATAGTCCAAGGTTTAAGCCTCCGTTTCCACAGGAAGATGTGACGGAGGAAAGAACAAGGGACATATAGTTCGTCGATAGAAAAAGGATAGCACGTACAAAGCTGTTCACACACAGGATCAACGCATATGGCGACAGCAAGTTGGGAAAGAAGAGGAAGAACAGTACAGAGCATGATTAGTAGGAGTATGATATCAGAAAGAAGCAAAGTGGGCACGAAAGACAGACGTCCCGAAGGACTAGCTAATGGCGAAACTCTCTCGAGGTGCTACACCCCATAAAATAGGGCGGGTAAACCTAAGGCCTATGGCACACCCAATGTCCCAATGAAGGGCCCTTTCGCGAAGGAAACTTTTTTGCAAGGATACAACTTTATATAGCTACTTACTGAAAACACTTATTAGTCACAGGACCTTACCAATGTCTTGATAATAAAATGTAAACAACATTGGAAAAAGTTTGAGGATAGCTGTTAAATATGGGCAAAATTTTTATAAAAACAACAAGTTGCTTTTGAGACTCAGATACTGATGGTATTTGAAATTACAATCACCACCGAAGGTGTTAATAGAGACGATTGTTCCAAGCTCCATAGATACTTCAGTTTTCTAATGAGGGAACGACACTTGAATGCCAAACCAAAACTGTGTACCAATAATGCATTGAGGCTTACTGCATATAAAGGCATCTTACACAAGGCACTTAACATTCATAAGTACTCCTCAGCGTCTGCAACTTTTGTTGCAACCATTTTACTAGCAAACACTTGCAAAGCATTTTGAGTTTCAACTCCTTCCAAATCTGAAGAGACGTCCGAAACATAACTAACGACACTTGCTGAGCAAAGTGCAATGATGGCGATCATTTCACTACCTTTTAATCATATTCAAAGCTGTGGTTACGAGGGCTCAACAAAGCGTTCAGACGATTAGTCGTGAAAACTCGTTTTTACTAACATGTGAGCGAGCCATGAGTGTTACCCGTAAAACCTGAGCATCTCTTCATAGCTATTGGGAGTCAATCTGACCTCGAAATATGGCGCAATTTTATGCTGTGTGAATGGATCGAGTAATGACTTCAGACGCCAAGCTAGCCGTAAGAACAGCAGAGATGAAAGAAAAAATCCGTAAGCGTGAGAAAACCAATCAAGCAGTCAAGACAGAAAATTCCTCAACGTATTCTTAACCCTACAAAGGGAGACCCCAAGCGAGGAGTTACAACGGGAGAGGTGAGGTGCAATATACCGCAGCCCAATGAATTGCTAATAAATTCATTATTTATAGGTATTTCGAATAAAAAATCAACAGGCATACTCTTCAGACATTCATACACGTGTTGAGATATATTTAAAATCATCAATTCAATGGTAAATCATAAGACACCATAATATGAACATTTCTAAGAGAAAGGTAGAAAGCATACAGCGATACACATTGTGTACGATAACCGTGGCAGTTTGCTCACCAATGCAGGCAGTGTGCATGTGTTAGGGAACTGTGAAGCACATGCTGTATTGTAGGGACTGTACTGTCTACGTACGCAGAACAATCAATGAACTACGAGTGTACACAACAATATTCATACAATGATATAGTATACAATGGACTCCGACTGCACTGATGTAGCCTCATTTAGCTAAGGTGGTCATATTTATTATAAATAATGTGTATAAAGCTTCGCTGTCCATCAGTTATAATGACCCTGGGATGAAGTTACATGCAGATACACAGAATAAACAAAAGTTGAAACGTACGAGGCTGCCGGCCGTACGAATGCAGAGTGCGGTGCACTATAGCGCAGGTCTGCCTTTATAGAGACCATTTATCATAAAATCTATGGTATTTTCACTTATGTATGGTATTTTCGCTACAATTTTAACACCAAACAAGAAAAAAGCTATTTTATGAAAAGTCACAAGTTTCCACTTTCCAGCATAGTCATTTGAAATTTGAAAGCAATAAAAATGCAAATTTCTGCTCTTCCTTTGTAGGGTCAAGGTTGAAGCTACCTACAACACAGACTTCCCATGGAAGTGATCGTCTCTACGACATAGTGTGGATCAACTCACTAACCTAGTATCAAACTTTACTTCCGCTGAAAGGAATAGATGATCATTTTTTCTTCGCTTCTCGAAAGTGACCAAAGAGGCGGAGTCGGATTTATCAGGTCCGACTCCGGTATATCGGCCCAGCCAGTTCTCACTTCCACATCAACTCTTTGGATCCCTAAAATTTTAGGCTCCAACTCTTTTTCTCAACGCAGTGCCTGCCCCCGTTCTGATTGAATTGGGAGTTCCCACTCTGGACTCAAACTCAGATACGGCAACCCTGAGGTGGACTCAAAAATTGAGCTTCCTTAATAAGAAAATTGAGCATGTAAAGCATCAGCAAAAGGTTCGATAGACATGTCGTAGTGTATCAAGAGAGGAAAATGCAGAAAAATTAAGTAGGTACCAGACACCTCTGTTAAGAAAAACGGGCAGCCGAAGCAGAAAATGCGGTGAATGAGAACAGTAACTCAGGGATGAAGATGAAGGAAAAATAGAGAACATTAGGGAATGAAAATAAAGAAACGAAGAAGGGAAAAACTTTTTCCAAGAAAAAAGTAAGCAAAGTGGGCATGAAAAAAAAAAAGAAGGATAGCACAGCTGGGGCTAAGGTCTTCATCTCCTTGGGCGCTTGACTCCAAAATATACCGTACCTGCACCCCGTGCAACGCTATTAGCACAAGAAAACTGTACAACATAAAATAAACATTGTTGATTGGAGTCTAATAGTTCCAAGACATATTTCAGTTAGCTACTGAGTTAAAACTCCTCCTCAATTACAATCGTCGTCTTGAAAGTGATTTTAATTTTATAAACGTTACAGTATTTTGTTCAATATTCAGGTGCAGCAAAGTATGAGCTTGATATAGCAAAAAATTACTTTTAACAAAATTTCAGACTTGAAAAAGAGTTAGAAAAACTATCAGCTATTTGAACAATACCGGTAACGCTTATTGATGGACAAAAACATTTATGATACGAAACGAAATAATAAAAGTAACACTCTAAATAGGAGCGTCAATTTAAAAAACAAGTTTCTTTTGTCTAGAGAATCCATCATTTTTTTAACTTCAGATGAAGGGATTTTGCTTGCGATTCTCGTAAAGAGCCTGCTTTAGAATTCCCAATAATTCACGATAGGCTAAGGCTCAAATCGGGTGAAAATGGAGGCCACACCATCAAACTTTCACCACTGAAGCCTATCAATGACAAGAAAGCTTGTGTTGCTTTCGCAGCGTGAGACGGACCACTGTCGTGCTGAAATCAACCTGCGACACTTCTGCAATGGTACTTCTTCAACCCATTGGAACAATTGATTGGAGAAGTCGACAGTGCCGCAGACGTAATTTCTACGCCATAAAGCACACGAAGAGTCCTAGTTAATTCATTTCCAACTATTCCAACCCAAATCAATATATGTCCGCGTCACTGTCGTCGACAAAAAGGCAAGTGCCAATCTTGCCCTTTTCCAACCCATCCTTTCTCCCATCGGTCAGGTCCATTACGAGTTGTGCTACTTTCATCTGGGAATATGATGTCATTCATGTCTTTCTTGTGCTCTTGAACCCAGTGCAATTGTAATTGTTTGTGTCGGGGAGTAAATAGAGGTTGCTTTCAGGTTCTTACACATGTCCTGTAGCAACCAACATATTGTTTTAGGCACATATGCCTCGTCGCAGAACGAAGGCCATGGGTAGTCACTGTTTTCAGCACTCCCCTGTCCGATCAAATTTTTCTAGGCGAAAGGTCTGTCAAATATCGCTTTACAGTGTCAGCATGGCGGCCGATGGAGAGTGATATCACTTCAGAAAGAATTCTATTAGCAATATATTTCACTGCGATAGCTTTTTCAGTATCAATAAGACTCTTGGGTCAACCCATTCTAACGAATTCTTCCAGCAGCTATATTGTTGGCACACCTAGACATCATAATAAGTGTAATATCTCCTCAAAAAAGACACCAACCACTATGAACGCTGGTGACAACCGATGCCATAAAAACAAGATTTACAATAAAAACTACAAAAATAAAATGTTACTACAGTTGAAACGCCATATTAATTAGGGAGACGAATAGCGTAGCACGTGCAAGATAGGCAACTTAACCTCATCACCTAAAACTCACCATACAGCCCTTCTAAGACAAAAATCCTAGTCTCAATTAACAAGGAGAGAAAGTAGCTACTTCATTTATGCTTCTACATTCTCTTTATGACTCTACCCCTCGTGCAAACATTCACGGCAGCTCAGTTTCATTATAAGCAAAGAGTCGCCCCTATAGACCAATACAGGCCGGGTTTCAGGCACTTGCGTCATTATAGACCTCGGCAAGCTTGGCCCGATTCAGACCGGGCCAAGTCATTTGTGGTGGCTCCACTCCCTCCCCCCCCCCACCTCGGCTCCGGCAAAGTTTTAGTTTCGATCAATCATTAGTAAATACTAATACAAGTCCCGACCTGGGCCATTTCACCGCCCATACTCCGGTAATGTCGCATTCGGTGGGCTACCCCGGCCTTGGTCCCAGTCAGTCAGTACTCACCCCACTCAAATACCCGGCAGGAATTCCTCAGCATATGATTAATTCTCAGTATAGTGTCATTATCCTTTGACTTGTCTCCTCCTGTAAAGAACACATCGAATTAGAAATGCTGGTAAATAAATATTTGTGAAATACCAACAGGATATCAATCATTAGCTAATGCTCCAGAAATGTATTTCCAGAAATTCATTGATTCGTGAACTCAACTTAGCCCCAGCAATCAACTAAAAATAATGGCAAATAAGCAGCTAAGTGTTATTTGTTAAACAATTCAGCATAGTCTCAGCATCCAATTAGGAATAATGGCTTAGAAATATCAGTCAATTTTTGAACTGAAGTCTCTACTAAGCTGTTATTCGTTATAAAAAAACTACACAGCAATGGATTAACTATAACTTGAAGAACTCAATACTCCTCATTAGAACAAGAGGGGGCAAAAACAGGTCAGGGGTCAAAAGATACCTAGTCCATTTTACTAACAATAAAATTTTATATCTATTCTCATCGGCATCAATACTACAACCATAGACCGCAATAGTACATGACTCTTAGGTTTGACGCTGGCAGCCAAAAGTCAGCAATGGAAAAATGGGGCTTTTTCCAGGGTTTTTTTCCCTATCTAATACTGAAGAAAAAAATTCCAAGGTACCCAATATTTTTCTTGCGGAGAAGGTATCTTGGATACGGCGGGGACGCACTTGGACGCTTGCCTACATGACCGTGTCTGGACATGTTCATAATAGTTCTTGTGAAAATCCCATTTTTCCTATTTTGGCTGCCAGCATCAGAGGCCACTCGGACCTAAGAGTCAAGTACTGTTGCAGTCTATGCTATAACTGTCATGAAAATAAAGACTTAATATAAGTGACTGCAGAGCAGGTCAAGTGCATGAAATTTGTACAGTATCTAGCTACTATTTGGGTGCAACCACTCTCTGCATTAATCATTTTATGCCTTTAAAGAGGCGCTAGTAGAAGTACTTAACATAAGATAGCTAGGTACTAAGTAGCTAATTCATAGCTTGGTGTTTTGCCGCAATCCCACTGGTAAAAAATTTCACTTTGCCCATGTTTAGGGCCTTAGTGCTACGTGTAGTAGGTATTAAGACAATGTAGCTCAAGCCCCTCCCCAAGTTTCAAATATGTCCCAACCTAAAGTTCTTGGGGCACTTCAATTAGTGCTCTGATGTGTTAATATTTCATCTAGAATAACAGCTATGTACAGTCTGCTATATATGAACCGCAATATGGCAAGGGAAGGCGGTAATGTAGAAACAAGTTTCAAAAACATAGTCTTCTTTAAGAACCTAGGAGTAGGAGTAAAAAACACTCGCATTTGCACGATTCAAGAGAATTAGCTATAGCTACTACAAACTGTACGACAAAAAACCGACCTAAGAGTAGGTTACTTACTAGAGGGGCCGGCATCAATATTAATATCATCAGGAATGGTAGCTTTCATCTTGCAATTAACAAGGTGGAGTCGCTCCATGAGTCGAGCAGCTCGAAGGGCATCTTCGGCGCGTGCGAACGTCACCTGGGCACTGGCTGTAAACAAACAATGCTTGTGCTACAGTACAGCTCAAATTATACGCTGAGAGTAGCATTACAAAAGAAAAATTTCTAGTCCCATAAGGCAATAATTTATGATTCACGATGCTGCTACAACTTATGATAACAATAATTATTAATAGTTTAAGCCTTCGTTTCTACAACAACGGCGATTTAACAGAAGGAGAAACAAGGAACATAGAGCCTAGTATGACTATAGAAATGGGGAACCCATGCACGAAAGTGTTCCCACACAGGATTAACGCACATAGGAACAGCAAGACGGGAAAGAAGCGGAAGAGCAGAAGAAAGTAGATAAGTAGGAGTATGAAATCAAGAGGAAGCACAGTGGGCACGAAAGCAGCTATACTGCTTCACTGTCCCAACATGAACAAAGAAATGAAACGAACAATTATGGAACTAGCTGTAAGACTCTACATGGAAAAGTAAAAGCTAGCTGATATAGATACCTATGTACTACTCAACGCTTACCATATTTATCAGCGGGATTCTTAGTCATGTTGTAATGGTTGATCTGCCCACAGAGCTGAAGAATGCGTCGAAACTCGTAGATTCCAATAGGCTTGAAAATGTTATCAATGGTGATGCTGACTGGCCCCTTGATCTCAGAAGGAAGTTTTCTGGCTTGTTTCTTCTCTTCAGCTTCTTTTTCCTTCTCAGCATTTTGTTTCAGTTCCTCCTTTTTCTTCTCAATTTCAGATTCGACGCTTGAGTAAAACTCAGCAAGAGCCTCATCTGTATTGTCTGAGTTGGCAGGCGGTGCACAGGTGCTAACAGTCTTGATTATAATTTTGCTGCCAGAGTTGGACTTTTTCTTCTTGATGGCGACAGGCTTGGAAACAGCTGCTGTTGCCGACGCCCCTTGGTTGGTTGTCACACTAGGAGCAGCTGCAATTGTTGCAGCATCTATGACAGCTTGACTTACAGGAGCTGCAGTGGTCTGCGCTTTCTTTGCCTTCTTTTTTGATTTAGCTGGCGCAGGGGTTGTTTCTGGGATTGTAGGAGGCGGAATAGAACAAGGAATCATGTTCATCATGGGTGGTGGGCCAGGACTGGGAGTGTATTGAGCATGAGGGGGAACATTCATAGGTGCAACAGGCATCACAGGCGGGGCATAGGTCGGTACAGGAACAGCAGGTGGAACATAAGGAGGCAGGGTGGGAACGGTATTGGTAGCAGCTGCAGCAGCAGTAGCGGCAGCAATTGCTGCAGCAGTGGGGTCCGGAGCAGGAGTAGGGGTGATTTTCTCTGCCGGTACTCTCGTAAAGTCTTTCTCGCCACTCTCAGACATCAGCATGTCAGCCATTTCGCACATTGACATGCCCCCCGGATCAGCGGCCTCAACCCCAGGAGGAGCTATAGAGGCAGTGCTAGATGTGGGGGCCGGTTGTTGTGGAGGAGCAGCTGGCTTATTTTGTGGCTGTCCAGGCCCATTGCTACTGGGCTGAGTCCCTGGAGGCGCCGTCTGTGCAGGGACATTGTTTGGCCCAACATTTCCAGCAGGTACAGGGCCTGGACCAAAATTGCCAGCAGGTCTAGGGCCAGAGCCAAAATTGCTATTAGGTCCTGGGCCAAAATTTGGTCGCGGACCAGGCCCTCGTGGACCCCAATTTGGCCCAAAATTACCAGGTCTAGGACCAGGCCAGGGACCACCATTTCTTGGAGGGCCAGGAGGGCCTCGAGGGCCTGGAGGGCCTCGAGGGCCGGGACAAAAACCAGGACCAGGGCCAGGACCAAAGTTCCTGGGAGGTCCACCAGGTGAGGGACCAAAATTTGGACGTGGACCAGGTCCATATGGGCCTCGTGGGGGGCCGTTTGGACCCCAAAACCTTGGTGGAGGTCCACCTGGAGGTGGAAACCCTCGAGGGCCATTCATAGCATATAGAGTGGTAACTACCAAGTGCTAGCCAAACTGGGCAAGACTCTAGATCACCTTTGCAAACTTGAATATCAGAGAAGTTCTATGTTCACCGGAAAGCTCATCAATGAAACACTTCTACTGGCACAAGAAAACTAGACCAATTATTTTAAGAATCCATTAAATAAAATATCTGGAAAGAGAATAGAAATCAATGAGATACTTCAAGTGTTAACATCTATAGCATTAAGGTGTAATTTTATTCTTGAAAGAACTTCTCACTTAGTTCGGTTGTAAACAATATTCCCAAACTAAATAATCTAAAAACTAGGTACAGTAGCTACTGACGGAGTTTTCTCCCGAGATAATGTAGATCCATAATTTTGTAGCTACTAATAACAATGCAGGAATTCTGAAAAATTTTTGCATAAAGGTTTTTAAAATTAGGACT
Organism: Parhyale hawaiensis; assembly: GCA_001587735.2. Classification (NCBI taxonomy): domain Eukaryota; kingdom Metazoa; phylum Arthropoda; class Malacostraca; order Amphipoda; family Hyalidae; genus Parhyale; species Parhyale hawaiensis. The sequence goes on from LQNS02278100.1 coordinate 11,998,389, forward strand.
CAAGTATGATAGGCAAAAATGTTTGAATATAAGATGCATCACCACAGTTCACTTTGATTATGCAAATGTTAAACACCATTACTCAACAGCTTATGAAATAAAATAGCGTAAGGTACATAAATTTTTTCAGATTATCAAAAAGTCATGGGCAGTATATGGAACACTTAGATTCTGTGAATAATATATAAAGAGATTTCGTTATCTTGTGTAGTTTTGTAGTTTAAGCCTCTCTTACCATTGCAAAGGCGGTCTAACAGAAGAAGATTTGGGACAGAATATGCCAATATTAGCAGTAATAGTGGGGTCAAGTGGGTTAAAATACTCTGTCCATTTTATCAAGGCAGTTTGGGCGTGGTCAAATTCCTCTACAGCAGGGGTTACTAAAGTACGGCCCGCGGGCCGGATCCAGCCCGCGACATCATTTCATCCAGCCCGCCAACGGTATCTCAGTATGCTCAATAAAACGTATGGAGCACTGACGCTGTGATACAACTTATACATAACGTTGAAAAATCCAGGAGGTATCCGATCAGGAAAACTCCTGCTTCAAATCTATATTCAATAATTGCTGTATGGGGATCCTCTTGTTTTGTGAATTGTTTATTTTCGGCTTAGGTAATTTTATCTTCGACGGCTTATGATAGCCCCTCCTACACTCTTTCACATTACAGTGGTTCCCGTTGCAAAGCACACAAAGCGGACCTTTCCCGCTCCCGTAAATCAGTACGAAACAAAGCCATGCGCGATGTATGTAGTCAACAAACTTCTAACGCTCATGAAATAGTTGGCTGTTTTCTTCTTGAAATCCATTGCAGACCTATGCCATAAGAATTACATCGTTTGACCGCGTTAACTCAGTGAAGGGTACCTACGTGTGTTGAGAGGTCATAAGGTAAAAATTATAGTATATAAGAATGCTACAGGAACCTTGTGGTAAAATGAAAATCTCATCTCCATCTGCCAGCTGCTCAACAAGTAACCAAAGTGGGGCATTCAAATTATATTCTGTAGCAAAGGCGGTACTGTATACGAGGTTTAGTTAGAACTCCACTTTTAGGTATTTATCGTCTTTCCATAAGGTTAAGTTGCCTCAGAGAAATACGCAAGTTTCCATTGTTTATTAAGCAGTTTGTAGGGGATGGTGGCTGCTATTTTCTAAATTTGTAGCGGTATTTTACAACATAGCCTAATAGAAAGGTCAAATTTTTTCGATGTACTGTATAGCTATATGACTCACGGACAAGGTTCAGAGAAATTCCTCAGTCATGGCGTTAATCGAGCTAATGGGTAGGCTGTTTATTCGAGGCCGTCCATTCATAATTTATCATGCGATATATTCTGTTAGCTACCTCCAAATCCCGTTGTCTTCACCCTCCGTTTTGGCAACCAAGAAAAGAACGTTATAGCCGAGTGTGGCGTTTTTACTGACGAATGAGGAGTAGAGTACTTTTTTGTGGAAACACAAGGCCAGAAAGATTGTTAATTGTTTGAATACAGCGACGCAGTTGTCGTACTGAAAGAGTACTATCTTAGGAATCACTGTGGAACAAAACACCTATCAGCATGATCAAAGTTTTCTGGAGCGTTGCGTGCTGAGAAATGCGAGTCCGCGATATGGGCTTTGGAAACTAAAAAAAAAGTCTTTTCACGAGCTGAGAATGAATCAGTCACTCAAGCGAGTTAGAAAACAATGCGAAGGAAGGCAGAGCTAGGAAAACCGTTTGCAGATGGCACTTCGTCAGTGATGGAAGCAGTAAACGACTTGTGTCCTGAGAGCGCCCATTTGTTCGAAAGTATCAGCAAGTTCAGTAGCACGGAGAAGCAAAGAACTTACAATAGACCACACAGTGCTAGAAATACGGTACGCGAGGAAGCCAGAAACATGTTCTGGTATTGTCTGGCGCTGCATGAATTTACCGATCTTCCGAGTGCGCCACAAATTCTCATCTTCATTCGTGATATAAATATAGATTTTTCAAATAACAAAAGAGTGGCATCCGTTGGCAGTACATAGGGTTTAGTGCAGTCAGCTTTGATGTTCTACAGTTGCTGGAGGAAAGAACATGGCAGGAGTGAGAAAGGGGCAGATTAGAACTCAGTTGGAAGATATACATATTCCGGCTCCTGTATTCATCACTGCATCATACATGAAAAAGTACTGTGTGGCTGAAATTTAGACGTTTTTGAAGAACTGAAACCCGTCGTTTCTACGGCGAAATTTATCCTCGGGCATGCGTTTAATGACGGTCAATTTCAAGTTCTTCTTGAAAATTGATGCTGAGTTCTGTGACTTTTCTTACCGCACAGCAGTGTGGTGGCTTAGATGCGGTAAAGTCCTTTTTCGTTTCAATAAGCTACGAAAGGAAATAGATGTTTGTGCAACAGAAAAAAGCTCGTCCACAACTGTCAGATCCAAAGCTGTCAAAGTTATCAATTTTGGTTGACATCACATCACAAATGAATTAATTGAACTTGAAACTTCAGAAAATGGAGAACCTCGTATGCAATTTTTGCAGAATCATCAAAGAATTTAGAAGAAAGCTGTCACGGTTCGAAGCACAGCTGAGTTAAACCTATCTCCTTCCGTTGACGAATTTTGTGTGCACTTTGATTTTGCGCAACAGAAGAACCATGATCTGAATCAAAACTATTTGGAGAGATTATCAGGTCTTAACAGAATTGAGTGACATTTTTCTGTTCGAGAATCCAGATTGTAACGTTGGTGAAGTGCAATTCAATTTGTAGTCACATAATTGATTTACGAGCTAATGATTTATTAGAAGAGAAAGAGAAGCACACGGAAGGAAAGCTAGTTGAATTTTATCGCTGCTTACCAGATATTGAGTTTCCAAAGCTAAAAAAAAATTACCGCTAGTATGGCATCAGTGTTTGGATTAACTTATCTCTGTGAAGAAACATGTTCAAGAATGAAGTCTGTGAAGTCAACATATCGAACGAGATTGACTAATGAGAACTTTAAAGCAATTCTCTTGATTATGTGCAATAACTCTGCAGCATTCATTTACGATATTTCAAAACCAAATTCCTTTTGCAAATCTCAGAAACATTATTTTATTGTCTGTATAATTTGATTTATATCGGTGCGCAGCAAGACTTATGTGTTTGTCGTTTCGTTAACGCCGCCTTCACAAGATAATATTCCGTAAATAATTGTGTTTTCTCTGCTGTTTTTGCTTTCTGTGCATTGTCAGCCACTGAACCATGTTTCTATCCATGAATTTTCATGGGTATTTCTTCACATCTTCCGTTCTAGCAAGCCGATGTTAAACTCAATGATTATACGGCCGCGCTCGTCAATCGTTTCGTTATCCGGCCCTCTGCGGGAAAGTTTGGTGACCCCTGCTCGACAGCGTCGCTAATTCTATGGGTATTTCCGGGATTTCTCTATATGCAGGCAGTAGGCGGGGCTAACATATGGGCCGAACAAAATCTCAGAAATGTCCATAGAATTGGCAACGCTGTAGAAGAATTTGACAACGACTGAACTGCCTCGATAAAATGGACTGAGTATAGTGCCTCGGGCATCACGCCCACCTCGCGCCGGACACACAAGATCAAAACTTCTTCCTCGCTACTAGCCAACACTATTCATAGACCCAGTAGCTACCTGCACAACATGCATCAATTTACAATCGCAAATATTATGGTCCAGAGTCCGTCCGGCGACAAGTTCTTATCAGCGTCACGTTTCTGCCACCACAGTATGATAGCTAACACATTATGTAGCTACTCAGTACTATCGTTAATCATATCAAACGCCTCACTTCACAGTTTTCCGTCGATTTCACCTATTACAGGAATTTCTTTATGGTTCTCACACTAAAGTTCTATGAGAAAATTCACGAAATCTCCACCATTATCGCGTCAAGGGCTCAGGGCCCTCCAATTGAGGGTAAGGGAAACAGTTTTTTTTTTCTAATCAAGAAGCTTCAATAGAGGAGGAGGGAGCCCTACAGCCCATTAACAAACTCGCCAGCGAGTCAACTAGATCTTTTGTAGCTGTGGGATGCACTCATGAATCTCATTGGTGGAAGTGACAGCGGAGCAGTGAATTTTACGGGGGAGCAGCAGACAAACCGATGTACTGAAATGTAATTGGTGCATATGGTGACTGCCTGCAGCCCTAAGCAACTCTTTACTGATATGCGATTGGTGGATACGGCGAATGCCTGCATCCATAGTGACTCTTGAGCTTCACGCACGAGACTCCAGGCTCCCTCCTCTCTAGTGTACCTCCTTGCTTCTAATCACTGAGAAGTTGGGGCATTCAGCCAAAAATGGCGTATAGTCAGAGGCACGAGGCAATCGTCACTACAGGGTAGGGGCACGTCCCATGAAGTGTTGGTGACACCCACTTAGGCCGGGAACAGACCGGAGCAACAAGCGACGCAATGCGATATTTACGGGAGTCGTGTTGCAGCAATGCACTGGTGTCGCGAGGCATCGCAGTTGCAGCGGTGGGGGCAGCAGACTGCTGTACCCTTTGTTACATTTTGTTGTGTAACAAATTTGTCGCGTTGCACGTCGCTCGTCTCATCAGTGTGGCGGCGGCATTAGTATGACCGATATGCAAGCGGCACAGTATTACCTAATTGCGGCGATCACTGCACCTGGACGTTGTTCATGCTTGTACTCCTAACTTCATTACTTTTTTTGTGCAGTAACTAATAGATATAACTATTATACTGACTAATTTAAGCCTCAGTTTCCAATACATCGCCGCTCTAGCACAGGATGCGATAAGGGACATTGAATATGTCGGCAGCAGCGTGGAACCCATACAGGACGCCGTTCACATATAGAATCAAAGAGCATGGAAACAGCAAGTCGGGAAAGTAGAGAAAGTACACAGAATTGTATTAGCACCTTAGCAGGGCAAATATGAAAGAGGAAGGAAGCACAGTGGGCATGGAAGACGTCCGGGGGCCTGGCCCTCCCACTCTCATCCATGTGTCACTGAGGCTGCTGGAGCCACTGAATGTTCCAATGGCGAGTTCAAAAAGTAGTATAGACCAGGGTTGCGGAGCCGCATGGAGTAAGTCAGACTTCGATTCCTTGGTTTTGTCTGCTTCGACTCCAACTTCCTGAACCCAAAAATGTGCAACTACAACTCTTTTTCTTAACAACACTCGAGTGCCCTGTAAGAAATGACAGCACAGAATAATATGAGGTGAACCATCTTCTTCAATCATACCATCACTACTAATATGCTTCTAAAGGATACGCTACAACAATGACAAACTCAAATCATAATACGAGAGGAGTGTTTTTTGCTCCAATGCACCTGAGGAGCCCACTCTTCCTTTCTCTTAGATGACATGCTTTTTCAAAAAAGTCAGTTTACATTAGTCAGTGCTGTAGGCAGGCACTGTACTCTGCAGTAGCAATCTTCTTTCTGCATCATCCAAAGCCATTTCTGAAAATTTTGCATGTTAGTAACAAATGATGACACAATAAAACAACTAGCTATATACATATGAGGGCCCTCGAACAATAGGGGCATACTTCGAAAGCGACACTTTTTGAAATATACAGGAGAGTCACTAAAAGACAATGCACCGGCGTAATAAGGTAGTTACAAAATAATCGACTTTACATACGACTCGGCTTTGCGTCTTTCTGACTTCACAGAACGACAGGTCTCAATCTGTACTAGCTATGCGAAGGTGCAAAAAAAAAACACTTTTGAAAAACCTGTAGCTTACATCTCTATTGTTCTAGGGTCCTCATATACAGTTAGCTTATTTAACAACTCGCCATCAGGTTACGTGTAACAAGTTACCAGGCAGCTAAAACGACATTTTTCATCAACAAAAACTATTGAAAACGGAAGACAAGATAGTGTCTTGCAGTCAGAAAACGTTACGGGCTTCAATCAATTTAACATAACAAATAGGTAGCTACACAAAAAGGCCAAATACTTAGTAATATAAAAGTACATATTTCTTCTATCCAGTCGCTACACAACTTGTAGGTATGCATGTACAATGTCTAAGTAACAATGGATAGGCCTATGTCGTGAAGTCACCTACCAGTGGAGCTGAACTTTTCCATTCTTGTACCACGTATAAACTATCAGATGAACTAGATACATTAACATTAGCTATGTTTTTTAAGTAGCGGGACCTATGAGAATTTTACGGTTAATTAACAACTTCACTTAAGGTAGTGTGATCTGAGGAAGCGCTTCCAACTCAACTCGTCCCGTCTAAACTACAGTAATGTCCACCACTTAATCCTGTATGTCGTCACGCAGTTCATCTTTCTTACACTTCGTCTAACCACTCTTAGTATGTATTCTGATGTAGCTGTACATCTCGCATTTGTTCAGCCAGCAAAGGGTTTGCCTCGTGTCTTGATGAAGACATAGAGGTAGCTACCTATGACAGCACTTCTTGCGTAGTTCTGATGTGTATTTGTATGCTTTTCCAAAGCGCTATTTCCCACAAATTACAGATAATTTAGCTTTTCATAATTTTACATGCTTCAATTTTTTGTTGGCAAACCTGATTTTGTATTTTCTTTCTTGCACTGTTACAGGACCCGAGGATATTGATCAGTAGCCTCAAAAAAAAAATTTTTTTTTGCTTTGTCTGATGCGATAGCTAGCCATGCAGCAAACTATAGGTAACAGACTAGGCAAGTTTCTTCAGTTACAGCGCATAACAATTTTTCTAAAGGTGTCATTGTATTTCCTTTCACTTCAAAAAATACCATACTTTAAAGTCGAGATGGGAGCCCACAGCCTGAGTTCCCAAAGCGTATCCTGGCTAGCTACGTATTTGGAGCTCTTAAGAATGCCATCCGCCACCATCAAAGCAGGCATAATTCGTCATGAAAAAAAAAATGAAAAGAGGTAGCTAGCTTTGATACGGGTGAGATGATGTCTTTACTTCGAAACTGTCTGAAAAATTTTCCAAGAAGCAAAAAGAAGACTGCTATGGTTACTCCTCCTTCCTGCAAAAGCAAAGGTTTTTGCAAGTTGAATTTCTCCCTAATACTGAAAAGCATATTGTGCAGACACATGGACAGACGCAGAGACGGAGCCTCAAACAGATATAGTTACTGTATGATATAGATTAGACGGCCCGTGACCCGCTGGGTCCAAACCACCATTTTAATTTTGTGTTGTCTCTTTAACCGTTTGCATCACAAATTCAAGAGCGAGAGCCATCTTAATTCCTGAGTACTGTATTTATTTTTTATATGTATGCGTGATAAAGGGAGTCAACACTGAGCCCTGGCCATTTTGTTTTACAATTGGCTTTTGTTGTTAAATGTAGCAAATTCTCTCTCAAGTAGCATTTACCACTGACATTTCTTGACATTGCAGTCTTAAATCCCAATTCCATAGAAGATGGGGATCTCATCGCTAGTTAATGAACATCACAATGCATTCCATTAGAATTTTACAAAAAAAATTGCGACTTCATCGGCACGATTGTATTTAGTACATGCATTATAAGCAAAAAAAAAGTCAGCTTGAGAGCTGCGGCTGTGCAAATGTTCCTGTTCTCATATGATGAAGACTAACATGCTAAAAAGTGTACCTACTACAAGCAGACAGAATGGGTGAAAATTCTCCAAAGTAAAAGCATTGCCCTTCAGTGATATTGCAGACCCTTATGAAACAAAGCTAAAATGTTACAAAATATGGAAATATGCTTCAAGTCAAAGAAAAAATCTTCTACAAGGGTCATTCCAAAAGTAATGCCTATTTTTCAACTCACACAGTTAAAGAGCTACGAAGATGGAAGTAGCACCATTAGAACAAGCGACTTTTTTTGCTCTTGCATTTATTTGTCCATGTAGTTTCTACCATTCTCAATGCACTTTCGCCAGCAATGAACGAGAGCCTTGGTGCCTCGGTTGTAAAAATTTACTGTCAGCCAAAGTGGTTATTTATTCGCGGCTGAGATTACCCCACGGTAGCAGCATGCTTCCGTTCTCAGCTCTAACACTTTGTATCGCTCGCCGGTTTGATGCCCAGCCAGGCAGTGAGCTCTTTGCAGATCTTGGTGTGCTGACTCGGCAGTTGTGTGCATGCACGGCGCCGAGGCGGAAGTGCCTTCCTCAGAGATGAGGAGGGTGGAAGTCTCGGGTCATTTGTTCCTTCCGTCAAATTGGCGCCATAGTTCTTGGTGACCCGAGGTCGACTGCAATTCAGTGGGCCAATACTCACAGCACAAACCAGTGCATGTGGGTTTCCCAGGTGAGGGTGTGGTCTAAATTGACTTTACCTTTAATTTACGGCGTTGTTGTCGAGGGAAATGCTTTCCACTGCCCACATCACATAAAGCGTCATTCAGAGGTCCAAACAAATGATAGTCTGACTGTGTCAGGTTGGGACTACACAGTTGGTGAGACAGCACAGTAAAGCCGAGCCTTGGCCCCCATTCCGTGGTCAGTTTTAAAACTTGCATAGCCTAGCCTATGGCCTGGCGTTTCGAGTTGCAAAGGGAATGTGGTCCTTTTCTTTGGCCTTACAGAGCAGTCTAGGTCTATGGTTTGGTCAATGTTTCAATGTTATGGTGAGACTTGACAGTTACCATGGTTCCAAAAATCTAGGAGGATGACGCCCTTCCTGTTCAAGAAGACGGTGCACGTCACTTTTCCAGCAAATATCTGCTCCTTGAACTTCTTCCTTGTTGGCGAGTGTGAGTGGTGTGATTCCATCGACTGCCTTTAGGACTCCGGCTCGTGACGTGATATCACGTCCCGTCATCGACTCTCCAGTAATGAAGCAATTCACCAATCCAGCACTTTTAGGTTCATACTGATCCAACAGTTCCCGACAGACATCCCATTGGTGGTTTTTCTGTTCTTGCGTGAGCATTCATGGAACCTACCTAGCACCCACTTTGCTGTATCCTAGGGATACCATAGTTTTTAGTACATTTCCACCCACATCCAACTTTACAAGCATTTCATTCACTGTTATCCACCGATCGGTGAGGATGAGTTGAATAATGTTCCCTTTGGTTTGGGTGGTTGTGGTCGTGGCTGAGCACGGGCGTCCGAAAAGTAATTTGTCACTCACATCTCTGTTGCCACTCTGAAATCAACGAACCCATCCCATAACTGTGCTGACATCAACTGCATGGGCTTTGTAAAAGTTCACGAAGCATGGGTGAATGTTGATTGGTTTAACTTATTTTTAATAGAAGAAATCAATGACCAATTTCTACTTCTGATGCACATACATAATCGCTTTCTTTGAGTGTCACACAGCCAATATCTTCAACAGAGAGATGNCATGGGCTTTTTAAAAGTTCACGAAGCATGGGTGAATGTTGATTGGTTTAACTTATTTTTAATAGAAGAAATCAATGACCAATTTCTACTTCTGATGCACATACATAATCGCTTTCTTTGAGTGTCACAGAGCCAATATCTTCAACAGAGAGATGAAACTTTCAGTTTATGAGTGCATAAGTTCAATCATAACAACGCTATTTGCAATCGCCTCACATCCCTTAGCGGAGAATCAAAAATGGGAGGCATTACTTTTAAAATGACCTACGTACCTATGACCTGCATGTAGTAGCAGCGTAAAAAAATGAAAATTTTGCTCCAGTTCTCTACAGAGATACCTACCCTAATTTTCCCTAATCTAATACTGAGAGGGTATCTGTCAAACTAATGCAGGAACAAACTAAGGAGGAACAAACAGAATTATGGTACGGCACCAATAACTTTTATTTGCTTTGTTTATCCAATAGTTTTTCTCTGGTGTCAGAAACAGAACAACATTTATAACTCATGCTAAATATGAGTGAATTTCTGAAATTTTCATTCAAAATGTATGACACTTTACTACTTTTCTTTGTAATCCTGTAAATAACAGAATTAAACTTTAACTTTTCTTTGGTGGGGGCCTCAAGGCTCACTATCTAGAAGTAAATAAAGTAACCAGTAACCAGCACACAATGCTGAAGAAAAGAAAAGTATCAGTAGATATAGAAAATATAATCTAAGCACAATGGGAACACATACACAGAGGATCGCTGAATTTGGAAACAGTAAGTTAACATAAAATGAAGAGACTAGAAGAAAATTTGTCAGATGGGCTAGTAAAAAGGAACTGTAAATTGGCAAAAAAAAAAAAATAAAGTTTTAGTAAAGGCACTTATAAAAACGTCTAAAATCATCCCGTGATGTTCATAACAGAAGAAAAATGATCTCAATGCATTACATGACAAGGCTTCTTTTGCTTCAGTTGCTAAGCCTAATAGTAGCCATTAGTAGGAAGCTACCTACAGAGATAACTTCCGAACTGAGGGCTACTTAGCTATATAAGTAAAAACTATGAAAATAAACATGAATCTCAAATCTATAACTGCACAGAAAACCATCCACAAAAATATCAAAGGCTTTGATATTCAGGGGTAAAGTCTTAGTAATGCAATGGCTTCAGTATGAATATCAAAAAGTTTCAATGCAATTTTAAAAAGAATTTTATATTAGTCATTTACAAAAATTCAAAGCTAGCCTTTAAAGTTAGAATGCAAAATATACATTTATAAAATATGAACACATTTCATACAAATTTTTTTCGTGACAATGGCTAAGATTTGTGCATTTTTCTGCAGGTTCATCATAGACCGTTCTAGATAAAGCGGCAACTTGGTGAATAACTTCTCCAATAAAGATCTGACAAAATTGGGCAAAAAAAGCTTTAGTTTCTGACGCCAGAAGGGTAAAAATTACACAGCTAACATTGAGGGGTTGCTCTGAATTTTCTATAAGTAAATACATGTAAGAGTTATGGCAAACCTTTTCATGCAGCTATCTCACCATCTGCAGCCTCCTATTCTATGCAGCCATTCAGCAGAGCATCCACATAAAGTAGACCAGAACAGCCCTGTGTAGTGGCACCAGTACCAGAACACACAGGCACGCATGTCAACCAGGCAGGGTACTTGTGGAGCTGAGCATCAGGAAGCCTACAACAAGTATGAATATCAGGAATCTTCAACAAGTATATACCGCAAGTGATTTGTAAATCTTCCTACCTAATTGACTAGAAAATGAAACTCTGGTAGGAAATACTAGAGCCTCATGCAATTTTGTACAAAAGCCCTGCACCCTACCACATGCTACGATATGGGAAAACCAGCATGATAAGATGGCCCTAGGTTGCACCATGGTAGGCCAGACAAAATAAACCCTCCAACTCAATGCAGCCCAACCTCTCTAAAAGCCCCTTCTAGTAGCTGAACAAATTAAATTTCTCTGTTTGCATAGAAAAAGTTAATCCACCTCACCCTATCACCACATTCGAGTCCATTACATCTCTCAATATGCTTTGAGGAATGATCAAGAATAGGTCTGAGATGAACTAAAAAAAAAAGACACAATGAACTCCAAGGATCTATACACAGTCAAACCCAAGGACTACCAGTCAATCCAGTAGCCATGATATTTGCCTGATATGAGAATGAAGTTTCGAATTGTCCAACACCTCTTTCACTGTAGCTAACATATGAGTTAGCAAAATTGAGGCTAGTTTCCTTCACTATGTAGTTGAGAGTGAGTAATAACCTTCTATGCTGAATGTCTAATCTAGTGCCACCTTTCCTTTTCATTTAGTAACAGATTAGGCAACATCAACAAAAACAAAGGTGCACTAAAGTTAGCACCAGTTCTCCTAGTAAAAAGACCCACGCAGGACTAATACAACAAAGTCATCTGCATACACCTTCACACACAAGAAAATCAAAAGATCAGAGGGTCAGCATGAAGTAATATCAGCACAGCTCACAGAACGTAATCCTGACCGCCACCAACCTCAACAGAATTTTTCTACCTCAAGCAGCCATTGACACATTGGAGAGAAAACTCTACAGTGGCTTGAGCATTCCCATCAAGGAAGGCAAAATTCTTTCATCTCGACCTTGTGAGATGTTCAGAATTTGAAGCAGCAAAACATAGGATGGGATGATTGAGGAACTCTCCACAACTTCTCTATATGGAAAATAATACAATGACTTGCCCTACCTTCTGCGCCACACTTGTGACACCATGACTAACATTAGGTTCTACAGTTGCACACATGCCACATATTATTAAAATTTCAAGCCTGAGCTCCCACGGCCAGGTAATACAACCCAAATGAAGCACCATGCAACACCGGGAAGCCCATAACACTGCTAAAGGAAATCCAGCACAAAACCATTAACAGTTGACTTAAATGCATACAGGCCAATACGACCAAAAGCTGATGCCAGAACAAATTCCAAACCTTAACCGACCAGGGCACAAAGCACCAACCAAACTCATTAGTTCGACATCCAACTTCCTCCAAAGTGAAAGAGTGTGCACAGCACGTGACTCTCTCCTAAAGACCTTGAGGGCAGGGAGAGCAGAATACAACCAATGCCTCTCATTGTTGTACACCTTATAAAACATACAGAGCTCAGCTACACTTCTCTGGTGGGATAAGTTCACCAGATCATCAGTGCACAGCCTGCAGGCTGAACTAACAAGTCCGTCCAACAGATGCAAGTGAGTGTCAGCAGCTGAAGCCCAAACAGGTGAGCAATACTCCAACACAGGCAGCAAAAAAGCAGAAAGACATCTGCAGACAACCTCACTGTCATCAAAAACAAAATTCACCTTACGCAAGAGCCCAATCTTAGTTGAAGCATGTGACACCAACCTTCTAATATGTGGCTCAAAAGTAAGCTTCTCATCAAAGACGACACCAAGAATCTACAAGGAGCTAGACTCCTGAAGTAGAGTATCATCATCCAGTTGGGGATGATGCGGTAAAAGTGTCCGAGACCGACTGATAATCATCGACTTAATCTTACTGGCATTCAGCTTCATACTCCAGGCTGAGCACCATGCACTAATGCGTGACAAATCTCTATTCGGAAAATGGGTGACAGCATTACACATGCGAGCAGCAGGAATCACTGCTATCAAAGCGGAATCGTCGGCATAGTTGATCGTGTTTTCAAACAAAGAGAACATGTCACTAGTATACAAACAGCGGGTGAAGCACACAACCCTGAGGGATACCAGACACTACCGCGACTGAGGCGCTCAAAATGCCATCAACACACACACTCTGCATTTGCTCAGAAACAAAATCGTGAATGATTGACAGAACCCTGCCACCGACATCAAAGGATTTCAGCTTGTATAATAATAGACCCCTGTGTGATGCAAAATATGTATCACAGTCTCATGAATGTGAAGTGAATTAGGTCTCTGTAGCCACAGACAAATTGGTTTCCCCTCATGTGCACCAGCCTAGCCTCCACCACATACTAGAGAAACTGGATCTGCTTTACATGATCCTCCCCTGTAAATATCAGACAACCAGCTCCACCTGATCAAACATCTCCACCGACACCTATGCAGGAATAATTTACCCAGTCCACTGAACATAATACAAACTACAAACTGGCTATAGCCTGAACTCCAAAGCACCTTCAGTATTCAAAAGCCTACCATATCATCAACGGTTTCCAGCTCATCAGAAACACAGCCATGCCCTCAAAAACAGGGTTATTGGGTTGCATTGGTAAAAGTCCAATTTTGATTCCTGCTGTGCCAGCATTTTTCAAACTCCTGCTATTAGACTAGGGGGGGGGGGCAACTCAGGATTTCTTTTATCTTGATAGTTACAATTACTTTACTTTTCTTAGCAATGGTCAACTTTTACTCTATAATTTTTTCACCTTTCAATTGCACTTCTTCCCATTCGATTTCCACTAAGGTTTTGAAAACAGTAGAATTAAAGGCCCAAACATGTTCTAGCTACTACCTTTATACTGTATAACTACTTTTACCATGAAAGTTTTCAACCTTTGCTCTTACCTTCATCATTTTTCTGTGCACAAAATCTGGGTTTTTGGTGCAGTAAACCAAGTAAAATCACACCTCACTCCATTGTTGTGCTTCTAACATCAGTTCTCCATAGGATTCTTAAATTTTTACTTTTACTATCTTATCAAAGCCAATGAGGTAGAAAGACCAGGCTTTATACCTGATGTATTTAATCCTCAGTTGTCTTTTTTTTGTAATACCTAAGTCTTTTTAATTTTTGGTAGCCTCATCGGCCTGACAATGAGCTTCTCTCCTGCCCCATTTTTTTGTCTCTTCAAACACAAATTTTATTAAAATTGTCCATCCTTCCAATGGGATGGATATTTAGTCTTATGTGATTAGCTATTCAATCCATGACTCTGATTGGTAGGCATCTTGTCCACTTTGATCTTCAGCCTCTTCTGTTTGCTCAAATTCTTTTCCCCTCTCACAGTATTCTCTACAAGCAATAAAGTCTGAAAACAAAGTGTTCTTAACCTTGGAGGAGTCCCAATTGCTTCAGGGCTGCAGAATCTGATCCTGCCAAGTCTAACTTCAACTAGTGGACCTACTGTTAGTCTAACTTGAATTTCGGGTATTTCCATTAGACCGGCTATAACTCAAACTTCTGACTCTAAACTTCTTCACACAATTAGCCTAGCATCTAGAAAAACTGTCGTCTAGCTAAATACCGTTGGTAAAAGGTAAAGGTAAAGTCAACTAGACGGTAGCCCTAACTGGGATACCCGCATGCACTGATCTGTGCTGCAGATATAGATCAACTGCCCCAGAGGAGTATATGGCTGCAGCCAAACACAGATGTCTAGAGCTATGGCGCCAGTGGCGGAAGACTCCATACGACAATATCTACAACCTGCCAACCCTCTCCACTGCTGAGGAAGGTCAGAAAACCAGCAGCAGTATGCAGACCGTATACAGACCAATGACATCAATCCGCAAAGATCTTGGCTAGCTGGGAGTGAGGTTTGAGTCAGTGGCTTTGAGAGTCAAAGTCAGATGCTCTAGTAAGCTGCTACCATGGGGCCAAGGGTAATTGATTTTTTCATCATAAATAAATGATAAAAAAAAGTGTGATAACAATAGTTGACACCTGGGGTGAGTATAGCTGGTAGATAGTATTGCACCTGCTCTCCTAGTGGCAAGCATGAAAAATCTAGTTTGAAAAAACTACAAAACAAAGTTCTGTTTTTATGTATAGAACAGGTTATAGATTGGCACAGAGCTGAGAGTCTGAGACATCCGCCAGAGAAGTGTCTCAAATGCTGGCGATAGGTTATAGGACTGCATATAGAATAACTGCTCCGTTGAAAGAATGGATAGACTGTTGCAACGAATTTTTCTCAGTGGCTCGCGAAGACAGAACACCTTCTGTCGGTAGCACCAGACCCGCGTCAGCGCCCAACTCTGGGGTGTCTAAATGGTAGTTTAGAACTGTTTTG
>LQNS02278100.1:12022035-12034119 GCA_001587735.2 Parhyale hawaiensis
GTGTTCTGTCGGAGCGAGCCACTGAGAAAATGAAGTGCAGTCATTCGGTGATAGTAATGGTGCTAAAATTATGAATATGAGAGAAGCATTCTCTGAAGCAATTGATGAACTCAAATTGGTTTAAAACGGTTCTGTAGCTGAGAAATATGTTCAACATTAGTGTCCTCCAAGGTCTGACGAATATTTCTGCTCAAACAATAATGAGGCATAAGCAGAAGGAAATGGGTTCATTGACGAGTCAAGAAAATTTAACTAAATTATTCCTTTTACCAAACGACCACAAAGACTGAACTGTCGAGTAGCTAATGGAAAACAGCTTCAATGGTTGGATAAATTGAGGTTCCCCTCATTACAGAAATATGGCACAGTTAGTGAGATGGGAAGCCCATGAAGCTTTGGATCCTTTGGCAGTACTGTAGCTATGTCTTTTGAAGGCCGTGATATGATCTGGTAATGTTTCACTTGGTCGGGAATAGGTTTAGCTACCTTATGCAGTGCAGGAACAAAAATGACAGGATTATACCGACAACAGCAGCAGGTCATGCATGCCTGATTTCTGTGCTGGAGATGCCAATTTCGAGCGACGAACTTGTTAAGGGATCTTTGTGGCATCCGGCGTGCGGCATCAGCAATTGTTTAGTATGCAGAGCTGGGTAGGGGCACTTGCCTAACTGGGAATGGGAAGGTATTGGGAGGGGGCTCGGGTCATTGAACCTTCCATTTTGGCGCCATAGTTGTTGGTGATGCGTGGTCGGCTGCGGCCCTACTTATTCCTCTGGAGCCAGTTGACTGGCCTGCATCTGCATAATGAACCAGTGCATGTGGGTTTCCCAGTGGAGGGTATGCTCAAAGTTGACTTTACCTTTTTACACCCTAGTTGTACGGGTTGCAATTTTCCTGATGGTTTCAATAATTTTCAAGAAGCTAACATCCACCAGTCTGTTGCAGTTTTCATTGGTCCAGGGATGACAAAGGATCATTTCCTTACATTCAATGCTCTCATTCCAGATTGAGTATTGGTACAACCAACTAGGAAAGAAGCTGCAAGCCTCGACACTTCATCCTTCTCCATTGGAAGATCTTTCTCAATGCTTGCTCATACTATTGACAAATATTTACATAAACTGTCCACAAAACCTTGTCAAATCTATGACTAATCGAACTAAAGCTGTAACCAATGCAAAAAGAGGTCCAATAAATTAGTTAATCAGAAAATTTAAGTCTCCGTTTCGTACCAGAACGATATCACAGAGGAAGGAGCAAGGGGCATATAGTATGCCAAGAGAATTGGGGAACCCATGCACAAAGGGGTTTCCACATAGGATCAATGCACATGAAAACAGCAAGTCGGGAAAGAAGAGGAAAAACAGAATAAAGCATGAGCAAGTAGGAGTATGAAATCAGGAAGGAAGCAAAGTGGGTACGAAAGAGATACATCACAAAGGCCTAGCTAATGGCTGAGGTAACCTACACGAGCCCCCTGGGGTCGCCGCGTCCCACAACATACGATGGGCGAATGTAACAAACTAAATCCTATGGCTCATGGCCTATCCTATGCCCCCTAAAGGGAAGTGGTCCAAAAAACTGTTAAGCTTGACTACTTTCATTACAGCCACATCTCTCTAGGGTGAGGCAAGCTACTCGACTGGGTACAGTAATGCAGTATTTATAGTTTGATAAGATGTATCAGAGGCGGACACAGGCCTGTGACAGCCACAAGATCAAAAAATGCCAGTCAGCGTATCACAACCATTTATACCTACAACCTTTCAAATGCGCAGCCCACTCCTGTCGATATGCATAGATTTTGAAAATGCCATGCTTTAAAACTTTTCTAGTATTTGAAGTGGATAATCTTCTCCCTCAAATTAGAAACTCTTGTTTGTCACAGTTATGATTAATAAATCCTACTTCACTTCACATGAATGCATTACATTAAAAAAACACATTCTGCTCCGATGTGCCCTGCACCTAAGTTGTGGAGCCGATCCCATCCGGACTGCAGTCATTGCTGGCAGAGTCATCACCGCAGAGTCGTTGCTAGCGGCCATCGTCCGGATGGGCAAAACAGGGCACCCCCCCCTCCGAGAGAGCCCCCTTTCCCTCTATCAAGGGGGTCTCCCTTGCCTCCTTGTCCCTAAACACCCACCTTTTTTGCATCTCTTTTCTCTTTGAGGCTCCTCTTCCTGGCTTGGAGGTTCTCCTCTCAAATTGGCCAGCACCTCTTCCCTCCTGCTTGTCTCTTTGCTTCTTCTTTGTGGCGACGTGCACCCTAATCCGGGTCCTGGGGTCTGTGTCATATGCTCATCTTTGGTCCCCAATCGCCGGTGGGCCTTTTCTTCCGCAAGCTGGGTTCATAAGTGCTGTTCAGGCATCATCTCGTCCTCCTCCTACTTGCCGGACTGGACATGACCTGCATGTTCCTCGGGTCCGACGGTCACTATGGCCGATGAGAGAGCCCCAACNCAATCGCCGGTGGACCTTTCCTTCCGCAAGCTGGGTTCATAAGTGCTGTTCAGGCATCATCTCGTCCTCCTCCTACTTGCCGGACTGGACATGACCTGCATGTTCCTCGGGTCCGACGGTCACTATGGCAGATGAGAGAGCCCCAACCGCCGCTGCTAGCTAGGGCGTGAACAGTACAGTTTGCTTCCTCCAGTTCAACTGCAATGGCTTATGCCATTTTGGAAGTGAACTTAAGTGGAGAACTTCCAAACAAAGGAAAAGATCCTGCTTGCGCCCATCCAAGAAGCTATGCTTACTCGCACAGTCTCTTCGCCTTCCTTCCATTCTTACAATCTAATTTGGGCATATCGCCCCGGGGATGAGGGGGCTGGCACTACAGGTCTTCAGCACTGTCTATGACAAGGATGTCAACTACTCGTTTGTTCCCCAGTGATGTGACTGGGAACATCAGGGCATTAGACTCCTCCTTGAAAAACCCCTCATTGCCATTAACATCTACATCCCTCCCACTACATCATGCTCTCAAATTATAGGACAAACTTCTCCTCTATTTTTGCTGTTCAGATCATCCAGGGCGACATGAACGCCCATCACCTCAGCTGGTAGAACACCTCAGAGTGTGGTGAAGCAATAGCTACCGAAGGGGTAGGGCCTCTTTGAGACACTCTCCTCCTCTTCCTATGTCTTCTAAATGAAGATACCCCTATGTGGCTGCCCAGTGAGTGACGTACGTCCTCTCCCGACTTATTAATTATCTTACTATCTCGACTCATCTGGTTCCCTTGCCAATTGGTCACCTCGCATCTTGCCAAGCTCGGATCACTTACTACAATCTCTCTGGGCCACATTTCACCTCCTCCTCCTCCCAAACCCCCAAAAATGTTCATCAATTATAGGAAGGCCAACTGGGACAGGTTCACAGAGCTCACTGAACAAACCTTTCAGGAGCTGCCTCTCCCCACCTCCTGCGCCAAGGGTGAGAAATCCTTCAGGAATACTCTATTCTTGGCATGGAAACACAGTATTCAGGTGGGATGCCGTCGATCCTATATCCCAGCTCACTCGGACGAGGCCAATTTGCTCATCCAGGAGCGGGATGAGCTTCGGACTCGAGACCAAAATCACCCTAACCTTCCTGATCTCAAAGCCCGCACCACAAATGTCCGGTCGGCCTGTACCAGAAATATGGATTTCTTCACAAATCCTATGATTCATCACACTGACATTGCAATTGCTGCAGTGAAAGCCCAAATGCTTGTGTGTATGCACTGTCTGAATATTGGACACCCCTTGCCGTACTGATGATTGCAATTAGTGTAGCACTAACGGGACCTGTGGAAATTCCACAGTTGGTTAATGTTTTCACTTTGTAAACTGAAGTAATCTTAACCTACACTACTATAACTCACTTTATTTTGCCCTAATAGATCCTCAACCTTACCTACCCCTATAAAGCGCCTTTCTCTTAATCTTTACAAACCCGCCTAACCTCAAATTTGCTGCATATGAGAGTAAATGTTTCCATTATGCTGCAGTGTATGCCGTTTTGGCTTGTCTAATATTTTGTATTTAAAAACTGCTCAACCTCGGAGCCGCGACAGCTATTCCGCTACAGCGAAGGCCACTTGCTCAGTTTCAAATCTCTCTGTGAATTTCTACTGAGCTTCAACTCGCAATTGTACATATTTTTAAGACGCATCTTAATAGATTTGGCCATTGTCACCCACACAAAAACATGTATTGCAAGAACGTGAAGCGCTTCCGTATTATGACTCGTACACAGGAGGCCTAACTTAGCCTGTGTATGCAAGACACTACATCACCGGTGGACCTTGCAGATGTTTTATCAGCAAAGATTTCACCTTAGTATTTCATGATATAGCTAGACATACTGCAAAGGCAGTATAAAAACCAATATAGCAATCTCATTCTTCAGAAGTACAGTGGAACCCCGTTTTCCCGGACAGCACGGGGGGAGGCCGTTCCGGGAAACTGAAATTTCCGGGAAAACGAGAAAATTTCAATTCCCAGAAAAACCAGGNAACCAAAATGGCGGTGGTTGCCTTCCGATTCCCGGAAGAGACGCTGCGCAATAGGCGAATTTCAGTATCTGCGCAGCGTCACTTTCGAGAATTCTTCTGAAGGTCCGAAACTTCTGCCGGACTTTTTCCGGGAAATGCCGAAGTTTTTCGGTATTCCGGCTTGGTTTCAGTTTCCCGGAACATTCCGGGAATACCCCGAAAAAGTGAAAAAAGTCCAGGAAAACGAGAAGTCCGGGAAAACGGGGTTCCACTGTACTTACCTCATTGCTTTCTTTTACATTTTTACATGGTGCTAATCTTTGTTTCTCATCGTCTGAAATTATTTAGGCTTTCATATTGTTAACGTTTTAATTTTTCATTGGTGAATTTGATGATTTCAATTGAATATCTGTACCCGTGACTACTTTGTACATTATATGTGAGATAGCTTTCCCACAAAATCAAAATACAACAGACTCAGCCCTTCGTTACAATAACTGATTCATGTCGCTGAAAGCACTTTTTCTGTCAGCTCAAGTCATTTCTTTAAACATTGCGCTTTCACTTCAAAAATGATTTAGAATGAAGCACTTCAGAACAGCTCGCAACATCATATTTTGGACACAAATTTTCCAATATTTGGATCGTTATACTTCAGCAATGTGAATATTTCAAGGTATAAAAATCGGTATGGTATGCAGATATGATATGTGTAAAAGGAACTTCACGTCTTTGCTTCAAAAACTGACTGAAAATTTCTTTCAGAGCAAGTAAAAAAAAATATTATTGAGCTTCCTGTAAGAGAAAAGCAGATCTTCTATCAAGTTAAATTTTGCCTGATCTAATAGTGAAAAGCGTCATGAATAGACAAAGGTATGGACGTATGGAGAGATGGAGCCTCAAGCAGAATAATATTATAGATTGGTATTATTGTTGCCGTTTTGAAAAAAGGAGCTTGAAAGGTAAAGTATTGAGAAGTGCTGCTGTATATGACAATTTGAGCACTATGTATTCATGTTGTTGTTAGCAAAAGGCCAAAACTTATTGAGAATTTCACTTTTAAGCAGGCTTTCTACAAAACATTGTAACTCTGCACTCTTTGTTGCAGTTGTTGCTATTCATACTGAAGAAGTGCACTCGCGTTTTTTCATTTTTTTTTCTCTAAAAACAATTAGAGAAAAATAGCAACTCTACTAGACTCCAGTCCTTTATTTTGCCATTTCTTGCTAGCCTAGCTATTACGAGTGTTGCAATATATGACTGCCTTGTAGCTAATATCTTGCTTTAAATTTGAAAACATTTGATTCTATTTTTCTTTGTAATGGCTAACTGCAAATCACATGAACACCATTGAGGATTTTATTTTTCACTTGAGGCTTTATAGGTACTGAAAAAAACCATGATTCACAGACACTAAAAGAGACCAGTTATCTCGTATCTGCTAGTAGTATTCAGATCTTAATGCAGCTACATTTTTTCATAAATTTTTCCTGGAACTATATACAGTATGTTACCTTTGATTATGCAAATACAATTCTTTTACTTATTTTTCAAGATAAGTGTCAAACATTTAAAATGTTAATAGTAAGTTAGAGCACAGGTATGTTGTAACTATAAAAACAATTAGAGAAAAATAAAATGGAACCATTTCCCACATTTAGCAACATTTGTTTATTGCACGGGGTTCCGCTGCTACACCAGATTACGTAACATCACTCTCTTGTCAACATGGGTAAGAAATGCGGTCTAACCAGTGAAGACAAGATCAGAGTGACCTCATTATTGGCTTATGGTATGACAACACTCGAAGTTTCCAAAGAATTACATCCTGATCAACGAACAACTAAGGCTTAGGCAATTGAAGGTAAGTTCAACCGGAAAACTACAGACAGAGCCTCTACGAGGAAATTGACTGCTCGGGATATGTGACATTTGAAGGTTTCTATGGCTAGAAAACAATTTTTTACAAGTAAGGTGGTATTTGAAGATGCTGGAGCCCCACTACTAAGCAGAAAGACAAGATATGAGGTTCTGCAGAAGCTAGGGAATGTGAAAAAGGCAATTAAACAACCACTTCTAACAAAAATTCATAAAGAAAATAGGGTCAAATAGGCTGAAGAGAACATGAAACTGATTTCTTCAATGTCATATTTACTGACAAATGCAGAGCAATCCTTCATTGTCCAGATGGATGGGCATCTGGATGGGTCCTTCATGACCGACCTCGACAAACACACACGGCTTAAGCGTCAATAAGGTGGTGGAGGTGTAATGTTTTGGGCCAGGATAGTAGGTGACACCCTTAGTGGTCCATTTGAAGTGGCAGAATGAGTTAAACTGAATGCAAAAAGGTACTGCCAGTTTTTTGAAGCCAACTTGATTTCATGTCTTGATGAGCAGACTATCACATGCAGATCCAAATTGGTATTTCAGCATACCGCTCCAACACACCAAGCACGGTACACTGCTAACTGGCTTGCGGATGGAGGATTTAAATAACAAAGGATTCTGATCTGGCCAGCGAATAGCTCCAATCTAAATCCCATTGAGAACCTCTGGGCAATGATAAAAAAAAAATGTCTATGAAGGTGGTCGGCAGTTTTTGAGCGAAGTAAGCCTGTGGAATGCAGTAAAACCAGCTGCAGATTCCATTCCACCATCTGAAATATCAAACCTGACAAAGTCTGTTGATAATCGATTTATAGAAATCATGAAAAATGAAGGTTGCCATGTTCAAAATCAACTTGTTATGCTAATGTTTACCACTACTGAACACTTATATGTCAGTGTTTATTGAATTTTTTTGGTTACAACTTCTTGGTTTTGGACGTTTAATAATAATACTCCTGTTACTTTTATCGATTTCCTCTTTATGACTTTTCTATGAACTTATTGCATAATCTGAGGTGAGAGAAAAAACTCGTAAATAAGCAAATTGTATGAGAAACTTGGCAAATAGCTAAATATTTATTTTACAAGGGCTGTTTATATTTGCAACATAGCCATACATTCAGGTAAGACTGTATTTATATTTCAAAGCTATACACTTATCTTGAAAAATAAAGTAAAAAAATTGTATTTGCAAAATCAATAGTAACATACCTACTGTATACCATACAACTTGAGAGGTGCCTTATTTATTCTTTTTATAAGGAATTTATGTCACATTCACAACCAAATTTAGAAGTGAATATGCTGTAATTACAGAATAAACACATTGAATAACAATGGTAATGGGAGTAATATTAAATCAAGTATATGTATGGGCTATGTTACAAATATCTTTCTGCCTTCCTCAAACTCGACCAAACTTATGCGGTTTCTTATAGCCCATATCAAGATTCCCAGCCCAGCTTCAGAATGGCTTTTATCATTGACTTTTAGAAATCGAGCAGTAGCTCACATCCGACCTCTTGTTGACTATTGTTCAGTTGTTTGGAATACTGGCTAGTTGGGCGACCTGTGCCTTCTGGAACCTGTTCAGCGGGGGTGGATGAGGCATGCTGAAGGACTTGCATATGGTGAGAGACTGAGACCATTTATATTTTCTCAGTGATGGGTAGATGGGTGCGTGCAGATTGGACAAGTGCTGGAAGATGCTTGTTGGCCAGGTGGGGTGTGCCGAGATGCACGGGTTGTTTGGTCATACCAACTGTGAAGTACCTGGAGACCATCCTTCTAGACTAGTTCACCCGTATTTGGGTACGGAAGCCAGTAGTACCAGTAGTGCTTTTCCTTCTCAGTGTGTGAGGTTGTGGAACTCTTTGCCAGAGGAAGTTGTGTTGTTGTCCCAGTCTCTGGATGTTTTTCACAGGCGTCTTTTTTGCTAGTAGGGGGAGGCATTGTTTGACTATGCATTATGCTGTTGGCTTCCTGTTAGAAAACTGCAGATTTCTCTGGCTTGTCGGGGGAATATATTTCGGAGTTAGGTACGTTTTATGCGAGGGACTGGTTATGTGGGGGTGAGTGGTCTTGTTTGTTATCGTGAGGCTCATGGATGTTGTCTGTTGTTGGGATTCAAGTGGTGGTGGTGCCACTGTGCTGGAGAGTTACTAATCATTCTTTGCTTTCAGCTGTGGTGGTGCTTACCTGGTACCGCGTGTTGCATGAGCGTGGGTGGTCCAGCAATGTGTGGTGGGGTTGGTGAGGGTCCTGTGGTGTGGGGTGTTGGGTGCTGCTGCGCTAGAGTTACTAATAATGCTTGGCTCTCAGCCATGGCGGTGCTTATCCTGTGCCACAGGGCCTAGCTGTTTTTTTCTGTTCTTGGAGGACCATCCAAGCAAGTAGGCTGTAATTGATGGCTTCCTGGTGGCCAACTATGGACTCTTCCAGCTTGTTTGCCATGCATGCCCTTGCTGGTGCCAGCACGCGGGGCCGTACTTCCCTCCCTGGTCTGGGACTGCCCAGGATTTGGGGGCTGCAGAGGTGGATTACAGAGGTGAGCTGCCTGCTAGGTTTGTTGAATCTCACAGCCAATTTTATCCACATTCTCTCTTTGCCAATTGTTTCACATGTTCATGTTTAAGGGGCCACTATTTGAAACAAATTGACATGTTACAATTTTTGGGATGTGTGCTTATTGTAGCCTCTGCTTTCACTCAGGGTAACATCAGATTAAAGTTCTCAATAAATAAAGAGATTCTTAATTACTGCCATGAGCTCTATTTTGATCAGAATCCTTTTGGAATTCTCGCATTAAAAAACCTCAAACTAGCTTGGTAAGGCATATCTCAAGTTACAGCGAAGCTAATACACATTTCAAGTTGCGCCATAGCTATGGCAAATTTCCAGTTATGCCATAGAGGACATTTCACAATAAACTGTAAGGCACACGTAAAGTTACACTGTCAAGCTTTATAATCTATATTACGAAAATTTTCATGAAGCATTTCAATTCACTTTCCACTTATAATTTCTCCTTGGGCTAAGATTTCCAGTGTAAGCTTCTCTTACTTTCCTTCTTGTCGTGTTTGATGGAATGACACCTTCCACAAATATTCTTCTAAATTTCTTATATTTCTTGCTATTAACGCTCTGAAATTCTTGGTAACCCAACTCAAAGGTGAGAATTCATATAAATATATATAAAACCATAATTTTCTACATAAACAAATTGAAATGTATGCAAGAAAAAAAATCTTACAATGCAAATACCTACAGTAACGTTTTTTTCTGCTGTCACCAGTATAACCTCTTTGCTCCATCTGCTTACTTCTCCGGAGCTTATAAGGCCTTGCACTGGTTGAGAGCATGATGTTGCAAGCAGCTGAACTTACACCTCCCCTGTGATGGTACAACCCTAGGTTTTTAAGCTTTGTTGTAGTAGGCCCAGGTCCTGTGTAAAATTTTCAGCCTTTCGAGGCCATCAATTTTTCTGACATTCATAAATTCTCACGTTTCTTATTTTCCCAGCTGTATTCAGTTTGCAGACGTGACGTCTGCCGCCGGTTCACCCGCTTCCGAGACACTTCAAGTCAATAGCAGTTCGAATCGGCAAGCAGTCAGTTCAACTCAATAGTCAGTTCCTGTCAAGTGGCCATTCAACTCAGTTGTCCTTTAGACCCAGACGGCAGGAGAGGGAGTACCAGTGCGCATGAGTTTCAGCGTCGCTGCAGTGCGGTGATATAACTTACCTATGCGGATGTGACGTTCCTCTTACCCTCTCCACTAACTCTAAACCTTCTATTCCTCTGATCTGTTGAGAATAAGACCGACTGTCCGCCATGCAATTTGCATTATTTCTCATCAAATTAACCTGGAGCAGCCTCAATCAAATTTGAAGTTCTCCTTAGTATAATTAGCTTCTTGCTGGTAAACCGAAGGCGATTCAACGGAGAATTCTTGCTCAAATTCTCAAACTCTTCTCAGATAGCTTTATGCTATCACTCAAATTCATTTTAAATTACATACTAGAGGCTGTTCCCTATATTTTCACCTTACTTAAGCTAGATGGGTATCTTCCCACTCAAGAGCACAAATTACTTGAGGTGCACAAATTACGGAGTACTGTGAGACTTTCATTGAGCATAGAGCCTTCTTTGCAATTACTCTGCTGTACCCTTCTGAAAGTTATTAGAAATTGTCATCCTTACGTTTTTCCTGACCGCAGCTGTCTGGTATTTTGCAGTACATCAGCACCCGGCGGCTGTTGTCTCTCTCTTCCCTGTTCTCGAGAAGCCTCCAGTTATTGCCCTGCTTTCTTTCTAACTTTTGAATGCTTAGCTGCCGCAGATGTGTGTGGTGTAGGGCAGGGGAGAGGTCGAGGCATTTGGAGAGCTGTTGGGGGGAGCAGGAACGGGGTTGATTGTCCGAAGGTTTAGTTCAATTCATGCCTCTAATATATCCACTAGCTCCTAGCGATTGCTTATTAAATTTAATTTCTCTGACTATCACGTTGTCCTAAGTATTCGCTATAATATTGCTCTTACCTCAATTTCTAATCCAGTTGCTAATTTTCCATTTGGCCTCAAGCCTCTGAAAGTAACCCTAGCCAAAATTATTTAAGCTTTCCCTTTTACACCGTAATTTCCTTTACATCACACACTTCACCAACCGTTATATGTGCAGCCCTGTGACTTTAATAAGCTTGCCAGTTTCTGCTGTGCCTAAACGTGCCCTGCTCCCTGCGGAACTCGTTCGACAGACCTTCCTGAAGTCGATGTGTTGGCTTCGTAGCAGTAGCGCCACCATGTTTCTTATGCTTCTGGCAGAGAAGAGTGCCGCCGCCAATGCTGATCCTTGAGCATCATGGGCTACCTACTGCGAACTTAATTAACTGCCTATTAAACCTAGATTTACCAGCAACCTTGAAACTGTAACGCCACCTTTTTCCAATCAACTACTCAGATTATACAGGTTACTAACGTCAAAGTTTGAGTTCACGCATTGTGTCAGCCTGTTTCAAGTAACCTTTTCAATTTTACTTGCGTTAGATATCGATGCGTTGAGCTTTGCCTCCCTTCTAAAACTTACTGAAATAAGCTTTATAATTTCACTGTGCCTTTGAAAAATTGCATTACTGTATTCTCTAGTTTCGTTGAGGCCGCACCAGAGGCGCCTTGCGTTGCTGTTTGTTCCGTTACGAATAAATAAATTGACATTGTGTTTCTTGTCAACTACTGTGTTGTGCGACCTGTTCCCTATTGTGGATGATAAAAGTTCACACCTGTTTATTTCAATAATCACTTCAAATTACAATTTATTCAATGACATTATTGGCTCAAGTATACATTCTGTACTTTTTACTCTTTTGTAAATTTTGAGTTAACAAAAAAGAAAATCCTTTGTTTATCGCCATGCTGACTTGATCCAGCCTCGTTGATGGCATTGGTCAACTGGTGTCTTGCTTCTTCTCTAGCACCCTCGAAGCTTCAAGACTTTCCTATATTTGCTAATACCAGGGTTGTCATTGATTAAATCGATTGATTTCTTTTTTATAAAAAATTATTCTTTTTCATGAAATGGAACGTTTTTGCACTATAAAATGATTAAAATTATCAACTCTCATCACCATTGATGCAATACACCAGTTCTATCTTTCAACATATCAATGGTTCCCCTTGAAAGAGTTCAACAACCTATACTTCTACATAGCTAG
>LQNS02278100.1:12042563-12055534 GCA_001587735.2 Parhyale hawaiensis
TGGAATAAGAGAATGCATTTCGGTGGTTTCCACAGACTTACTTCAGCTATAAAGTGTGCAGACAGACGTGCCAGATTCTTGGTATGTCAATAGAACTTTTGGCGCATCATTGAATATTTGTGGCCATCTAATACTTTGTACAATTTATACATATATCAGGCACATTCCGTGGGAATATGTTTACAGTTGGCTTCATCAGCACATTTGCTCTTATGTGAGAATTTGCAAATATTGAGATTTCTTACAAATTGCTCATATTAAGGGGGGGGCAGGAAATCCATTATTCTCTTTCTTTCTTTCTTTCTTTCTTTCTAGCAGATATTGATAATTTTCATGCAGCTCCAAATGTTTTTAATGTTTGACTTTCATCAAGTTGCATTGATTGTTTGTATACTTATGTTCTAAGTACATATATGGAAAGTTATATAAAGCACAAAATCTGACTCTCACCAAGTACAGAATATATGCATGGACTCCAAAGTTATTTGTTCATTTGTTGTATGTTGTAAAATTGTACTACTCCGTTTTTCTTCTTTTTTTCAGTATTCAACTTGTTGGAAAGCTGTAACAACTTTCGTTCCTTTGTTTTAAAATGTTGAGTTCTGGTGTTGGTTCATCATTTTATATAATCTACATAAATATATATATATTTTGCAAAAAAAAAGCTAGGTTTGAAAATATCTTCAGATAACACTAAAAATTAGGTAATAGTGGGTGATAAGTTAAAAATAATCAGAAATTAGGTGAAGCTATTCAGACTACCCTTGCTTCAAAACTGTGACCAGAAATATGTGACACAGACAATGGCAGATGATCAAAGGAAGTAAAGGGACAGCTGTGAAAGAACCCGCCCATGTGTGGAGGACCTCCGTGCATGGCAGCCGCCGTATGGCGATGATACTAGGCCGTTAAAAATAATTGCCCACACTCACTTGACTTATAGCTATCTACTAGAGCAGCGACTCCAGCCCTTTTGTGCCGCTTACTGCGTGTTTATCTGTTGTATGCCCAAGTCAATCTAAGGCCAGTGTTCAACACTATCCGACCATTGGTGATACCACGACGCTATTTTGCTGGCAACAGTCTTTGAGAACTCCTGCTTCGTTTATTTGATTTGGACTGGGTGGTTTCCTTTCTCACTAAATGGGGCCCTGATAAATGAATTGTAATCGCTATCAAACAAGTATTGACAAATATGTTACAGGTGTACTGCTCTGTTCTAAGAACATTTTATATGACTTTCTATAACCTCATTATTCACTTTGTATAAGTAAACCCCAGTGATGTTGTTTTATGCAGTAGGAGGTCCCTAGGGCCGAAAGCTCAGTTTCTCATCAATTCTTTGATTTGTTGCTGGTATTGTTACTGGCATTAGGTGCATTACGAGACACCATCGATGCGTTAAAATAAAGCCACTAAAGCACTAGTAAACCTATCCATCATCATACTACTTACAATGGACTTAATACTTCAATAAGTTCTATTAGTTGAAAATTATGGAAATCTTCTAAAAATTCAAAATATATAAAGTGAATGACCATCTTAGGATGAATTTTAGTAAGCCTCGGGTTACTTCTGTGAAGATTCGTGCTCTATTTTCTACTTCTAACAGTTTTAACAACTCAGCAGAAAAAATATCAATCGTTTCAGAATATTCAAAGCAAATCACAAACAAGTGTTGTGGTTTTCAACAAAGTACCAGTATCATATTTGTAATGTTGCCGTGCTTGAAAGCTAGATCCTTTCATTTGGGATCAAATATCGAGTGTATTCCAGCCGACTAACTCCTCTAACTTCATACCTATGGATTTCGAATAACAGTACACTCTACAATTGAGACTGCAGGAATGAATAGATGGAGCATTGAGCAGTACCTATCAGTGCTCCCGATATATGGAGAAGTTTTAAGGCTCCATTTCAATTACAAAGGTAACCTCACAAAGAAAAGGGAAACATTGAGTATGTCAATAGAAAAGTGGTATCCAAGGTTCCTACAGAGGATCAATATGCATGGGAGCAATAGTAAGTCGGGAATGACAACGAAGAACAGAGAAAAAAAAATCAGAAAGAGCAAGAAAGAAGAAGGAAGTGTGCACTAAGGAAGCCGTCCCGAAGGCGTAACTATGGCTCAGGAAACTTAAAATGGTCTACCTGCAAAAACTAGTTTTGTAATATAGATCTGGGGCAGAGAAGAATAGGGTGGGATGGAATTGGCTGATCTCAACTCATTCGATATTTTAAACTGAATGAACTCTCTCAGGCACAAACCCGCCAAGTAATAGGTCTAGTGTGAACAGAGCTCAGATGAAACAAGTTGGTCTATATCGAGAGCTTAATTTTGTTTAAATATTGGTAGCAACTTGGAAACCCTGGGTACTAGAATTTGAGGATAGTGTCACATGCCCACTTGTCCGTTCAGTGTAGAATCGTCTGCCTATCAAACCCGAGGCAGTGGTGCGTTTTTCTTGCTTTTGACAAAAACCCCAGTTAAGATTATGAGTGATGTGTTTCGATGTAAACTCTTATCGGTGACATATAGTAAGTGGCAATTATAATGTAGTACAACTCAGGACTGTGGGGTCGTTGCCAAATCCCCAAGTATGAACTCTGTCAATGGGTAGTCCATACTCCTTGCAGATAATCCTGGTGCTTCTTAAACTTTTAGCTACTGTTCGAATTAGTAACATTACGAATTAGGCATTCCATTGTACCAATTTAGTAAATTGCATGCATCCTTGCTGCAATTTTGAATTTTCAAAGCATAACTTTTAATTGCTTGACCCCCATTCTTATACTCCTATAATTGCTGTAAATACTACTTGAAAATACTACTTGAAGTAATTTCAACAATACCCATGACTGAACTTTTACTGTCGAGATATGTATATAGAACACTTATAAAAATAGAAGTTTTTAAATATCAGGTGCCAGTATTCCAGTTGTTTTGCTCTTCTTAATGCTTTCTGTTCGTTGTAAAATAGCTAGGTAAAGTGCGCTTAGAATTTCTAACTAGAAATTCAGTAGTTTCTATTTAATTTCAGTGTCATGAGACCTTCAGTTTTGAAAGGAAATCTAATTCTGCAAAGACTGAAATTGTTTCATTTATTGAAAGCAATTCATGCACACACTTAATACATTTATAGGGTTCCAGTTCAGCAAACATGTCCTTTAACTTGAACCTGTGGTCTCAGACCGAAATACACAACTTATTTTTAAGCTAAGTTTAATGTTTAGCCTGTTTGTACAGATCATATAAGCATGAAACCATAATTGAAGTCCTTTTATCTCAAATGCTGTCATTTATTTTAATGAATTGAAGTAATATTTAAATTAAATCTTTTAGTTTATTCAAACATCAATTTTGCATATTGCAAACTATTATTCGGTGGAAAAAAGTGAGCCTTAAACGTAGATATAATTAAGCACAATAAGCTGAGAATTTGAAAATGAGATTAGCCTGACAAACTTTTGGTTTTTCTATCATTTTGAACAGTTAGTTGCAATTTGCAGGACTAAATATAAAGCCCAAGATTCCCATTTTCCATTGCTTGCTCGTCATTTACAATAGTGACAAGATTATTCCTTGAAAGTTCTGACTCCCGTGGCTTGTTTCCTTAAAGTGTAAATTAAGCTTGATATTCTAAAGGTAATGACATTTTTCCATTTCATTATGCAGTACCATTGGAAATTTACAAAGTAGACCGATTAATGGTGTATATACACCTAATTATGGCAGCCATTTTTCTAATAAAACGTTTCACAAGTTTGTATTTGACTTACAATTCTCGTCTGGTCTAAGTAGCTAGTAACTAGACTATTTCCCTTCACACACAATGTAACATTTCTAAGTAAAACTCTCTTCTTTTCTCTGCTTGTGGCTTCAACNTGTATATACACCTAATTATGGCAGAAATTTTTCTAATAAAACGTTTCACAAGTTTGTATTTGACTTACAATTCTCGTCTGGTCTAAGTAGCTAGTAACTAGACTATTTCCCTTCACACACAATGTAACATTTCTAAGTAAAACTCTTCTTCTTTTCTCTGCTTGTGGCTTCAACTGACAGGCCTCAAAAAGAAATATCCACCTACTCTAGGACATTTCACGGGTTATGACAGACTTATATGTAGCTTTGTGGGAATTTTCCGCTTTGCTCAGCGTTTGTATACAGGTACAGGATGCTTACGAAATAGTTTGGTGATGTACACAATGAGATCTGCCCTGAGGCGGAGAGCAGTAGGAAGGGTTGGTTTGAAGCCATCCAGTGTGCATCGTGGAGGAAATACTGGCTTCATGTTGAAATTTCCAATGGTGGTCAAGAGTTTCTCAAACCCATCAAACAAAGGGTTGGTGATGTGGTAGAGCCACACACGTGTGGTTCCGAGGGTTAGCACAGGTCGAAGCTCTCTGTAGAATGACATTATGTTCACGGAATATTGGTGAGTGTAGATGTTCATCTGTTCAGCAAATTGGTCAGTTTTATTTATGCCAGGGTTGTTAGTAGTGTTGTATAGGAAGAAATCCACCACATGAGGGATGGTAAAGATCACCGTGAGGCGAGGGTAACGGCGAACCCAGCGCTCCTTGTAAGACACAAGAATGCTGAATATCTCTTCCTTGACTGGAACTTGTGGCTCAAGGATTGTGAAACGCCCATTAATGACATTCTGGGCAAACTCACGATAGAAACCCACTATCACAAGCAGGTCAACTGTTGGATCCAGCATCTTATCTGCACGGTCCATGAGAGTCAAAATTGGTTGGAACCGTTCGGTCACAAGATTTACATTCTTGGCAGTATCACCTGGGGCAGCAGCATCAAACTTGAAGGTGTGATGATCTCCAACGATAAGAATGTTGTCACAATCTGCCCAGCTCTGAATCATTTCAGGGTCAGATGCCTGATGGGAACAGTAGCACAAATAATTAGACACAGGGAAATCTCTAGCCCAAAATAGAAGTTGTGAAACCTATAATTCTGATGCACTCTACTAACTCATTAAATTAAACCAATTCTAAGAGCAGCTTGGCAGTGGCTCCTTCTTTAGCAAACCGGAGCAGCTTCATTACTGTTCAATATAAAAGAAAGGATCCTTAGTTATTTCTGTTCTGTAATTTCCTTATTAGATAAGCTCTGTTATGTGAGTGAAAGTTACAGAGCTACATTGTTAGTGATTTTTGGATGTGTTAGCAGGGGAAACTTTGTGAATTATGAATATATCCTTTATAAAATTCATTTAGCAATAAACTGCCCTTCCAAATATTTCTGGATTGAGAGGTAATTTCTTACCTTCCATCGTTCAGGATTTGCATAGCTAATATTCAATGTTCAAGTATCAGAAAAACATGACTCGCTGACTCGCCTCAAATATCACCGAGGCAATTTCATATATGCTATGCATCAATAATCTGGAAACCTTTTTCATTTCGCGGCTTTCACAACAGAATAATAATTCTGCTTCTTTTCATCACAGCAGCACTATTCCTAACCGGTTTGCATTCATGTGGTATTGAAAAATCATACCGTACCCTTCTATTTCTACCAGAAATTTCAGCGCTGATTAGCATTAAATGTTCATAAAGACTTTCAGATATTTGCTATTCATTTTCAGAAATTATTCCTTTTCCTTGACATTATATAGTCTACTAGGCTACTGGTAAGTGGAGAATTATTTGACTCTTAAGAATTATTGAAATTTTATGGCAAATTTCTCAAATCTCGGATTTTTCCAGAGTAACATTTACCATATTTACATCGTTTGGCTTTTGGGGCAGCACCACAATCTTCTCCCGAATAAAACAGCCACCAATAGCTACATAAATTTACTGAATATATCCTCTTTTCCTAAGCCTGATAGTAACTGTTGAGTGACGAGGCAACTGTCAAGTAATTGTGGTCTATTAAATAGCTAAACATTATTTCGTTGAAATTTTGTAATGTACCTAACCTCAAGTACTGCTGGTGATGACAAGACTATTCTAGAACAAGCAATGAGATACTAAGGAGAGACAGCGTTAGCTATATATTAGCTATACATGTCAAACTGAACCACCACTACTGCATTACTTCTCCTGTTAATGCTAAACCAAATTGTTTTGTTCTTGAAGTTGCCATGTCTAAAATCTACATCGCTAATGGGTACAATCCTCAGTATGAAATAGGTATATTTAGAGTGGGTTATTTTTTTAAGCACATTTTGCCACAACAGTTCAACACCAAGCAGGGTAAGCTGTTGCATTGAATACAGGTGAAGCCTGCATCAGCCTTGAATTGCGTAGCCTATGCCATCTCAAATCTAATAGAGCTCAGATTACATAAAGATCATAATTACAAAAAAACAAACTCCATTGACCTTTACATGCCTGAATTAAAAATCCTTTTTTGTAAGAATTGCACAAATTATACCTTCAAATGAGCAGAGTAGTATGAGGTTTTAAATTCTGAATTAAGATTTCTATGCCAAGAAAACCCCCAATTCCAATTTCTGTCAAAATCTCTGAAGTGTATTTTGCCTCCGAAAAATTTCGGTATGCAAGTTTTTTTTTAATAGAATCTTTTTAACCCAAAGTTTTTAATGTTTTTTCCAACAAGCTAAATATTTTTAGCCTTAAATCTTTACAAATTATAAGTGACTTATAACTGGGTTTTTGTCACGACCAACCCATTATAATTACAATTAAACCCTCCTAAAAACAACTAACTTAGCTTTTGCAGTCTTTTTTTAAGACTGTCTCATTGACAACATTTAAACCCTCTGTTAATCTTCTGTTATACTTCCAAATCATTTTAAACTTTGCAAGCTAGTTATTGGTTATGTGGTTCGTTTGGTCATACTAATGTTGAATATGATATAGCTACATAACTTGAATGTTATCGCCCAACCATACTAGCTTTCTTCAGAAACTCGTATACAGTTAGTGTTTCTGATAAATTTTATCAAATTACAGGAATAGATGGTTTAAGTTGAACGTACCGGTATTAGTAATATTTACAACGAGTAATAAAACTCAAGTTATCAGTTCTATAGGCATCTAAACTTTCCAGATCCTGACTTATGCTCTTGACCATGATGAGCAAATATCACCAGCTGGCAACAAACTACAGATTACTATACGACTATAATACATATATTGATGTTGGCTAAGGCAAAGTAAACCCCTTTGCTATAAATTTGCAAGGAAAGCTCAATCAGATATCAATGCAAAAAATAAATCAGTCACACCACTATGATCTTAAGTATAACTTATAATATGCTCGCAGCAGAAAAATCATAAAAATATTTACATACGGTATTGACAGTGGACTGGGTAGGCACTACGGGCTGGAGTTGTAACTAATTCAACTTAACAGTAGATTACATGTGGGTTGAAGCTACATATTTCCCATGTATTAAGCCATTTAGTATCACTCACATATCTAACTAGACATTATCTGAATATTAAACCCAATTTGATCATACTATTGCGTGCCGTGATTAGCATAAAGAAGTGATAAAATATAAACTGTGACAGTAGTGGCTAGATACTTTTTTCCCTGAACTGCTCGTTAGTTACGGTCACTAATTTAAATCATTATGTTCCCGTAACTTTGGGCAGCGTTTGAATACCTATCCAAGCCCAGGACTCTCTGCACTCGCGGCAATCGGTGACAGTCATGTAACCATTACAATGTTCACAGCCTAGACAGGGCGGGCAGGAACCAGCTCCTTCTGAATTTACTGATCAAGACCCAAGATACAGTATTATAATCACGTGGTACTTACGGTATAGAAAGGACGTGCAGGCACCATTATTCTCATATGCTGATCAAGACTAAAGATTACAATTATATAATGACGAAGATACTCACGGATTTGAAAGAGTGAGCAGGCACAAGTAGCCTCTGCACACGCTGGTTCAAATCAAGCGCAATCTTGCGGATAGCGTCCTCACTCAATCGGAAGCCGTCCACCAACGTTCCTCGAGAGAAGTGCATCAGTGCAGCAGTGTTCTTAAAGCGACTCTTGGGAAGAGTAGTGTCACGCAGCGTGATGTTCATGTTGTAACAAAACATGTTTTTAGCATTGAACCTGAAGGATTCGTGCAGTCTCTTGAAAGCATTCATGATCTGAGAGCTGAAATCCTCAAGCCTCTGAAAGTCAGCAGGAGACAGCCTTTTCACTTTCTTGGTATACTCAATGAAATCCACATATGTAGGCACAAGCATAAACAGCCGGAGGGAGGGATTGACAATGCGGAGTTTTTGGGCAAAACTCAGAGTGTCTTTCTCTAGTAGATCAATGTCAGGGTTGAGCATCATAAGCTTCGGTGTTTTTTCATTTTTCTCGGAAATAAAATCATTAAGGAGACCCACAACAATGAGTACTTGGTGGTGATCCCTCAATGCAGTTATGGAGCCTGAGAACAGCTTGCTGGTCTTAGCATTGGGAAACCATGCCAGGGTACAAACAGCGGCCAGGTTAGGACAGGCGTCGTAGATGAGCTTGGCACGTTCATCACCAACCATGAGCACAGGCTTTGTCTGAAAAATATGGTAAATCACGAGGTTTCGGTAGAAAAAATGAACGAGTTACACGTGCAAACATATCTGAAATCTGGGTAACCAGAACAATTTTTGCATGTCTTCCAGATATTTACACTACTTCTCTTGCCACTGTAACAGTTAACCCTTGAAAGCTTCAAGATTTAAAACACAGCTTATCTATATCATAATCTTGCTTGTATTAATACACAAACCTCCGGCTAAATGGTCACCAAAAAATAGTAACAGCAATGCAAACACACAGAAGCCAGGATCTCACTAGTGTTAGGAAGTTGAGTGGGTGATTCATGAAATAGCACACTATCCATCCTAGCTAACGGCCTCCAATGATTAAGCAAAGCCTGGCCACGATTATGACCTAACATAACCTACTTAACTATTACAACAAGACCCCCTTTACTCCGCAGCAATTTTTTTTTTGTTTTGTCCTATCGTTTTTGATGGAAAAAACTTTTGTAGCTAGGTAGCGCAATCTTGTTAGAATGAAATTAATTGCAAGACAGAACTGGTAATGGTGTAATTTAAATGGCTTCATTACCAAAGGCATCCAATATTTAGCAAGTCTCGGGCACATTTATCCCAGCATCCACCTCTGAAAATAAATGACACCCTGCTTCAGAGATGGAGATACTTGATGGCCTTCCTCTCTGATGTCATGCTCATGGGCTTCGGGTAAGATTGGTCTTTTGCATAATATAAATTCTGCGTTTAGTAACAGGGATGTAGTCTATAGATACTTAGATGCATTTTTGATGCTTTGGTTATAGTATTGTTCCCAGATCTGGATTTTGGATGCTGCCAGTCACTTGCATCTGCATGACCAACTTGTGAGCTAGTAAGCATTGTGCTCAGAATTATTTGGTGAATCTGTTTCATAAGTAGAGTGTTGCCCGCCTTTTCTGTTGCATAATATATCTACAAGCTAGAGCAAACGTTACTTGTCGTTCAACAGTCACTTTCCCAGAGAATTTGAACCGCAATGGCAACTAACTTGCTGCAAGGACCACTAGCACCAATGTACTACTAAGATTCCCTAAATTAAAGGTGTTGTCTATAAATATATTTGTGACAGCTGCCGGCTGTCGTACGTGGGCAGCACCTCCCTGCAGCTTCACGTTAGGATAGCGCAACACCAGGGAATACCACACCGTACAGGGCACCAGCTTACAGCACCATCTAATTCAGCCATGAGAAATTTCTATGTACGATTTCTTTCTCTATTTTACAGCACTGATGATGGACAAATAATATCATCCAAAACGTTTGCAATCCAGAGAGTAAATATGTTTTTACCTAAGTGTTGCTGTGCCTTAATCAGACCAAAATTATAAAGGGATTAAATGGGGAGAGTTTGAGTGAAGTGCTTAGGGTGACACTGCACCACTCTTTGCTCCAATTAATTAATTAGCAATGGACTGGTCACTAGGGAACCTTATTCTAAGAATAAAAAGAACCAGACTACATATGGTAAGGTGAACCGAGGCCTGCAGCAATTGACTGAAGGTTCAACACGCCTCAGCCTATTTTCTTCTTGCAGTTAAAGACAGTGGCACCTGAATTGCACTCTACTGAAGGCAATTCAACAACAAAATATTGAAAAATGGAGGACACTGGTAGCGGTTCTGTCTTTCTACTCTGTTTTTGGGAAAAATTTGAGAGCTGCGGCCCATGTCCACCCGTCTACAGAAAAAACAACATGAACTTGTTAGTTTAGATGCCATTTTCTTCCCAAATCCAGTTTTGGTCAGGAATTCACTGCCCAGATTTTCATTCAGCCGTGTAGAGCTACAGGTGTTCCAAGTGTTCATGCATTTTTGATTAATCCTTCTTAGCAGTGTTTTGGGTTTCCTGGTGTTACCTATCCATGGTATCTAGCGACCAAGATTATTAAAATTCCCTGATCTTGCCTAAATCTTTTTGAATGTCAGATTGTCCAAACAATTCGCCTCGCTACCAGAGCATTCTAAAGCAGGTTTTCGCTTAAGCATTGTTTATATTAAACGGAGAACCCTCGTTCCAAGGCCGCATTACCATGGAACAGGGTGAGGATCATGAAGACAAACTGCTTGTATTCTTTTCCAACTGAGACACATTTGAGGTTTGATACAAAGAGGTCATTAAAGCGCCCTGTACGTTCATCAAATGCTTCCAGCTTTCCAGGAACTGCAGGACTAGCAGTTACGTGCTGATAATCTACTTTGATGGAGTTCCAGCAAGAACTTCAATGCGCCCAACACGAATGAACCGTGCAATGGCGATGTCAATGCGTTTGGATTTTTTGTTGAGCATTACTGCTGGTGACAAGCAACTGAGACCTTGGGTTATGTGGTACTTTAGCGGACAGCGTTCGATTGAACAGTTCTGGGACTTGAGTCGAATCAGCTTCGTGTGGGACCGGAGTTGAAGCAATAATTGTTGAGCTGGACTGTTCTGCTGGCTGTGCTGCATTGTTCTGCTGGTTGTGCTGTGTTATTCTGCTGGTTTCGCTAAATTGCCCTGAGGTCTCTGCTGCATTCCTCTCCCAAAAAACTGAGAGATGGGCGCAGTAGATGCATGACACTTAAGGATCTCGAAACGTTTTTTACCAACTGCGTGCCGTTTTAGAGCTGTATTCCCCATGTTAGAGAGAGGGAGTTGTTTCCTTCACACAATACGATATAAAAAGCACTTATGGTTTCTTCACTCTGTCTTGGCCAAGGCACCCACTGGGTAAGGGTAATTGCTAGATGACATGACGGAAAGATAACCCACATGGAACACGATCCACATCTCTGCAGAAATTCCCTGAGTCCCTATTATCATTCCTGGTCCCTTTTCCTTGAGTTTTCTCTGAGCAATTTTTTTCCCAGAGTTTTCCAGGTTTTTATCTGTTTTCCAGACTACTCAATACCATGCTACAGCTTCTTCTGGACTTCACTACCTGACTGGAGAAGCTCAGGCATATCATTTTAATGATAACTACGTGTAATAATAACAAAAATTTAGGGACAGCATATGAGTATATACTTTCTTGCGGGTTGTTATCAACTCTAAAACAATCTTCACCAGCCCCAGAAGCCATACTACAATTCAAGCTATGGAGGCGGCTAAGAATTATTTTACAATACGCAATATTGAAAATAGAAAAACAGAGGAGCCAGCAAATGTATACAAGTTACAATCTATAGCAATAACAAGTACACCCAACTACTCAAAACCTACTACACATCATTTTGGTTGCTTGCTGGTGTAGTCTTCCCACCCTCTATTGTAGTACACAAGTAAGCAAAAGTCATGTACTCAAAAGCTGAGAGAATATATTTTACAAACTTGGAACCTAATCGCTGAAAACGACTGAAGAGCCTGTGAGCAGTAGCATGGCTACTGACCAGATCTACGGTAACTGGCTTTGAGCCCACATAAAAGCACTAGTTTTGAGCTCTGCACTCAAAATGAAGAGATTGAATAAAGATCAAAGAAAGAAAGGAGAGTTAAATATTTTCTTCAGTGCAGAACAACAAAAAGTAAAGACAGCCAAGAAATCATTTGAGTATATAATTGTTTTTTGTTGCTGTATCATGACGCCGATGATGATGGCGTGGGCTCCAAGTTTTCAACAGACAACATTTGAATGAAGGCACTGAGCTTCAGACTGGAAACATAAAATAGCACGAAAATGCAAGCCCTGAGATTCAAAAATACCAACAGCCTACCTGACTCTCAGTGCGACTCTTCTTCGCAGAAGCTCCTTGAGTTTGGGCATCCTCATACTGGCGCTTCTGCGAGCGGCCTTGTGCATTCCATGAGCAGGTAGCAACACTGATCGGAGACAAAAATTAACAATTTTGTGCGCCTACCATTTCAATTACGATGAAACCATCAAGACAAAGCTTTCATCTGGATGCCAAAAATTCCAAAATTACCTAAGCATTGAAGAAACTGGTCCACAGGACACAAACAACAAAGAACTATAAAATCAATAAGATTCAGACACGAACATCAATTTTTTTCGAACAATAAAAATCCAAGCTTATAAAAATATACCTACATTGTTATGTATCACATCACCAACTGTTATCTAAATAAAAATGGATACTATCATTATTGAGGGGATTTCACAACCCAAATCTTGGAATGGTTGAGCAATGTTTAGCTCTATGCTCAAGCGCCAGGTCACATCCCGCAACCTAAGGCTCAGAGTACTTTGCAAATGATGTGCGCTGATCAAAGAACAGTGCTCTTCTGGCGGGCTCCTGGATGGAGATGGCCGCAATTCAGCTCTCGCAGTGAAGTTTTGAGATTCTTGGACATTGTACCCAGAGCTCTGATGACCACTGGGACGACGTCTACCTTCATCTGCCACAGTCTCTGGAGTTCGATGGCAAGGTCACAGTACTTTTCCTTCTTCTCCGTTTCCTTGTCCACAATTCTGGAGTTGAAGGGGATTGAA
>LQNS02278100.1:12143659-12155351 GCA_001587735.2 Parhyale hawaiensis
TAGCCGGAGTTTTATCTATGCAATGAGATTCTCCGCGCTCGGTCTGCTCTTTTATCTGAACGGTGCTGCATGTCTCTTCTTTTCCTGCGCCTGTAGAACCTACCTTGTACAGTATCTAGGGAGGTTTCAAGTAAAAAAAAACGTAAAAACTGTGACTATGACGGTAGGTGAGTGGAAGTCTGAAGTCTTGGCCTGCGTGCAGTAGGACTCGGACGCCTTTTGGTCCCAGGAATTGATGTCTACGATGGAAAAAATACATGGCTGCTGTTGTTGGGGCCATAATTTTGTTGAGAGAGTCGGATCTCTCAGTGTTAGGGTACAAAGGGGCTTAGATGAACACCCGCAGTTCTTATAGAAGTCGGAGTCGGACCTTGTAGCCTTCAACTCAGCCACCGTGATGAAAATTGACACCATTCTACCCCGAAATTGTGGTTCGTCACTCGCCAAGATCTGCAGCAATCAAACAGCCTCGCTGTAAACTGTGCAGAAGATGCGTCTTTTATCTTATAGGTGTGGTTGCTATTGGTGCTTACGTGAAGCAAAAAACTGCTGGAAACTATCGTAAAATCTGCATTGAATATCTTCGTGAATTCTGGTCTCATGGTCAAATCTTCTAGCAGATTTTTTTTTCATATTAGTGCTAATCAAAATATTGCTTAATTCTTTATGTATTGTTTACTAACTGTTAGCTTTTTACAATTCTTACAAACGCCCTAGTTTTGGAAAACTCCATTTTCTGCTTCTTTTTTTTTTAGTGAATAAATTATTATTAATATTAATATGCCCGCTGAATGTGATTCACTGAATTGAACTATTCAGAGCATCAAAATTCTCATAACCCACACACGCCTTATATAGGAGGCGTACCTATAGGATGGGTCACCGGTTATATATTATACATATATGTATATATATATATATATATATATAGCTTCAGTAGACTTTCGAGATATCTTTCTATAGCTTATCCTTGAGAATGGTAGCTACGCTTTTGTTGTATTATTGATTTGCAGTTTATGTTGCGACGCGATCCACGGATATTTTCACCGGATTCCTCGACGTAATTTGTGTTCCCAGCTTTTATTTTCCTTTTAAAATCTTGTATTGTCTATAGGCAGGCTTAAACTAGAGCTTGTGTTGTCTAAACAAGATTGTCTATCTAGACTGTGGGTACCCGCTGCTGGGGCGGTGCAGCTCCGAGCTGCGGACCGCGCAGTTCCTGTAACGAATATCGCACAGCACTTCCGGACTCCTGCTATGTAACGGAGTTCCGTGAACTATAGCCTCAGTGTCGGGACCTGGTGTGCCTCGCCTCAGATCTTAGCTCTTTCTTTATCAGTCAGCTGTAACTATAGCGGATTGAACAGTCCAGCCTTGGACTGGATAGGAGCCGGAAAACCTACAGTAGGTAATTACCTGAAGAACAAAGAATAATGCTGAATACCGAAGAAGCATCTTATCGATTCGTGTTATCCAGTGAGCGATTTTTGCCGCTTCCCCATTCTGCTGTGTCGAGCGGTCAGGCTAGTTCATTGGTAAAGAGATATGAGTTGAATCCTGTCCCTGTTGTATTGTTCGTAAGCAATCTCCTGATTTAAGTAAGTATATGAACGGCAATTGGGTTTCCTCTACTGAAACTGAGAATTCTGTTCAGTTCCCTCGTCCTTGTAGAATTGACGATGGTTTCCGTGTTGCTCTCCTTATTTTATAAGGCAGCGCCGTGTGATTTGTTCCCGTCGTACGTAATTGAGGTGAGACCATTTGGTTGGTCCCCTGATGTAGAATAAATGGCTCCCTAAATGCTAAGGCAGACACCCTGGCTAATGATTAGGTTCTTTTACAACATAGCATGAATGCTCACTGCAATATACTGTGTATGTCAAATGCGGGACCACGTTCTCTGTGCCCCTCATCGCTCAATGTAAAAAGTGTAATTCTATCCCGCGAAGCAGCCTCAGGACTCCTCTAATCTGGCTTCAGTACAGATTGCAAGTTACGCGAACAAAAGCTGGGCTACAGCTGCTGCTTGATCAGTAGCTGGCAATTTCCGCTTGGGCACGCGTTCCTAACCCCAAGATCAGGGCCGGGAAACTGTAGCCCTCAGAGATCGAACTGAAGGTTAGCCGCGACCAAACCTTAGGCCCTGAGGATGCGGATGTGCCGAGCCAGACGCCGCGATCCTTGCCATCTGACGAGCAGAGCCTTGGAATTGGTGATGTCATATCGTGGGTGGCTCCAATTCCTTATATACTATTCCAACTACCCTTCCCAACTGCTCAACTACCTATCCTTCTCAACTGAAGCCAAAGCTTAATCTGAGCCAGGCCTTTGAACGTCTGTCTTGCGTGCCTACTTTGTTTTCTTCCACTTTCATATTCGATGATACGATAGTTTTGTTTTTAGTCTTCTTTTCAGACTTGTTCCTATTCGCGTTGATGCTCTGTCGGAGCAGCCTCGTTTACCTATTCCACGTTTCTATGGTCATACTGTGTACCACTTACTTCTCCCTTTGTTTGATCTCCATGGTAGTGGGAACGTGTACTTGAGCTATTCGGTTTCATAATCTGCTAATGGGCTTCATTTGACCATCGGGACGTGTCTCCGTGCTAATATATTCTGCGATCTACACAGATCACATTATTTCGCAGCGGTCAAAGTCTTCTTCGATGCGCTACATAGGAACCTAAGCGAATCTGATCGAACTTGTAACCTAACCCAACTCGTAGATTGTATACTTAACTAGCCCCAATCTTCCTTTCCGATTGTTGTTCAGTTCACGACCCGAGGGTAAAGTTCACACTTGACTGTCGCAGTTATGCACGCAATGCTGCAGTTTTTACTTGCGATCAAAGAGCAACGACTGGCACGCGCATGACTCAGCTATAGGCTATGTCCTTTAATGCTCATACTTCTGTTTCCGGTGTGTTTGTCTCATGTTGCAACCCTCAATGGTCCAGTTCCATCACGTGTCTTTGTGATATTTGTAATTCACTTTACTTTTAGTCCAAAATCTTTTATGGCTAATACTACTTTTATTTCCGGTGTGCATGTTCGCTTCCTGGTCTAGTACTGGTCCAGTTTTGTGAGATGTCTTTGTGAAAGCGTGATATGTCCATGTGGATTGTA
Organism: Parhyale hawaiensis; assembly: GCA_001587735.2. NCBI lineage: Eukaryota > Metazoa > Arthropoda > Malacostraca > Amphipoda > Hyalidae > Parhyale > Parhyale hawaiensis. Next base: position 12,146,786 of record LQNS02278100.1, read on the forward strand.
GGAGTAGACCTGCGTGGCTGTTGTGACGCTGTATTTTATATCAAACTTGACCGTTGAAGGTAAACAGCTTGAGCTGAATCTTATTCTATCCATTGTTCGAGTGAATTAAAGCATATCTTTCAAGGTCACAAGAGTAGAGTAATTAGGCTGACACCTTGCTCCAATAAGCGTGTTCGCTCTGCCAGTCCACTTGGTAGCTGCACTACATCTTTCTTGTGTTCATTGCGCAATTTTGCTACTGCCACGGAATTCTTTGGCCTTTGTTTCACTTCCACTATGCTACTCACTGTAGCGATCTTCTCTCCTTGATGCCCAGTTTTTACCAACGTGCTACATAACCCTACTTTTCCCAACTCTATACAGGCTTAATGCGTTACTTAGAACAAGCTCCTCCCTACTATCTAGAAAATTGATTTATTGCAGTGAAAGTGCTGAAGTTGAATTTCTGCAATCCCTGGCTAGCAAATACCGGCTTCAAATCGCTCGAATTCGCACGCATCATCATCGTGCAGCGCAGTATGTGCATACGGGGATTCGGCGAACGCGACTGGACGTCCTCCGCGAACTTCCGCAAGCGTCCATACTGTAGACGGATCGAGGCAGACGAGGCTCCCTCTTGCTGTTGCGTGGTGCCGTGGTCTTCGTATGTTCAATTGTTCATAGTCGAAGGGGAATCCCCTAAGGTTCATTGTTTTTTCTGACGAAATGGAGACCACGGAAATGTATATTGATTACTTAAAAGTTTCATTTATGCCTCGAGGACTTCTTTTGCGTAAGTACCCACTATGCGTTCGTCCTTTTTTCTTCTACGAGTATCTTTGTTCTGTCTTTCCTTTTCTTTCCCGACTTTCTGTGCTCATGCGCGTTAATCCAGTGCGAGCATACTTCCGTGCATGAGGTCCCACGTTTCCCTCGACACACTATTTGTATCACTTATACATTTCTGCCTCTTAAATCGTTATTGTGGTAAGAAACTGGCACTGATACGAGCCTATAACGACGATAGTAATTCTTGAACTCAGCACAGATGGGACAAATTGTCACGCGTCTGCCTAGTTGGTTAGTTATTAGAAGAATAATCCTTGGTTATTACGCCCATAAAACTAAATCATGCTCGTTGATCCATACAGTATCGCTACACAGTTGTCAACACTCCAGTTCATGGATTTCCATTTCTATACAGCTCCCTTTTCTCCTCTGAGGCCCAAATTTTTACGTTTAAAGTCTGGTTCATATGACAGTCAAATTAACGTATTGACTCAATTAAACATCCGAATGCTTTGAAATGTGGTAGCAAGTGTCATTCGTAAAGTTTCGTATATCTCTTCAACTGTTGGGAAATCCTATTCATCTTACTGGTGTGCGAACCCACCTTAGGGCGGTGAGTTCACCCTATTGTTGTTTTTGTACGTACGAAGTGTTAAAAAGTTATGTTGCTTCTATGTAACTGCTGTTGAACGGCGACCAAGTTTTACAAAATGTATTAACAGCGACGTCAGTTGGCTCTTAGCAATAGATTAGATTAGATAAGCGGCAGTAGATGAACCAAGAGGCCCAATCCCTAAGAGACACCGGAACTTACGGCCCGGCCCTCTACGAGCTATTACCATTGTTAGTAGGATAGGATTGGAGAAAAGAGAAAAGAAGGGGATAAGAATCCCTGTCAAAGAAACTATCATGAATGCACACAAGCACGATCAAGAGCCGCTGATATGCTGAGCTTGGAGATGTCAAACTGTGTATAGTTGAAGCGGGAGAGAGGAGGAGACGGATTAAGGTGGCCTCGGAAGTTTTGGCCGTTAAGAATTTGCGACTCCTGGAGGAGGAGTTCTTAGCTGTGGAGGATGACTCTCCCAAAGTAGCTAAGTCAAGACGATTTTTAAACGCGTTGACTGACTCCGCACTAACAACATCGAAAGGGGGTCTTTTCCAAATGCTGGCTATGGAATACGGAAAGAACTGCTGATTTAAAGTCGTTCTTCGAGCTTTATACTTGAGTTTTTGACCGTTGTTTCGTAAACGATCATTGAGGTCTCTTTCAAAGAGTCCCGTTGTAGGTTGCAAGTGTAGTTTCAAGGCATCTGTGTAATAACGGAGTGAAGTTGAACTAAAAAAAGATGAACTGGGCACTTACCTGTTTACAAAGAATCATAAAATATTAGAACATATGCCGGGGTCAGAAGACTACCGTGTGTATCCGGTAAGACAGTTTTTTCTTAATTCGAGTACTAAACGTTAGGTTAGTTACGCTCGCCTATGCTATGTTAAGAGGGATCACACCCATTGGGGAAACTAGTTAGGTTACCTTGACTATAGTAATGCATTTGGATATCGTTTTCCATTGCTACCTGGCTTCCTTCTTTACTGTGATTCATCATTTTGTTTTCTTGATCGACTTGCTGTCTTGGTGCATGAGGATCCTCGATGCATAGGCTCCCCACTTGACAGACGCGCTAAACTTTCTTTTTCCTCCATTGAACAACAGGTGAACTAACTTACGTAATATCTCCATACACTGCCAGTAGTTAGTCAAAAGTCAACACGGATACAGTAGAGAAAGTAACATAGTATACGGTGTACTGTGAGTAGTTGATCAAAACTGACAGTTCTTTGGAGGGCTACTATGAAATTGCTGGCTCACATAACATTATTATGTTGCTTTAACTTACGCTTGGATGGAAATAAGCGAACTTTTGTGCTCTGACTTTTCTAGAACTTCTATCCTGGCGATAATTTCGTTCCAGCTTCTTGCTTTTGCCACAGGCGCAGGATGAATTTTTAGCATGCTGAACGCCAAAAGTTCGATTGCAAATCACGAGTCGGTCGCTAACGAAAGAAATTCCTCACAAGTTGAAGCTAAACGGGATAGGTTGTCACCATCCAAGTGAGAGATTGAAACACTCCATTAATTAACTGTGCTATATAGTACAGTGTCGGATAATATGTTTAGTGGTGTGTATAGAGATCTGGTGATGACCGGGGCCAACTCCTGGATTGCATGCTCCAAAGACTAAAATTAAAATCTTAGGCCAGTGCTAAAAAAAATACCATGAAAAGGAAGATAGTTATTAGTGAACACTGATGAAACAAAGTATTAAGTGGTTAGTAAATGAGGTTCGTTTCTCCAAGAAATGCCCCCTCCACTTGAATGCCTGGGGCCAGCGCCCCTTCGGCTCCCCTCTCTGCACGCCGCACAATCATGAACGCTCTGGGATGGGGAGCACCGACTGCAGTCGTGGAGTCGGCCGCCGCCGGGCAGTCGGCCGCCCCAAGGCCGCCTACATTCTCGCAACACCCGTGCGGGTTTCCCAAAAAAGCAATGCGAGCGTGAGCGCCGCACCGCTTGTGCCGTTACTGGAGGTGGAACGAGCTCCAGTGGATGATAGGCTTCGTAGGATTTTACCTATACTTATGGTATGAACTTGTTCACGAAACGAGTAAAGCACTGTGTAAATTAAGTTGGCTCTGAAAGTGAGAGGATTTTATGAGAGGGTTGGACACCCTTGTCAGTCACCATATGAAGCTGGCAGGAAGGATGTAGTGGCACAAGTTGTGTCCATGGGTGTATGATTAGCAGGAGTTTCAACTTCATCACTCACCAAACGAAGTGGGTAGAGAAACAGTGAAGAGTTAATTGTGGAAATAACAGTGTACCTGAACTCGAGTCTAAAAAAAGTGACGTGTTCTTAACTGGGTGGATAGTTTTGGTATCGGTATATAGTATATGACCTACCTGAGATGCAGCTATAGTATGTGTAAATTAGGTTTGGCGTCTCTTCAAGCTGAATCGAACTATTGTAACCTAGCGTAACCTATTCTTAGCTACTTTTCCTCTAACCTTAGAAATACTTTGAAGAGGCCACATCCGAGTGTGGGACCTGAAAAAGTGGAGGCATTAGCGTCTTAAAATAGAAGTGTAGAAAGACTTGATTCCAAAACACCACCTAGTGAAGAGATTGTAATTTTTCTAGCCGTACTGCACTAGTTTTATTCTTAATTGCTGGAAATGTGCGTATAGGCAGCATCCATTTTAATCCCCAACGAACTAAAAAGTGCCAAGAATTCCTCCTACCGACGTGTGATAACACGCATCAAATTTCTTTAAACCCCATAGAAAGGTTTGCCGTGATCCAAAATACCATAAATGGGCTACTGTGTAATTATTGCCTATAACGACACGCAGTTTGAGCTGTGGTTGACACTGGTGTACCGCAGGTAACCCTGGAGTTGTGGCCGGAACATGTCTCCGCTTTGACTACGTAAAAATGTTAATACGTGTCTACGTTTCTGCCATTGCGGTTGGGTGAGTGTAATTCGTTTAGTTGTGACGTATCCAGAGCTCCGACCTTCACTCCTAATAGTTCGCTCCCCCATCTTGATCAAGTTTTACCCGTAAAGGGTGGAACTCTTGTGACGGCAGTTTGCGATTAACTCTGAAAAAGTCGATCCAAAAAATGGCGAATGAAGCATTCATGATCAAAGTCCCGATCAAGTAAAGCTAAGCGCACTAAGTTATGTTGATTGATGTAGAGTGTAGAAGATCCGAACCAACCCTAAAATGACGAGTTTTTATTACAAAGAAGGTCTTTGAATTTCCTTAAAATTGAAAATCTTCGCCAGAACTAAGTGTCAGAAGGTAAAGTATTAAATTATCGTACACCATCTGTTACCCCAGTGAATTACCATCACTTTCTACTAGTTTTGTACATTAAAAGAATGCGCGGCTTGTATCTATTTTGTTTCAAGCAAAACAGGTTTAACTTTTTTGTCTCAACTTGAGATTTATCTTTTTTTATTTTTCTGCGCGGAAAACTCCCGCAGCAGATTTTCCATTCGGGTGGCGTCAGCTGAGGTTTTATTTCCGTGAGGTCACGTGTCACTGCTCTCCACCCTCGGTCTCATTTTGACCCACTTGCATACGGCACGGCTCTGAGTAATTCCGGAGATGAAATGGTTGACAGGAAAAGGGGAAAGTTTTGAAATACCGTACACATGAATACAGGAAAATTTTAATCAAACGACTGAAAAATCTATGGATCTTATTTTTTCGCTGCAAAAACTCTACTCTGCTCAAGAGTTTGTTCTTATTTATAACACCGCTATTGACAGACAATATAACTTTGCGTCTCTCCTATGAATGTGTCTGTTGTATATCTAGACATAATGCAGCCAATAAAGAACTGACTAACTGATCAGGCCCAGTACAGTAACCCAGAGCACTCTTTGAGCGAAGCTTCGCATGCTGGACGCAGGATTGTGAAATAACTGCTGTAGTTGTGTTCAATGTTTACCATTTGTTATGCTCTTGCTATGTCCATTGGCCTCCCTTCACTTGGAACAAATTGGGGATGCTCACAAGAAGTTAGGCTTAGCCACCCTATCTTAGGGGGGAGTTGCGCCCAGAGATGGAACCCAATGGACCTACTGCAGCTAGGCCTTGTAGAATTCTCTCGTCTCGTAGGCCTATTCACTTTGCTCCTTTCTAGTTTTCCCGCTTATACTGACTGTATATCGGTGTTCATCGTTCAATAAGAGGAAGTATTACTTCCACTTGGATGAAGTGTTTTGTATTCAAGAGAATGCAGTACTGCGTATTATACATTTCTACTGACAAGAAATGCTCGTAGACTTACGGCGGTCCAATTTTTTGTTAAAAAAAAACAACGTTTACTGTTAAAGAAGAGGTAAAATATGACCGCCAGTGAAAACTATTTGCTATTTCAAGAAAGCCCATCAGCATTCACCCTTGGATTCTTTATCCTCGACTTTAATTGTCCATTTTCGTAGGAACAGCTCCTTCGCAGCAGACCTAGAGCTCGTCTTGGCCGATAAAGAGCTATAGAATAAATGATTTTATCTCTTCTCTCTCACAGAAATCCCTCCAGTTGGTACGTTGCATAGCTTATCCAATACTTTAATAAAAATAAGGGTTAATCCCTCATCATGAATTGTCAAAAGAACTTGTCAATTCACAAGAGGGCGTTCCTACCACAAACCGTGTTTGGTTCAGCTCGTACATGCGTTTAGTTTGTGCCGATAACAATGCCCTTAAAAACGAGACACTGGAGGTGTTGTCCATTAATTTTATGTTACCGGAAGTTGCTTGCGCTCTACGTCAATGATTACCTTAGGCTTTCCTCTAAACCTTCAAAACTTTTTGGGCCCACTTTGCTTCGTTTCATTTTCATGCTCTTAATAAGATAACGGTGCTTTTTTTCTGTTGTTCCTGTACTTCTCTGGCTTGTACCTACAGGATGCGCGTTAATCTATTGTTATACCCCCCCGTGCATTGATCGCGCGTTTTTTCGTCCTACTACATGTCTCTTCTAGCCTTCCGTCTGGGGTGGTAAAACAATGAATCTAATAATAATAATCTTCTAGCCTTCTTTCTTTGGATCGAAGTGTACGCTGCGGGTAGAGAGGCTTATACATAAGTAAAAATGAAAATAAAGCTACTATGCTGAAATCCGCATTGCTTCGCAAAGTTTCTACTTTCTGAAATAGAATCCTGGACAGTCCCATGACAACGTCTGGCTGAGAGGGAAGGAAGGAAGGAATTGAGGAGTNAGAGGCTTATACATAACTAAAAATGAAAATAAAGCTACTATGCTGAAATCCGCATTGCTTCGCAAAGTTTCTACTTTCTGAAATAGAATCCTGGACAGTCCCATGACAACGTCTGGCTGAGAGGGAAGGAAGGAAGGAAGGAATTGAGGAGTTGGCCAACCGCGACAATCTATTGTGTCATAGGTCAGTGGCGAGCGGCGCTCCCTGCGAGTCTGGAAATTTTTCCTATTTTTTATTATGTTGCGCTCAAGTTTCTTACAGATGGAGCTGCGACCTGGACGGTGACCCTCACTAAACTTGTTTTTAAATTCAGGGCTTGGTTTGCTACAACCAAAAAAAGGGAAGAACTTGCTTGACGTTCTACATGCCCCTTGTTGCTTCCTTGCTCTTTGATCACCATGTGTAGTGGAGAGGGAATCTTAACCCTATTTTCACCAGGCAGTGTTATTTGCTATGTTTTATCCTATTGTATTCCTAGGGGATTTATTTGCAGCAGCAGCCAGTGCTTGTTGGTTGGTGTATATATATATGAGGTGTACGGTTGGCTCACCTTTACCTACGGGGAAAAGGCCTTTGTAGTGAGGTAACCCGGCCTTGTACAGATAAGATTGAGCTTTGATTAACCTATAAGGACCGAATAAAATGCCGGTTTCTCGTAGGCATTGTATTATTGGAAACATATTTTAGGACGGAACATGGTCCTCATAAGGCTAAATGATGGATTCTTGAAAAGAAAGTTGCTTAATTTGTCGGAAAATTTTAGTTGGGTGTGATATTTTTTCACTTTGTATATTCAAAATGACGCGTTTTAACTGTGATACCAGTTAATAAGGGGAAGAGAGAAACGATGCATTTTTCTTTGAATAATTCATATTTCACTGCCTCGGCATCACGATACCGTAAGGTTGGGCTATTTTGTCACCCCGGGGGTTATTTCGGCACGTGGCAAAGTTTTCACTTTTTTAGTCATGGCGGCAAAAGTTTTAACAGCAGAAAATGGTACAAGGTCCTTTTCAAAAGTGACAGAATTGTTTTGAATTTGAGACAGAAAACAAGCCCCTCAGACAAAAGTTATAGCAGCAGAAAATGGTACAAGGTCCTTTTCAAAAGTGACAGAATTGTTATGAATTTGAGACAAAGTAGAATATACAAAAAAACCTGATTCAGAAATTTTCCAAAAAGTCTGAGGGGCTTGTTTTTTGTCTCAAATTCAAGACAATTCTGTCACTTTTGAAAATGACCTTGTATCATTTCCTGCTGTTAAAAACTGAAAACTTTGCCACGTGTTGAAATAGCCCCCGGGGTGACGGAATAGCGCAACTTTACGGTATGTATTTAGGAGTAATGTTCACATCTCTTATGGCTATGAATTAAAATTTTTCTGTATATCTTTATATGGACACTTTTTTATTGTTTTAGATAGTGCAATTCCTGTTTCTTCCTCTTTTTTTTGATGATAGTTTCACACAACAATATAAACTCTTATATAGCCTCCGTCTATACTAGTGCAGGCCGTTCTCCCGAATACGACACTGAGCCTTTCTATTTAACCTTTTTTCTTTTAATTTCGTGGTTATTTTATCCTCACTTACCATTCGACAAAAGATGAATTTTATTGTAAGACATCGGTTTAATGATCGGTACTCTTCTTGCGCCCTGCTATTAAAATAGAGTTCGTTCTACCTCTTCTTTCTTTCTCGCTCTGGTGGCCGTTTTCTTCTCCCTAACCGTTCGTAATAATATATATTACCCTCTATAATAGCAATCACCCTCTATAATAATGGAAATTACCCTCTATAATCTTTGTCTAATTATTGGCAGGCGGCTGACTATAAAAAATTGGTAGCGTGAGCCGCTGTGCCTGCGCTTGCATGTGGCCGATTTTTTGTTCCCGAGAGAAAGTAAAGATTTTATCTTTGGCAAATTCATGCGCATTGGATCCTGAGAAGTCAGTGGGTACAAGCTAAGCATGATGGTTGATCGAGAAGGTGGCATGCTC
>LQNS02278100.1:12155511-12194384 GCA_001587735.2 Parhyale hawaiensis
CTATGCAACCTTGATAGATGCCTCACATGGGTGGCTGGCTTAGTGAGGATCGCCATCTTATGATGGCATGGGGTTCGTGCCCATTGAGGTTGAGACTCCAAAGGTTAGGTCTTCAGGGCAACTTTCTTTCGTGTCCATATTTTTTCGGTCTTCTACTCATCCGATGATGTGATACGCTGGTTTTCGCCTTCTCTTGCGGTTTTTTGCGCCTTTACTTAAGTTCATCGCTTTGCTCGACGTACTACATGTCTCTTCCTTCCTCTCTTTCGATCTCTGCGAGCGCTGTAGGTAGGAAGGCGTCAATAGAAGCAATAATTTGACACCGTACACATCAATGCATATTATCAAGCTAAAAAGTAATAATCTCCATTACCAAGACATACGATGAGATGAGACACCCTGTACATAGTTGCTAATTTGTACAAAATATAGACCAAGTGGTGTCTGAGGCTTGATAGCCTTATGGGTTCAACTAAATTGTCTGTTTCATGAAGGAATATTATGATTTGAAATTAAAATTGTCCTTATTCGCTTCGCGTTGGTCAAGGATCTCTCAACCAATAGTTTAACTTTTATTAGCATTAGCTTGTACAATTTCAGTAGTAATAAAATTTTCATATGTGATTATTTCTCGGTTTTCTTATTAATGAAGAGAAGTTCTCCTCTGCCCAGGGTTTTCTTCCGATGTGCACTTGAAGGCGAGGTCGCTAACATCTCTTCCTCACTCTTACCACATTTACTCTATCGGTTATACACCTGTATTTTTACCTTCCTGATTGAACAGTATATCAGTCTATGAACATTTTCAATCATCTCGTGTGTGATCTTACATGTTAGTTGTTAGTATATGCGGCATCTAACTGTGAATATTACGTTGAAGATTTGCACAATAATACAGGTATAGAGCGACGTGCATGATGTAATAAACTGTGCTAGTGACACTATCTAAAGGCCGATTAATTTGACATCTTTGGTTTATATACACTGGTGGAACACAGCATCCGAGTGTGAGGTCTCTTTCGCTGTCGCAAAATATCTGTCTAAAGAATCATTGTTACTGTTATATTATGCATTGTTGTATTCACAGGTAACATAGGCTATGGGATAGTAATTTGGGGTGGAGCGACTAACAATGTTGTGAGACGTGTTAATACATTGATGAATGACACGCTTCGGATAATATTGAATGTGAAAAGAGATCACAATAATGTACCACTTACTTCGACGAATAACATGTACTGTCAGTTAAAACTCCTAAAATTTAGGGATGTATTTCGTNAAATTTGTACGTAAGGCAATATCCGGTGAAATGCCCTATTTTATGTCTCATCTCAGCCATTTACTTCCAAGTAATCAATATGATACTCGAAACACTCGCTCTAATTTGTCAACTGTTCGCCTGGAAATAGATAAGCGCTTCACAGTATTTCAAGCAGTTAAGGCCTATAATTTTAATCAATTGCCAGAGGAATTAATTCAGCCAATGTCACACCAAACTTTTAAATGTCAGTTTAAAAATATTTATCTTAGTCATTACAGCAATGGGTGATGTTACTTTATTGTGCAATATTTGTCTGAATTCTAAACCAAAAATTTCCTTGTTCCGTTGTTTGCAGAGTAAAGCCAAAGTATATTTATGTAAATGAATAGTTTGTGATGAGTGCAATAATCATATTTTTGTGACAGTGAGCTGCGATAAAAATTTGATTAGGATAGTAATGACACTTCTAAGAAGGAGCTGATGTGTGGATATTAGCGTGAAATTGTTTTTAGGAAGCATATTGTTACTGATTTATCAACCAATAATTGCAATCTTGAAGTTAATTAGATATTTGGATGACTTTACTGACATTATTTAGTCAGATGTCCCATAAGTGAGCACTCACTTTCAGTGGACATGTTCTCAATTTTATTGCATTAGGATAGATTTTAGAATCTCTATAATTATCAGTGTGTGAGAACAATAAAGGTGTTGGTGTTAATAGAGAAAGAGAAATGCATAACTTTCTAGGTAGGTACTACTTCACTCCAAGTTATACTAGATATCCGCTACTTACCTAGTGACACTTGGTAAGCCAGCTGGCAAAACTGTAACATCTAAGCAAATTTTTTTGACATAAACTCGGTTGTTTTTATAATAATATAACGAAATGTTTTGTTGATTTGAAGCCTAGCATCGGAACTGGCCTTAATCCAACTAACGTGACTGCTTAGATTTTCACTAAATCGTTTGGCAGACACTCAGTTATGCCGTCAAGAACACGACAAAACGTTCGGACCATCAACTGAGAGAAAACGTTCATTAAACTGTCGTGTGAATCCGCTTATAGGAGCCCACATCACCGTGGATATGAGATTTCAACGTGAAATATTATTAAAATGTGCTTTCCCTACTAGGCACGACCATATTGTGACGCGGTAATGGTGAATGAGTACCTTTCGCAGTACGATAAAGGTGGATAAGTATCCTTCGCTGTACGATAAAGGTGGATAAAAATCCTTCGCTGTACGATAAAGGCAAATGACAATATTTAGCATCTCGTGGCTGTCATGACTGCTTCATCGAAGTTTCAATCCAGTCTGGTGAGAGTGGCTGCTTGGACGTGCATGTAGGCATAGCAGAATACCCCGATATTTGCTTGATATTATCAATAATACCTTTTTTCTATCTGTATCTCACTACGGGTGTGTCCGTGTAATCTATTAGCAGTTCAATCGAGTGTATAAGAAATTGTAAAGGAATTCATGGACACATGATGCAATATCCATAACCCTTATTCAGACAGTACTATTTGCCTGCAAACGTTCTTTTCCTTGTGGGAGACAGAATCTTCTAGGTGTAATAGGACAGACTGAATAATACAGGTTCAACATTGGTCCAGAATCCATCACCTGCATTACTGTGCATCTGCATGCTCCACTACCCTACCAAAATATTGATTGTCCCAGAAGATAAAGTTCCCAATCACGCAACTGCTTAGGCGGACGATAATTTTGTTAGGGCAGTTCAGCAAAGACCCGCCACTGTTGTATGATACAGCGGTGCTCCGAAAACCTAGACAGGAATATGGCATCCGTTGCGAGAGAAGTTCTCAACTATACCGCGTTACCCTACATACGTAAGACGTTTCGTTTAGCTACAGCTATAGAAACAATTAAATTGTACTGTGGTATACAATACTAATTCAGTTTTACTACACCATTCTGCTTTTAACTTGGTATGGCGTCGGGTCTTGTCACAATTCTCGACAGATGGCGTTGCATACGGTCTTCGTTTGTGGAGTTTTACGTTTTAGCAATATCTATTTCAGGGACTTTCTCTTTTGGAATATTCTGTTTTGAGGAGTTGTACTGCATATCCTGCAGCCGGCGTTCCCTATACGGTACGCCTGAGCTGGCAGCGTGCCGTGTGAGCAGGTCCCGCAGATACGGAGGATGAGCGCCGTATCTCTGCAGCTTACGCGAGCCAACTTTCACTCTCGCTGCACTTTATAGTTCACTGCCGGTGAACGCTTGCACAGATCCTTGGCAGCCAACCAATATGCTTTTTAGACTCTGCTTTTGCTTCCTTCCAACGCGGCGTCTTGGTGCCTTAACAGACTACGGCTGTAACATTGGCTTCTTGTACAGGCCCTTGGCAGCCAGCCGATATGCTTGGTAATCTTCATCTTCCATGAAGTGCGTCATGTTGGTGCGGCCAACAGTCGTGGCCGGGAACTCTGGTATTTTGTACATACTAGGGTTACGCCGTGCCAATAATAATATGTTTGGTTTTAGTATTGCTTTTTTTTTTGTCTAAGGGCCAATACCATTGTAATATGTTTGCACCAATTACCATTTTGTGACCTTTTTATTTGGGAGCTAGTATTATTTGTAAAATTTCAAAATTTTAATGTTTTGTGCTTGTATTTTTATATGGATGCATATAACATCATTGCGTACAAATATTGACTTCATATTTACTGTTCTGGTGCGCCGCTATTTTGGTTTCAATGACTGACGTATCAGTTATCATACTTAAGGAAGTCAGTTTTTCATCTGGATCCCCGTTGAATCTTTATGCTCTTCATATTGATATATTTGTGCTTTTAAGATTGAACTTTTTCTCTTGTCTGTTGGCATGGAGCGTTCTGAGGCCTCAGAGGTATATAGGACTAACCTATTAACACTTATTATTGTCTATGTTGCTGGACGTTATTAATAGTGTTATTGTACTAGAAATGAAAGCTTTACTTGTACGTTACTATGTTAATTCAATCGTAGGTTCACCCACCTGATGTGGCACCCCAGAAGGGAAATCTGCAGATTACCCGTAAGCAGGTTTAGGGAGGACAGGTTCTGGTCCCTTTGCGCATAACTCAATGTCCGGAAGTTCGCTTCTTGCGTCGGTCAACACAACTGCGGGTCTACCGAGAGATTAATGGTTTCTTTATTAAAAGCGACACGAATTCAATACGTACAGGGTCCAACGACCCTCACACGAGCCCGTGTTTAGCCTTCCACTAGCAATTGAGCATCTGTTTTTCGTCTACTCTTAGCTTCTTTCCGTGATGCGGTTCCAGCTGAGTCTTTAGTCTTATATTTTCTTCCTGACATGCCTGTTCCCATACGCGGTGATCCTTTATGCGTGAATTCCTCGCCTATCTTGACACGCTTCAGCCCCGTTCTTTTTGCTTACACGCAACACTCGACTGCAACGTGTGGCGAGACGTAAGCCTTGCCATTGAAGGCTGCATCGGTTGACTTGCCTGAGTCGAGCTAAGCCAAGTCCAGTCGACTTGACTGGTCCAACTCTAGACAGGAATGTTAGCCCCGTCACTTTGAAGTTGTACTGCAAGTTTAAAAACAAGTCGATTACTCTTGAGACGTGATAAAGTTCAATTTTAGAAAGCTAGAGTGAGTTTTCGGCAGTGTCAGGAATACTCAGCCTTAAACCGACCCGAAGAGGCAAAGTAAACGCCCTCACTAAAAGTTCCCGACAAGTCATATCTCGAAGGCTCCATATTACCAGCCAATCAATGGCGCCCTTACTCGTGCCACGGCTCACGTCACTTTTCTTTTTCTGTATCTCTTTAAGGACTAGTTTATTTTAATTTATTGTTTATACAACGTTTCACGTAACGATACTGTCCCAACAAGAAACGGACATTTTAGTAGGTACTTTTCGGTTGATCCATTACCGCCTTATTTAAGTAAACCTCTATTTCTCGTAGCAATAACATTGTTGTAATGTCCATAAACTTCGACTGCGGCGTTAACCCTTTTAATATCAGACTGTGCTGCCTCACTACAATGGATATTTCCTCGTAACGATGCAATAAGACGACGATCCCACGTAGCAAAGTAACACAGCTTGGGTGAAATAAAGTGTTTGGCCTAATTGATTGGTATGCGCACTTGTGCTCTTTTGAGTAGGTAGGTCTAAGTTGGAAATCTAGAATATCAGCAAACGGGAGCTAGTATTTTCTCCGAAGATTTGACGGGGTAACAGAAACTACGCTTCATAATTTTATACCTTAGTGGGGCTGTGCTGTTTCTCCAGAAGAATTCTTTCTTGTATTGTATACCAGTATTGGAAAAGAATCCCTTGCAATACAATCTCGGTAAAAGAGGACTAAGTTCCCGCCAGAGGAATACTGACGTTCCATCGACTGCCTCATGCGCCAAGTTCACCATCGCATTTTCTAGTACGTAGAAATGTGTGGAGCAAAAGTTGGTGTATACGGCGAGTGAAAGGAAGGTAGTAAGGATGAAGGCAAGCGTTCAAACGCGGCAGTAACGAGAAGGCTGGGCCGTGGGAGAGCCGCCGAGGGCTCGGGTATATGGCGTGGGAGGAGCGCTGTACGGGAACCTCCGCTCCTGACACGGGGGTCGTCTCGCCGGCTCCCTCTCTCTTCCTGATTCGTCTTAACCCCGTAACCCTTTCCCGCCCCCATTAAATATAGGTTTTTAGTAGGAATAGAGGAAGCTTATCCGAGCAATCCCTGTGTGTGTTGACGGGTCGACTCTTCAATTATCTCCTATTAAAATTAACATCGATTATCATCAAATTTTTGGTTTGATTACTTAAGAATATAATATCAGGTGCCTTATGTATTTTTGCAAATTGAAAGTGACAGAAATATCCGGGCTTAACCCTTTGACTAATGTTTATTTTAGTTTTATCGTTACAGGGAAGGTGATCATATATGATTACTTCCATAATGGTATTCATTGGAAAATGTTCCACAGCTACCCAGTAAAAAGTTAATACGACTATTCTTGCAAGAAAAAGTATGCTTAATGCGTGTGATAAAACTATGTTAATCGTGGAAAGAAGTAATTGTCTAGTAAAGAATCCACGATATAGCTGGGGATCAGCACGGCAAGGAAGTGGTCTTCGGTGCTGACTCTACCACCGAATGCTATCACTTTATTAAGTTTAAGTTTTGAGGAACCCTGGAGATTTACTTAGCTGGGCATTCGGAACGTCTGTCTTTCGTGCATACTTTCTTCTGTTTTACTAGTATGCTCCTACTAATGATTTTTTTTTTTTTTTTTCTTTTTCGTTCCCGGCTTGCTGAACATTCCTATACGCTTCATCCTGCGTGGGAGCACCCTCGTGCATGGCTCCAACGTTTCAATCGACATACAGTACTTGGTCACTTGTTTGTCTTATGTTGGATTAATTGCCGTCCTAGTGGAAACGGGGCGTAAGCTACTCAATGTAATAATAATTTTATACGTATGCGTTTAGTTATTTTTTATAGCATCTGTATTTTTCTGTACCAAAATATTCTTCGCAAAAAAATTAAATGTTTCCCACCAGGTCTCAATCGTCAACGAAAATCTTTAGTCGACCTGGAAATATTTAAAAATAACTACAGTCGAGAAAGCATAGTAGAGGAGGCCGTAATTTCTGCAACCTCGTGGAATTTTACTTGAAAAATTAACGAAATTTATGTTGCTGCAGTTTACGAAAGTCTAAGCGGATGTTTTATTCTTCGACACAATTCAACAAAGCGTGCTACTTCTGTCTTTAAAAACTCGGGCGTCACCTCCAACAAGCGGCGTGGCTAGAAGTTTTGGAATGTTTTGATTTTGTTCAGTGGCGACGCAATTAGTAATAGTATTGTTATCATTGGTAGATAGTAAATTATTACCTGTTAGTATGTAATTTATTATCTTATCTTGAATGAAAGAACAATCATCTGCTTATATTGATCTGAAGCAAGACGTTGTTTCTCTCTCTAAGAACTCGTTGGGATCAGTGGTTCTTTGCGACAATGTTTACAAAATTTGAAGTTGCAGAGCATGAGTATTTGTAAGGCCGGCTCTCAAATTTTTGTTGCGCTGCACCCTAAACCCAACTGAACTAATCCGTTGACGCTACCGCAGCCCGGTTTCAACTTGCGCAAAACCCGTTACAAAAATGTTCTAAAATCTCGACCGCTGCTGCCATTTTTACACCCTAAGGCAAGTGCCAGTGGTGGACTCTCAACCTTTGCTCCTAATTATGAGCAATTAAAATCCATAGAGATTAATACTTTGAGAACTAGAGACTAGAGTACCTACATCGTTCAAGACGCGTACTGAAGTCACGGCCCAGGACCTCGCAGTCGGATTAGTTGAGTTGTCGCTAGGCTGCTAGGGCCAACGTAAGTATTTAAATGGGCACCAGGCTTTACCTGAGCTGCAAGACGAGCTATAGAAGTAAAAGATTTTTATTTTTAGACTTGTCTGCACACTTTTACCGGATTGTTATTTAGGCAGCATTTAAGTCTCCTGTGCGGTTTCCGTACTTAATTTGCGTGCCTCTATCGTAATCGGATAATTATAGGTAATTAGCTGAAGCTGCATCGTATAGGGCTCGGATAACCGCTTCTGTTTTTCCGCGATAGGGATAAATTTGTTTTTCGTTAGATGGTAATCTCGTCTGAACGGCAACACTGGGGGAGGTGAGCTGTGATACATGCAGTACTTCCCGCGCCTACATAGCCTAGATGGATCTTTCTGCATTATAGCCCTTCGCTAAGAGATAAGTAGAGTCATCGCGGGAATCCACAGCCCGCTGGGTAGCATATGCGCACTTGACAACAGTCTGACTGGCACATTGCAGCCTAAATAAACAACACTCGGGACCCTCGCTTCCGCATCACTACAGATGGCTGTAGTCAATAGTAGTACCTATGACTGACGAAACGTTGGTAGTTTCGTTCGATGATGAAGTGCACCATTGGCTACCTCAGAAATTGTACCTTTTGCACTAAACCTGTTTTAATAGAAAAATTTCACTGCATATTGACCGACAAATGCGACGTGCTTAAAAGAACTTAACCATATGTTGTGCAAGCTGTATAGGGTGTCGCGTTTGTATATAACGTGAATTGTATGACAAAGAAGAAGGTCAACCTTTTGCACTGGCATCGTGATGTGTTGTTCAAGAAATTTTTTGAATTCACGATAACAAGCGTAAATTAAATAGCTAGTCAAATTTATTATAGAACTTCGGTTATTAGTTTGTAAGCTATATAATACCATATGTCCCTTTCAGTCCCAGTTTCAAACAATATTTCGCTGCATAATTTATCACAGTGAATAAACCCAACCGTGTTATTCCTTTGGGGAGGACAAAGACAAGTCTTGCTATTGAAGAGTTAATAATACTACGACCAAACAAACGTTTATTTTGTTAACAATGTAAACGTTTGCTCGGTCGTAATCAGATGATATCTTCACTGTATGACTTATTCTTACCTTCCTCTTTGGGCTATGTTACGAGGAGTAGCGCTCCCCAGCTAGGGAGACCCTCAACTTGGCCTTCGGGACGTCCTTGCTTCGTGCGCACTTTGGTTCCTCCCGCTTTCATGCTCCTCCTGATGTTACTTTCCTCTGTTTTTCCTCTTCTTTCCCGACTTGCAATGCTCATGCGCGTTGATTTTGTTTGGGAACACCCTCGTGCGTGGGTTCCTCATTTCTATCGTTGTACTGTATATTTCTTTTTTTTTCTTCTGTGAGACCGCCTCTGATGTGAAAACGGAGGTTTTAACTATTCAAAACTAGAGCACTCTGAGAGCGCATACCTCAGCTAAGCAAGGCAGCGGCAACGAAAAATTCAAATTGACTCTGAAATCATGATTTTTTTCGTATCAACACCAAAATCTAGTCATTTGTGCCTTTTGACAGTAGTAACAACTTCTGTAATTTTCTTGAAAATCAGTTCATAACTTTTTGAGTTATTCTGCTAACAAACATTATTCAAACACACAATCGGATCAGCTGATAACTAACAATTCCTGTAAATTTAATAAAAATCGATCCAAAACTTTTTAAGTTAATGCGCTAACAAACGTGCTGTAAAATCAAACACAGCGACCAACAAATGAACGAACAAATCGATCATCACAAAAATTTGATCATTTACTCTTTGCAATATAGGTACTCAACAACTGGGTCGTATCCACCAGAAACCTAATGATATAAAGAATGCGTCTACAAATTTGAATGTTTAAGTTCACACATTAAAATGCTGTATGTGCAAAACGCATGTACAGTATAACAGAAAGACATGTACATGACAGCCCGCTTTTCAAGCATAATGAAACTGCTCACGAATTGAAAATAGTGAACACTAATATTCACATGTACTATGGCAGTTACACTCTAGAAAATTGTAGGTGCGGTAACGCCATATAGGCTATAGTTTGGATGGAGGAATTTTTTGTGCTATTATTATTTACCGTGATACCGTCGATTGACAGTTTCCTTTAGAAATTGCGCATCATTCGTAAAATAACTGCAACATTCTCTTGAATAACTTACGCGGAGACCTTGGATTTTGGGGGACTTTTTTTCAATATTTTTACTGTCGTCTCATTTGTTGAGTAGAAGCCATATCGTATTTTTTACACTGCAATGGCCGAGTTAAATATTATGTTATGTGCTATTACATTTATCGGTACCCAAGCTGGCCACAGACTCCACATGCGTGTAAAGGGCAATTCTTGTCCAGATGCTATCTCGTAATCTACAAGTGCAGTAATGCAGCTGCTGCAGTCTTAAGCTGCTCATGTAAATGTTATCTGCGTAATTGCGGTCTATTTATGTGCTTCTTATTTTCCTACGAATTTCATTCCTTGTTTGCACGTGATTAATGCTTCTTTAATTTTAATTTACAGGTATGCTTAATTTGCAAATATTCCTTAGGTTATAGTGTTTTTTTATTAATCCCTGAATTATCGGCATTGTTATGCATAGCTCTTACTAACTAATAATCGCAGTCTCATTATTATTTAAATATCGATGTTTTCTTACCATGCCCCACCTCCGAGTAATGGACAGTAGTTTGCTAACTCGCAGGCAAGGAAGAGGTATATGTAGAAGAGAGTGAGGTGCCGACCTACGGACGACCGTGGGGAAATTATTTTTTCATCTGTCAATCTGCAGGCACTGGAGGTTGCTCCGTACGGGTATATTGTAATTATTTAGTGAGCAGGAGGTTCGCTTATATCTCAGTCTACTTTTTTTTTAAAAGTAGGTTGACGTCGAACGCCGTAAAAGAATCTGAAGGTTTGCACGTTGTCATTGACAAATATCGTTATCTTGCTATGCTAATGACGTTTTACTTCTTTTATGTACATTTTTGCGTAGTTTTCTTTGAACTGAAGCGATCACAACCGAACTGTTAAGTGGCCTCGAGTCAGATATCCCCTGTGAAGCGGTTTACTGGAGCTAGTCTGCGTACTTTCACCCGCAAGCTCGAGCATGGTCTGTTGTGCCAGTAAATTAGGGCGGTAGCGACTGGGCGGCAAAATTAAGCCTGCGTGACTTGACTTCTCTGAACTTCGGCCATGTGCGCTGGTTATGTTTTGGCTTGTTGATGAATTACCATTAAAAATTCCGGAAAATCAAACTTTTTTCGTTATATGAATTTCTAGCAGTCTCAAGCGTACATGGCCTGTTCTTAACACTTGCAACACGATTCAGGGGGAGGGGGCGGCGTCAACATTCTTGTTTAAGGTTCCGGACAAGTCCAGTCAATGGGCTTGGCTTAGCTCTACTTTGATGGTCCAATCGCTGAAGCTGTTACTCTGCTTATGTCTGCGAGCTCAAACGAGCCGCTTGCGCATAATCTGTTCGATCGGGAGTTGCTTCATCTCTAATTCTGGTCTGCAAATATCGTGGCTATTAGCGGCTCGCAGGATTTCTTTACATTGATTAAACACGTAAACTTTCTTCGTGCTCTTGTAAGACCTGCGTACATTCAGTACTTATAGCGATGGTCTGATAGATTTTTCTCCTGCTAGTTACCGAAGAAGCGTATTGTGTGATTTAGACTTTCAGACTTTAGTACATCAAGGGAATTATCGTTGGTCTTGTTGCACGAGTCTTACAGCTGTAGGGTTGTGTTCATTGTACACTGTATAGGTTATAAAATAAGGAAGACTGTCTGTTGTTGTTGTTGTTGTTGTTGGGCAAAGGCTGATCTATTTTCAGAATGATGACTATGAACGGCAGAAACTCCCACTTCAAATACGATCTCGGTCGACACCGCCCGCATATCATGCAATAGTTTTTGTTCCAGCCGCGTCTCATGTAACTGTACAATTTTTGGGAATTCTCCATTTTATTATTTTCTAACCATTTCTTATGTTATCTCCCACAATCGATGTATCGCAATGAAAGAATGTTTGCTATTCTATATTGTACAGTTAAACAGCGTGGCGATAGTCAATTTATGTGCACGAAAACCTATTTCCTCGCCTTTTTTGCACAGGCCTATCGAATGAAAGCGTAGGACAGACTTGGGATCCTGTTAGTAATTTCTTTCTTTCATCTATTGCCCTGCGCAAAACCCATTTATGCGCCCGGAAACACGCATGTCCTCGCCGTTTTTACCCCACCCAATCGAAGGTTAACGCCTATAAAGGCGTGAGACCACCTTCCTAAACAACACCGCTTTTACTCAGCAATGCACCAGTAGCGGAGATGTCGCCGTGCCTGCCGTGGTGTCAAAGTCGACTAGTTTCAGACCTGACGAGCGTTTTCTGCGCCGCCAAAGAACTGAACTTGACACGAGAAAGCAGCAAGCGACCCGGCACCTCGAGGCCGCCTAGCTCCTCTGATGTGCCGGAGCTTCTGAATTTATTTAATTTGGTGCCGGAGCTTCTGAATTTGTTTAATTTGGTGCCGCCTTCGGTTTATTGGACGAAATGCCTAATAAATGCCATAGGTATAGTCAGTTGCATCCCCAGGTTGTGAATGGCAGGTTGCTGTAGAGGTTTATTTAAAGTAGCTGATTGTTAGACGATGTACACAACAATTGCCGTTGGTAGTCGCAACCCGAGGGCAGCGGAAATCTCAAGTAACCGTTGCGAGGCTTTCCCCTCACGAAAATTTTGGCTGGCTGGCTCTAAAGCTATAANAGAGGTTTAATTAAAGTAGCTGATTGTTAGACGATGTACACAACAATTGCCGTTGGTAGTCGCAACCCGAGGGCAGCGGAAATCTCAAGTAACCGTTGCGAGGCTTTCCCCTCACGAAAATTTTGGCTGGTTGGCTCTAAAGCTATAACCGTAATGCAGTTTCGAGTACGGTCCAAAATTTTGTTGGGTGAGGGATGACGTTGGAAACGACTCACTGTAATGTTCTCTTAATTTCTTAGCGTTTGAATTAAGCATAGTTTTCGTAGGAAGAGCTCTTTTTGTGTCCACAAATTGTTACAACAGGGAGGAAAGTGTTAAACGCCGCGCTTGCCACCATTTTACAGCTTGACGCTAGTTACAGAAAGAGATATCTTTGTACCGGTTAGTTTATGTTTACCTTCTGAAAGGTGGATTTAATCAATCAGACGCCTATATAGAATTGCCACGTAGAGGTAAGGTCAACGCCAGCTAGACTGCAACTCCTACTGGAAAACATAAACACGCAATGCGCAAATACAGGATAACTGGCTCCAAAGGAGCGTATGACTGCAGTCGACGAACGATCGTCAAGAGCTATGGCGTCAGCGACGGAGAGCTCTTGTGCTGCGATCTGCGCCGCGACCCCCTTTTTGAAGGCTGGGGTCAGTACCCCGCAACAGCTTGCAGACAACAAATGCAAACTAAGCTCTCCAAGGGCCGCAAAAGTTCGCCTGCCTGCCTGCCTACCTACCTGGCTGGTACCCGAACTCTCTAACTTCAAGGTCATTGATATCAGTATGGCCTAGGCTGCCGCTACTGCGGCAGCTGGCAGAGAAATGTAACTATATATACGTGGTAGATATACTCATTTCTTTGTGCATGTGAAGACTGTCAAACCGCATGGCCTCCATATTTTCTGTGTATGTCAAGTGTGTTTTGTGCACATACTCGGCCGGTCATCTCGTGCCTTAGACTTTTTTCCGTACGCGACCGCAATGACTCATGTCTTTACGACGCATACAGTAGCTACTGCCAGGATGAATTACATAAATTACCGAGCAACAATTTCACCAGTATTATTCAAGAGTAAAAAGAACTTGGGGTTCAGCTGCTCCGGTTGCGAACTTCTTGTCTTTTTTCGCTTTTCGTACTCCTACTAATGATCTTTTCGCTGTTCTTCCTCTATTTCTCAAAGTTGCTTATTCCTATATAGTACGGCTGTAATTTATTTTACTTGCTCACATCTTTCCCTCTTCTGAAACACCGCGTAGTGACACAATAGGCGTATATTAAGAAACACTTTTTACGCTGTAGGCTTGCTAGGCCCATCTGTCCCCGAGTTCTTGTGCTCTTACATGCTGAACACACTTACTATTTTAATTTTTTACAGTTGTGTACTTTATACTGAAAAGAACTCTACTCGCATGTGACATTTTACCATGGAGCTAGTAGCATATTACCGATGTGGACGCTGGATTTATTGCCCGCAACGTTCCTCACCTTGAACATGAATTCATGTTTCTTCACCAACTGCGTATCGGATACTTTCTTGTTATCGCAATGATAATATAGAATAAAAGTTTAAACTACATTCTTCTTGTAACAGGAACTGAAAACATCCGCTTCCGTGGAGTAATGTGCTATTGTTTTTGTAACAATTAATTGGTGTCTGTAGGTCAAATTCCTTCACTACTTCAGCATTGATACATAAAAACCAGCACGTTTTGTAAAGTAATATGTGTTACAACATCATGGACTGGCAGAGCGAGGACGAGTTAAGTTAAGCTTTAACTTTCTGGTAACTTCCGATTGGTGCATTTACTTCACCAATTTCGATTGGTGCATTTACTTCACCAATTTCGATTGGTGCATTTACTTCACCAATTTCGATTGGTGCATTTACTTCACCAATTTCGATTGGTGCATTTACTTCACCAATTTCGATTGGATGCTTGTCGCAACCAAATCACGCTTGTAATGACTGAAAAAGCCCTCTTGCGAAGCAGGGTTTCGTTTTGGGCGTCTGAAGGGTATTTGGTTGGGGCTGACGCCTAAAGCTTGAACCTAAGAGGGAGGCCAACGCGCCTGTTACGAGCGTAGCGTAGCTCGCCCTTGCCGTGCCAGTCGACGCTGTCCACGCAGCCAAGGAGGTTGAATAGACAGGAGGGAGCGACTTGCCGTGCAAAGTATAATAACACTTGACCTAGCAACATATTTATGCTTCACTCTATCATGTCCAAATTCCTATTACAGTTCCGTTGCTCTTCTTCCTGAATATAAATCACTAATTCTCTCCCTCTGCCCTGTCCCACAAGGAGTTTTAATAAGAAAGTGCAACGGAGATCTGAAGCAGATTTTCTAGGCAAGGCTGAAGTCTGGCTGACGCGATGATTGGCGGCAGGAATGGCTCGAAGTCTCTTATTGGTGGGAAGGGATGGCTGAGATCTTGTGATTAGTGGGCATGTAGCAGCTATCGAAGAACTGAACTTCCCTGACAAGTACATCGATATGTGGCTGTGCTCCCTCCTTTTCTCGAACCTCCTTGGTGTCACATTATGATGTACTCATTTGTCTTTTCAAGCAAATCTGTATCCTATTTTCGAACGTTGTGTACATCTCTCTCTGTTTAAAATTTGGCTGTACCCTGTAGAAGAGTGTCGCTTAGACTCTCGAAAGCTTGGCCAATAAAAACTTTGTTCAGTAGACATCTAAAAACTACGTCTCTAAACCTTGTATATGGCACATCTGGGCAAGATCGCTAATGAACTCTTTTTACATGAATTGTTGTGCCGTGTAGTGCTTCTCTTCCTGTCTTTTGGATCACGGTGTGTATGGTGCGCTTAGCATATATTTTGCATACACTATACTATTGTAAACTATAGCTAAAGCCTGTGAAAATTCATATCAGTGAAACAAGTGTCCTTCAGTCCCCTATCATGCATGCGAAGTATGAAAGTATATTCCTTTGATCTGTGAGATGCAACTTAAAACTGCCCCTACTGTTTTCCAGCGCGTATCAGAGACGCACTTTTTTCCCCATTTGATCTTGATGTAGCTAATCACACAGGACCTACTTACTAGCTCTGTGAAAAGCAGAATTGATGTATGAATAACATTCATTCTTAGGCTAGGAAGGTGGGGAGGATGACCTTTGGTCTGACGCCGCAAAATTCGCTCTCGTCAGAATGCTAATGTCCAGATATTTAACAAAGCGAGATAAAGATTTAAACTGCGTTACCCTATGTGACCTGGTGACAAACTTGGGACCGGTTATAGGAGCTAGGGAGATCAGCGTGGCCGAGCGACCTTGGACCCAAGACGGGGTGGCTTCAGCAGAGTCGGTCACCAGCCTCCACAGGTCGACTGCGCTGACCACTTAATGTTGCTCAGGTTTTATAGGCTGTAATGTTTATTGGAGAAGTAACTATTCTAGATAAAGGGCAAATTATAACTACTCTTGCTGGTTTATCTGACATGATGAGCACTTGTGAACTCATGATTTCGCGGTTGGCGCCGCCAGTGGTGGTGGCAGCAGGAGCCGGTCTTGCTAAAAACCCACCAAGGGCGACCATCGCACCTAATTACCAACCTTGCTGTAGTGCTGACCATTCTTTTTAATGGGGAAACTCAGTCATTCAAGAGACATAGGATGCGCCGTAGGCCATGGGGTTAAGGTTGCCCCTCATGTATATCATTGTATATTACAGATATCCCCCCTCCCCTTGGGGGGACCTTGTCTGTTACCGTAACCTTCATCAGGCTTTCGAGTGTCTTCTTCCGTAATCACTTTGTTTCCCTATTACTGTTCTTTCTCAAGTTGCTACTTGCAAGCGCAATCTTACCAGTAATTCCATGCATCGACTGGGCGCAATCTCGTCGTTCGCGACTATTTTTCTGTACCTGCATTGCTGTGCGTGCGTTCAAGTAAGCTTTCTTGCTGCGTCACCACTACCATAAACACTACCTAACCTAACCTTACCTAACTTAACCTAACGTGCGATACAGCTACTTGTATCAATGACATACAGCAGCACAGCACACGAACTTGAAAACAGGATGCACGCACAGCGATGCACGTACAGACGTACACAGAATAGTCGCGAACGACGAGAGTGCTACCGGGTCCTAGTTTTTCTTAGCATACTACTTGTGCATGTGCCTTACATTATTTACTTTCACGCGTTCAACCCTGCGCTGTTTCTCAAGAGGCTACCCCTTCCCCATCATGACCAGGCTTTTTTCTTAACTCTCTACGAATGCTTATTCTCGTCAGATATAGGATTACAGTAGTGCAAAGAAGCCTCATAGCAATAGGATACAACCTGGCTAATTTAGGGTACTACTATTTGGCTAACTAGCTACATGTTGTGATGTATTTAAGCTTTGGGCAAGATTAGCGCCACCAATTTCGCTGTGGCGGAACATTACCGTCTGCAAACCTATACCGCTAAAATTTACGGCAAACATTTAAAATGTCCTCCAAACTATTGCATTGAATAAAAACTTGTGTCAGCATATTTCCCGCGTTTCAGACTTACAAGCTTACGAATGTTGCGTGTCTTGGGTTTGTTGCTGCCAGTCTCGCCGAAACTTCGGTTTATGAAGCAATATCATCCCGGACTGGAGTTCCAGTTTCGACTGAAGTTTGCATTTTTTGGGTTGGCCAAAACGTTCGCTTTTTAGCGTCAACTTTCCGGTCTTCTAATCATTGTTCTTGGATCTTTTTCTTTTGATGTTGTATTCCGCACAGAACTACTAACGTCAGTGGGAAAGAAGCCCCGCGTGAGGAAGATTCAAACATTTTTGTTTCCCAATTGAGCCCTTGCCGTCAAGGATCAGGCGGAGCACTATCAGCACCTTATGTTTTTTACTCTAGAAAAGGAAAGATAGCAGCAGAAACTGGTCGTATATTATGCAATGTGTATGGCGAGAATGCTGTTATGGCTTAGACTTCGATCTGGGAATTTTCAGTAAGAGAAGCACCTCGCTTTGGCAAGCCTGAGGAGATTGAAATCGACCAACGGAAAGCTGTAGCCGAACAAGACTGTAGTCTGACGACCAGCCAAATAGCAGGTATGCTCTACTGATCCAAAACAATCGTGGAAAGTGAATTTCCACCCAAAAAAACGAAGTTAATGGCCAACCCAATATATAGGTGCAGTCAAACCGGAAGATCACAGCAGCATCACATCAGATGATCAATATGCTTGCTTTAGTTATCGTTTTACGGTAGCATCTACAATATTAACGACGTAATCAGTGGATAACCTTAGTACTTTGTAGATTTGGTAGTGCGAAGAACAGGGCCGAGAGCCAACTTCAGAATCCCTCGTCATACGACTCTATACGAGTACTACATCCTCGCCTCTCTTGATGCCGGAGATCCGTTTCTAACGCTGGCGGACTCTATCCCGAGCGTGTCGCACGTGGTGTAGGTGCTCTGCTACTTCTGAGTCTCGCACGGGTCTTCTTCATTTGTAGTTCAGAGAAGACAGAGAACATTCTCAGGAGTGCTACGATAAGAAAGCAGCTTTCTTCATCCCCTTCATTGCTCTTGTCCTGGCGATTTGTATGGAAATTTTATTGAACATGATTTGCGTTCTAATATCAGCCTATTTCTTTTTTCCTTTAGAGAAGTTGCGGCAAAGAAATTCGTAGATTAATTTACAAACGTACACAGTGCTAAGTCTTGTCCACAGATACAGACAATTTGATTTATCATAATAGCATACTTACGTTCGACTCAATTTAAGGGAGGGAATAGGGCCCACGAATGGTGTATTTTCTACAATAAAACAGAATTCCTGGCCTCAGCAGATACCAGGAACGTAAAACAGCTTCCGGAGCTGCCGAACCTTCTATTAGGGCAGTTATCTCGTTGCTTTCTGAGCCCTTCAAGCTACACAAACACGTCATCATGCGCTGGCTGGTGTAGCGGTATATATCAATGATCAAGCGACCACTGGGTGCGCGGCGCCCTAAGCAACAAAGCCGTCTTGACATTTGCTCTCACCTTGAAGCCTACAGCGCCGCTGAACACGAGGCAAATCATACACAGTGTCAAGCATCAAGCACAGTACTTGGGGGATTTTAGGCTCATTAATGAAATTTTGCGGTAATATGGAGCCTTTACGGGACATAGCAATTACTCAAGGCCGCTTTGAATAACTCATGCAGATAATTACCCTAGCTAGAAATTTTTTGTTATTTTACGATAGCTATTGCGTGGTTCTTGGGAGTGCTAGAAGGGCCTTAGGCCAAATTGGGAGGTTCGCGAATCTAATTTTATTGGAGGTGTTCTCCGACTTGAGGCCGATGCATATGAGCAGAAAAAACTGCAACGACGTGCGGTCCCGGGACAAACGCTCAACTAGACTGTGGACAAAATTTCTGCTGGAAGCAATTTTGCAAGATGCATGTTGGCTGAGTTTACTTGCTATCGGCAACTCATGGGCTTCTTCCACCCAGCATACCCAGATTTTCCTGTAAGCATAGCACTACTGTAGTAGCTACGTAAACTTGTTTATATATCTCATTCATTACTTAATTTACCGACATCGTCGACGCGTGATGACTGAAAATGAAGATATCGTTAAAACGCGACATATACTGTGCTACAAAAGTTAGTTGTGGCAACAAAAGTAACATCGGAAATACACGCGTCCTTGAGTTGTACGGCAGATACTGACCGCGTAACTTCGAGCACCGTATAAGTAATGAAATTATGACTTCAAATGGACTGAACTGTTACTC
This sequence comes from Parhyale hawaiensis, assembly GCA_001587735.2. Lineage (NCBI taxonomy): Eukaryota > Metazoa > Arthropoda > Malacostraca > Amphipoda > Hyalidae > Parhyale > Parhyale hawaiensis. The sequence goes on from LQNS02278100.1 coordinate 12,174,648, forward strand.
ATTACATTCTACACAAAGAGACTGCGTAGGCCAAACCAACGTATGCATCATTTCTGTAAGGTAATGGTGCACATATATATATTTTAAACCAACTCTTTTCTGTGTGCAATATTGTACAACAAATGTTAGGAACACGATAAGTAGTTCATGATGTATAAGCTGAAGATCGCTAGCATCTTCGTTGGCGAGTTGTCGGCACAAAACGACCGTATTTAGGCCATACCTATTACTTTTTAGCTTTCGGTTCTATACTACATGCAACGTATTGATAATTTTACCCCCAAAAGACTAAGTCCAGGCAAATTTTTCCGGTAAGCGCCTACGGTGCGTGTGCTTTGTAATGGCTTTGCTTCGTATTTGGACTATTTGTCCCTGTAAGGTTGTAGAAAATGCTGCTTGTGGGCGCCGCTTTAATTTTGTATTCCGCACTCCGCTCTATTTGGCTACAGCTTCATTTATCTTTTTGTATTCGCAAAACAAGCTTTGTATATCGAGGTAGCGTTGCAGCGTTATCTTCACACCGAGTGGTTGGCCACACAGTATCCCGCATGGATAGGGGCACGTATATTACCTTAACCTTACCTAGACCTTGAGGACATCTTTCATTCTTGCCCACTGTGCTGCCTTCTTCTTTGTTCTATGCTGACGATCTTCGTACTGTATACTTCCACGCTCTTACTAGCTTTTGCCTTGTACGTTGATTCTGTGTGGGAACACCCATGTGCAATTGTGCTTGTTCTGCGCGTTTCCGTCTGCACACTATGTGCCTTCTCATTTTTGGATCGTAGGCTGCACGCTAAAAAAAAATTGAACTACGGACTAACTCAACTCAACTGTTTACCGAACTACCTACCGATGTCAGTGCATTGTTTCGTTTTCAAAAGCTATAAACACCTCAAAACTAAGCCGATTTGATTCAAGTTTTGAGTGTGACGCGTTGAGAACAGCGCGTTTCATAAGCACATCAGCCGGGCGAATAATTTATTATTATTATTAAAATTTCACGCCCGGGCCGCCACGGACAGGTAGTACAACCCAAATAAAGCAGTTTGTAACACCTGGAAGCCCGAAACGCTGCTAAAGAAAATCCAACAAAAAACCATTAACTGTTGACTTGAACGCCTGCAGGCCAACACGACCGAAAGCCGACGCCGGCAATGAATTCCACGCCCCAACAGACCAGGGCATAAAGCACCGACAGAACTGACGAGTTCTGCATCTAACACTCTAAAAGTGAAGGAGTGCGCGTCAACCGCAGCACGTGTAATCCTCCTTGAGACCTTGAGGGCTGGGACTGATGAATACCTCCCTACTGAGCAAGTGACTAGTTATGGTTACTTCCATGTTATTCCTATGGAAGTTTTTTTTTTTTTCAGTCGCCCCGTATAATGGTTAATGTGTTCGGTGACGTTAGCCTCCATGCGCCAAGTGATTCATGAATTTCATAGTTTAAAGTGTCAACGGACTGCTACGCAATCGACGCTAGTAATAACATTCGCTATGCATGACATACATTTCTCATATTAGTACGCTCTACATGACCTAATGACGTACTTTCGTCACAATAGATCACATGAGGTCTATATTCGTCACAGCAGACCACGTCAAGTCTTCACTCTCGACAGTAGAGCACTCGCCATAACGTCCACTGATCACAATAGCCCACAACAATCGTGTGACAGTTTCACTCAACTAACATAGGCAGCGAGCTCCCCCCCTCCACCTGAGGGTCACTCACAAATATCACTGCACTCCAGCAGCCCTCGAAAGGTTAAGGTTATCGCATCAAATGCCCTGTGTTCACCGTCACCCAAACCGGCCATTATAAAGTTTCAAGCACACCCAAGGTCACCTCATTTCCTGCCTCCCATTGCTTTTGGTGTTCGATTTTTTTCTGCTAAATCAGCAGCATCGGAGGTTTTTGCTCGGCCGCCGCCTCGCCTTCTTGCGACTCGTCGGTGAGGTCACCCCAGCCCGGCCGACTGACTGCTTTCTGCTCACCAGTTATGGTGACTGGTGTGGTGAAGGTCGTGGTGCCTGTGATGTCCCTTCTAAATCTAATAGGTTTTGTGCTCACTTGCATTGCTTAATATTAAATGCTAAGTGCTTCTCTCTGGACCTTGGCATTCTGTTGGTAGGTACATTATTTTATCGTCTTGTATAGCTAGCTTTGCGTCTTCTATCTTTGGCACACTTTTTGTACTTTGTAAGTCCTTTGGACTTCAGTGTAGTCTTGGCTCACTCGGTTTCTTTGGAACTTTTGCGAGATTTATTTTACTTTAGTACCAGCAGCTTAAACGGCATTCAAAAAAGGGAACTTGGATTACAGCGCCGGTATTGTGCCACCAACCCAAGACAGCATAAAATCAGAGGAGTGCAAACAGTGCTACGGTTGCCTCCGCTGTATGTCTATACTCTGTCCATTTTATGAAGGCATTTGAGGGCCTACCGTCGAAGTGTATTATTATGCGGGGTAAATGTTGCCACTTCCGTCTGCTTAAAGTTAATTGCTACGGAGTTTTTTTTAGGACTTCTAAATCCTATTAGTGTTTTCGACCTTCTTCAATAATGCTGCCTATAATAATATCATAGGTATGCTATGTGTAAATCTCGTAGACTTATGCACTCTTGGTCTGCTTAAGCTTATTCTACACTCCACAAGCTCCACATTTTTCTTCTCGTAGTATTATGGTTTTCTGCGTCTGCGGCTATGCGGATGCTGACTGGTTAAAGTTTGAATCATTACATCATTTACATGTGCCTCTAAATTACTTTTAAGTGTATGGGTCAGATGTTGAGATTGCTTGACGTTTTAGAAATCTTATTTCCTACAAGCACAAATTTTATCCCTCTTACGGTCACTTTGGCCTTAATCCTAGAAAGCTTCGTATGTAACTTACACTGCCTGTCTTTCTCTGCACTTGAGCGATATGTATATTACTCATTTCTCTTTGACACTTTGCTCTGTTCTTTTTTCCTATCTTAGGCTTCCCATTCGCGGAAAACCTCCATGCATTGGTATCCCGATTTTAAAAGTCATATGCTTTGACGCCCCTAGCCTTTTCTCTCTGGTAACATCGTGTTCCCGCATTAGGAGTTTAAGCTAATGCATAATCTAGATTAATTTAATGCCCCATTGGTATATTATGGCGGGCCCTATCCCTGTAAGAATATGTATATATATGGGCCTCACGAACCCAAGGGATGTCTCGAGTGCCTTTTCCGCAGGGGATGTTGCAGCTGGCCGCAGTTCCTGCTGAGGTAGTTGGATAGGTAAGGGAGGTTCTCTACATCCCCTTCTGTTCGGCGAGATGGTCCACGGAAGGGACCCTCCGAACGGCTGTTACTTTCTTCTGTCCTCTCTCTTTTTCGTCTCGCAGGGATTCTTTGCGCCTCCTTCCCACCAGTAGTAGCGCACTGAGCCAACTGAGAACGACCGAGTTTTCTTTGTAGGGATCACTCATGAGTTGAGTGGATACGGTGGTAAAACTATAACTATAATAATAATTATTTAAGCGAAATATAAGACTGTAAGTTCTAATAGTCACTACTGTATATGCAGAATACTACCCATGGAGTTGGTTTCCTGTTGTGTTTCATCCTACATCTAACAGCCCATTAGGGAAACTTTTAATCGATACTAGCCTACTCTTTCAGAACTGTAGCAATTTTGATATTATTGTGATTTCTCAGGGCAATGTCCTTACAGCTAAGTGTGTTCACGAAATAGTTTTATAGCAGCAATTTGAATAAAGAGACCTGTAGTGTAACTGAGTCTATCTCTTTTTCAGAATACTGGCGCTGGCGGTGGCCGGCTCGCTGGCGACCCCCCAGCGTTCCTCACGACGGTTCTTCCCTCGCCGAGGACAAAACGAAGTGGCCCCAGCCGACACAGAATCCCCCGCAGAAGAACCTGCCGAGGAGCCTGCTGCTCCCCGGTTTCGTATCCTCGGCAGACCAGGTGGGTCCTTCACACCCCGCAGAAATGCAGCATCCGAACCTGCTGCACCAAATGCCGAAGCGGCTGCGGAACCAACAGGGCCTCGGTTCCGCATAGCCGGAAGACCGTCGGGCTCCTCATTCACCCCGCGGCAGAACTCCGTCGGGAAACCCCTTGCAGCAGCCCGGCCTGCCTCTACACCAGTCGAAGAGCCGGAGTCCCCAAGAATCCGCATCGGTGGCCGACCTTCCGGGTCATCTTTCACGCCGCGCAAAAGCTTAATTTCAAAGTCACCGGCTGTAGAGTCTGCCGCACCACCTGCTGCTGCTGCTGCTCCAGTCAGACCTCCACCAGCTCGTCCTGCACCAGTTCGACCTCCGCCTGCTGCACCAGTTCGACCCACACCTTCTGCACCAGTTCGATCCCCGTCTACAGCACCAGTACAGTCTGAATCAGCTGCTCCTGCTTCACCAAGGTCCCGATCTCGAGGATCGACAAACTTTATCGAATCAATCAGGAAAGGCACACTCCCCGTAGAACCTGGCCAGCTAGAGGCTCTTGAACAGCTCCAGGGCACAGGCAGCCGGTCACCGAGTAAGCCATCTGCTAGACCTCAGGCGGTATCTAGGCCAGTGACCAGACTCTCATCTCGTCGTCCTATTAAAAAGGTAGACTCTGCAGCAGCTACTGCTGCTGCTCCTTTGGAAGAGGCCGCTGCTCCCAGAGCGCCTCCGTCAGCTCCCGCTGCACCAAGGGCGTCTCCATCCGCCGCTGCCGCTGATGAGAGATCTGCTAGGCGCCAACGTCTGCTTCAGCTGAAAAAACGACCCCGTATCGGAGGTGCTGCCGCTAAACCTGCTGAAAAACCGCCGAGCGCTGTTGAAGAAGTTGCTGAAATGCCTGAAAAGCCCGTAGCTGCTGAAGCAGAAATGCCCAAAGAAGAAATGAGGCCTAAGGCAGCTGCAAAGGAGGCGGTGATGGAGGAAAAAACCGCCAAGTTAGACGTAATGGAAGCCCCAACTCTTGATGAAGTAATCAAGGAGGAAGCTGCGATTCCATCAGCAGACAAACCTGATATGTCTGCAAACCCAGTTAAAGACTCTGCTGCTCCTCCTCCTCTGGAAGCTGTCGAAAATGCACTTCCGGATGCCGCTGCTCCTGCTCCAGTTGAGCCCGTCCTTACCACTACAACCACCACTGCTGCTCCAAGACGCCGCATTTCGACCCTGACTCGCCTTCGCAATTCCCGACCATCCGCTTCTTCTGAACCCCGCACAAGAACTCCTGCAGCTTCTGGACAACGATCGAGAGGACCACCAGCGGCTGCTGCTCCTACGACCGCTGCTCCCGTCAGACTTAGCTCCCGTCGGGGTGGTAGAGGAAACTCGAGAGGCGGCGCGGCTCTAGCGGCGGCTCCCAGACAGACACGTCCTCGGTCCAGAGGCACCAGCTCTCGCGGTCGCGTCTCCGCTCCTGCTCCGGCTCCTGCTGAAGAAGAGACACCAGCTCCCGCGAGGTTAGCGAGCTCTCGCAGAAGATCATAATATGTGTCCTTTTCATTTCGTAAATAGTTGTTTTTATTTAGACTTATATCTGTGTAAAGAGATAATGATCGGCGATTGTTTTCGCAGGATGTAAACGATGCAAGGTATCTCACTATTCAATACACCTATCGCTGTTGCCAAATTTAAAAAAAAAAGAAGCGATACGAAACGAAACGAGTGCGCCGATGATAGTTTTCTATGAAGTTTCGAAAAATTCGACACGACCTGTAGTAGACATCCAGCTGTAGTTCCTGTGCATAAACAGCAAACCATTAATTTTGTTTCGTAGGGTGTTAGATCCAGTCATATGATCATATGCATTACTGGTAATTGTTCCACTTTAAAATCAGGAAAGAACATCTACAAATTCAATTAATAGCTGATGACTATAGCTTTTTAAGTCATAAAATGATCGGTATTCGGTATACTATGATATAGAAGTAAATAGCCGGTTTTTCTATGGTTATGAGACAGTTCAGTATGATGTATCGTATAAGTTGACCAACGTTATTTTTCTTATTTGATGCAGTATGAAATTTCGTCGATTTTTTCAAATTCATGATAAACTTGGCAAGAAAAATCGATGAAGCGACCATTTTGATAGGGTTAGCTCATTAATTAGTGATGTCTAAAGAAGCGCAATCGTGTCTATATGCTCAGACAGTTTTTCAGGATAGCAAAGCATTTCTTATTTCATTGGACCACTATTTTGAATTTCCAATCATACTGCTGTAGGCTGCCGTGATGTAGCGATAACAACATGTCAATCATTCCAATTTTACAGCTGTTGAACTCCACTATCGATAGCGCATATCCTTTCTTAATGTAAGTTAATAACCCGACATTTCTTTTTCATCATATGAATCAACAAACTTCAGTGTGTTTACCAGTGCTTGCCCTGTGAAAGAATCACTGCCAACGATTGGTTTTGTTATATACCTGCTAAAAGGATGTAATTTTTGTATTAACATGTCGACAAGTTTTTGGGGCCCGCCCCGTTTTGACAACATGACTTGGATTTAGCGGTTTTGTTATTTTTTTCCTCTTATGCTTCAACAGGCTGCCAGCTTCCAAAATATTCCTTCATGTTCTATGCCATTTTGCTTTATGACATGCAGTATCTTAACCCTTTCGGTCCCAAAAACTCTGCTCTTACTATGTGGTTCTATGAGAAGCTCATTAGAGACACTCTCATTGTAGTCACTTGCGCTCTTCATCCCGTTTTATTCAGTCGTAAATAGAATACAAGCACTGACTTCAGACGGGTTGTTAAATATATTATCCAAATTTCCAGAGTGGAAAACAACGCGCTGATTTCAATAATGAAAACTTAGATGCGGGAACTGGAGTTCCCGTCGGGAAGGAAAGGGTTAAACTATGTTTATTGCGACTGAAAAGTTCCTTCATGTTCTGTTTCTTTTCCTTTGACGAATATTTGAACCTTCTTAATTCATAAAAAATATCATGATTTTTACTTCATGAGAGTTATCTTGAGAACATCTATTGCGACTGACATTTCCCTTCATCGTCTCTATTTTTTACATTTTAGCAGTGATTGTAACTAGTATTGTAACCTTCTACGATGTATTTCTGACTTTTCGAATGCCTCTAAGAACATTTTACTGCTTGACCAGTTTTGAGTACGACGCCGCAAACTATGAAAGGTGCCTTGCATTTTTTTCCTGAGGGTCCCTCGATAAACGGAACCCGTTCGATGGGTGGGGCATAACGCAATGACGTCTCTAATTTACAACTCGTAATAACATCACAACAACCACGAGCCTATGCCGTGCTTGTCACAGCTGAACTTTGTATCATAAGCCTCGCCTATCAGCCTGACAGTGGCCGATAAAGCGTCAGACTTATTGTTAATATTTGTTAGTTAGTGACGTCTCTGGATAAAGCTCCGCTTTTAGATGAGGTATGTGCTTTGGGATCTGCTCTATTACTACGCACCCTTACCGTAGCTGCTTTGTTCTCTGCACACTTTCTCAAAACTGTAGAACTTATTAATCGTCATTCTTCAGTCTCAGCTGGAAATTGCGTGGCTGCTGAAGAGGTCGCGACCTGTACCACGGGAATCAACAAATCATGGTCCATTGATGGCCAGGGAGTCTTAATCTCTTTGCTAAGGGAATCAGTTCTAGGTGAAATGGTACTTTTTAATGAAAAGAGTTCAAACCTAAAGTTTTACCACAGAAATGGCGGAAAATTTATTTGGATAGCTTCTCAAAGAGAAATGGACAGTCTTTTGCTACAGTCTTTTTAAACTTGGTTACATTCTTTAGGTTTATTGTTCTGTTTGCCAAGTTTATGACTGCTGTTCACTTTACATCAACGGCCCATCGCCTCTCACGGAAAAGAACTGAAGCGTTTGCGAGGTTATGCTCCAAAACTTAATTCGGCCTTCTTACTTCCTTGGACGCTCTTGTTCTATTCTTCCTCTCTTTACTCGATATTTGGAAGGTTAAATATTAACATAATACATGTATAATTCTCAATCACTCACGTATCGAGCAACGCTTTAAACCCTGAAACCACAGATTTATTTCTGTTCTCTGGGGCATCCACCCACGATGTTGCCATGCATCGTAATAACCAACACCAAATCTACATTTTCAATAACTTAGAAAGGTGCAAGAGCAGTAATTAAAACCTTTCAACATGAGCTCATAATGAAACACAACTGACAGTGTTCACTCTACCTTGTATAAGCTCTCTCCTGCCAAAAGATATTCGTGATTTCATATTGTGAACCACAGGCTTACAGAATTTTGAGGCAAGCAAAAAAGAAAGCAAGTAGCAAAACTCGTTTGTTTTGACACAAACGTCTTCATTTTCCGATCTAAGATTGCTTATGCACTATGATGCTACACAGTGTAAATTGGTTTACACACGTGACAACTTTAAACGCGATTTTCCTTCTTTTCTCGCTTTCTTTTTGCATGGATAGCAGCTTAGGAATTTTTCATGTTAATCTATAATCATAGGATATGCACAGACGGAGGTTCGAACAAGTAATGGAAAGCTGATTATACTGAGTATGCATGGGTGATTTTCGCCGAAAAGTTACTCTACGTATATATGACAAATTACGAGGGTAGTTCCAAAAGTAATGCCTCTTGTTTTTAACTCATAGAAGTGCTACGAAGACCGAAGGAGCACCATTTACACGAGTGACCTTTGCTGCTCCAGAATTTATTTTTCTATGCAGTCACCACCACTCGCAATGCACTTTTATCAGCGATGAACGAGAGCCTTGGTGCCTCGGCCGTAAAGTCAGCTCCTACCGAGGCGGTCCATTTTTTAACTGCTGCGATTACGGCGTTGTTGTCGGAAAGACTCGGCCCACGTAATGCATCCTTCAGAGGTCCGAACAAGTGGAAGTTTGACGGTGCCAGATCGGGACTATATGGTTGATGAGATAGCCTATAGTGCCGTCCTGCCGAACTTCGTCACATTCCATGGTCCTGACAAACATCATATCTGTGGTCCTTTCCTTCCTGCGTGAGCATTCGTACAACCCATCTAACACACTCTTTACTGTATCTTAGGGATGATTATAGTTTCCAGTGCACTGACACCCATGTCCCACCCTACATGCATTTCATTCCCCGTCAGTTGCCGATCGGGGTGTGAATGAGTTTCTCGAGACGCATTTCATTTTCCGGGGTAGTGGCTGTACATGGGCGTCCGCAAAGCACTAATTGTCACTCGCATCTCTGTCGCCACTCTGAAATCGACGAGCCCGTCGCCTAACTGTGCTGATGTCAACTGCATCGGCTTCGTAAAAGTTCACCAGACTCCTGTGAATTATAATGGGTTCAGTTTTTTTCTGTGTGGCGTAATTCAATACGCATCTGTGCTTCTGACGCACGTCCATGATAGTGATTGCTTTCTTAGAGTGTCACACCGTCAATATCTGTAACGCAGAGAAGAGATGAAACTTTCATGTCGTGAGTGCATAATGTTAGGGATCATAACAACGCAATTTGCAATCACTCGGATCGCTTCTGGAGGAATAAAAGAAAGGCATTACTTTGGGAACGACCCTCGTATTTCTGTGCATTGTCGACTGGACGACGAAACTGAGCTTCCAAGGCTTGACTTGTCTGGAACTTCAAACAGGTGCGCTGGTTTCTTCCCGTTGAATGTGGTTTCATGCGTTGACCTTAATCGATTCCGCTAGAGACTTCCGAAAATTTCACCTTCCTTATTAAAATGGAGTTTCCAGCAATCTCGAACCTACTTGGTTTACTGTAACACCTGCAACTCGATGCAGTGGTGAGGTCAACATTCCTGTCTGAGATTCCGGACGAGTCAATCAATGAGCCTAGAGTGCGAGACAGTGTGTCTGTTAGTTACTTCCTAGTCTGAAGATAGCAGTTAGTCGTAGATTTTTAGAGAAAAAAAAACTTAATAACGTTGCCGCGAAAGGAAAATTTGATGATATTGTCGTGAGAGGCGCACAGGAGGCCGTACTGTCGGCACCCAAGTGCAACTCCGAGGTTCCCAAGACGGGTCGGAACCTGCAGGCGGGAGTGCGGTGAGCATAACGTAATATCATTACTGTATCTTAAGTGATTCTTGTGACCATACTGTCCTTCTTCAGCATGCCTTTCTCTTATTGTTACGCTTTTCCGCAGCAGGTCCGTAGCCAGACCTGGCTTGGCTATTCACATTGTGGTAAATATTGTATGGTGCCTTCTGAGTCTGTCGTTAGTAACGCAGGGTGATGGGGCAGTCGCGAAGGTGCTTCATATGTAGTGCTTGCGTGTTGCGTCAGTTGTATACGAGCTCTTCAACAGTAAACCTCCCTTTCGGTGACTTAAGCAATGTCGACACTGACAAACTATTGGCTGAAATCCTTACAGTTCTTTTTGCAAGTATGCATCTTGAGTTATTAGATGCGTGTAAAATAATGCGCTTCTCCAATCTCTCCTACAGCTAGATTGTCTACAGATATTGTAAAATCAATCAATATTCTAGAAATTACGGTTCTCTTCAAATTGGCAATAGGCTAACTACTACCAGCTCATTGAAATTCCGAATGTGGGTGAAAGTGGAACCTTGGTTCTGCGTTCATTGAATGCGACGCAGCTCATTCGCGACGTGTCCGTCGCCCTGTTCTCAGACGCATGTTTTAAAGCTCTTCCTTGAGAATACAGTTTTGAATTTGTTTAGCTTTCGTTTTGCCACTTCACGCCTGCCTGTTGCTGGCTGCCGACCTGCTTTTCAATTTTTCCTGTATTAAGATGATTTATTTTCATACATATTGGGAGATTTAATGGTACTTGAAGTATTGACTCTTTCAACTTATTGAAATATTTGATTAAATTGGAAGCGTAGCTGCACTTTTCTCTCATAGAATACGAGTTTCATTCACACAAATGTTGAATATTTAGGGTATTTGCTTCAAATTAGAGTTGAATGGTTAACGTAGTCTAAGTCATCTTTTATTGATACCTACTTAATTTACTTCACTATTGTCAAAATAAATTAAAGTTTTCTATTTGCACTGAAAAACTCCCAGAGAAATATACTATAGTGGTGCCATATGTTAGAGTAAAAACAAGTATTATGTGCAATGATATAGTCAGTGACTTGATTTTCATATGACCTCTGCCAACTATTACAGATCTCCAACTGAACCTCTCCTTCGTCGCCGTCGTCAGTTTCCCTCCTTGAGCGCCAGAATCGCACGCCGTTCCAGGCTCTCAGCAAGACAAGGTCGCTTCCGCCCCTCCGCTACTGCCTCTGAGCGTCGCGAGAAGCGCATCGGAAGTCCTGGAGAAGACGCTGAAGATCCGGATACCCCTGTGCAAGCGTTGACTCCTCGCAGGGTTGCTGGCACCAGACCTTCCAGGAACAACAACATCAACAGAAACGCCAACGGGAAGCGTATCAACCGAAGGAAGAATGTCAGGAGGCTGGTACAACGTCTCCGAGCCAGGAACAAAGTGGCGTCTACCAAACCTGTCGAGGACGAAACTGAGAATCCCGCCCCTGAGGAAAAGCTTAGCATCGATGAACAGCTGCAAGTTATCGCAGAAGATCCTCAGGATACGGACAAGACACCTGCTGTCGATGAACCGCAACCCGATCCATCGCCAGCAACTGTGACAGACGAAAGCGAAGTCGCAGTTGCTACCGAAGTTGAAAAAGAGAAACCCGTGGAAACGGAAGCAGAAGCTCCAGTGGAACCTGTAAGGACAGGAGCGAGAGCCACTCGAGTCAGAGGTCGACCGATCGCCAGAAGACCGAATTTCCGTCGAAGATTTCTGAAGAGGACGCAGGTAGTTGAAATCTCTTCCACTACCCCTCTACCTGACGACAGCAGTAGCACCATTTCCACCACAACTACCTCTGAAGAACCTACTACAACAACTACCACCACAACAGTGGAACCAACAACCACCACTACTACCGAACCAGCTACCACTTCCTCTACCACGGCATCAACTACAACCACCTCAACTACTACTGAACCAACGACTACCACTACAACAACTACTACTACTACTACTACCACCACCACCACACCTCCACCCACTACAACGACTGAGGCCACTACCTTAAAACCGCTTACACCTGCTAGAAGAACCACTACTGAAGCCACTACTACAGCTAGAACCCGGAGGATACGGCCTCGAACCAGAACCACCACTGAACTACCTTCAACTACGAGGTAGGTGCTCACTTCCTGTTCGTAGATCAACCTGTGCCAAAAATTAAATAGCCACGGCATAAATTGAAATTATTCCATGTTAATGCACTGAGTAAATAAATATTGGGGGATATGACCATCATATGAGTGCATCGATTTTGCTGCTTTTTAATCTTTCAATTTAATGTGTGCACATTCTCAGAAATATACTGTTGAAGCAACTCGTATCTCCAATGAACACAATATAAACACCGACGTGTATTTGTTAATATATTTCTATGTTTCAAGTCACGCCCTGAAAGAAATAGGCGAAAAATAGGTCAGGTTGAAGATTTTGAAATAAGGTTGCGTTTTCATGGAGATCGATGACCAGATTGTAGAAGATAGCGATAGTGGGATCCATATTCCTTTATTTATTCCAACGCACTTCTAGCTTGAAACAGTTCTTGGCATCGATATAATGAAGCTTTTTGCTTTTCTTAGCGCGATAATGGAACCTGATTTTTATCACTTTTTTTTCATACATCGAAACATATTTTTTGTGTTCGTCGCTGAAAACTGACAGGTAGAAATAAGGCAGGTTGCAGATGATGGCAAACGTATATCTCAGTGCAGTTCTTTCTTTTCCAACTTTGAAGGCCACTCAGTGCAGATACATACCCTACAGCTTCTTTGCACTTTGTTGCACCGTGCTTCGTACTGTCTTCTGAGGTTTCCTTCATCTACACTTCAGCTGCCCTAAGTTTACCCTGATGCTCGTATTGGCTGGATAATTATCGAAACAAGAGGAAAGATATTCTTCAGCGGCCAGAAAGCGGAAAAAGAATGAGGATTTTTTCTCGGCAAATAATTTTCTCCAGTTTGAGTTCTTTTTTCACATAACAACCAGCATTTCACTTTAGGAGAAACTTCCAAGCTAGGCCTATATGAAAGCGTCAGTATCCAATAAACTATTCATGATACAGAGGTCGGTATTTATTAGGAGATAATATCGACTGTGGGCTAAAAAAAATTGCTTTTCAGCATATTATCGAAGGAAAATTTTGGGCTACTCAGCCCTAGCGTTACTAGGAAAATTATGATGAAAGAAAACTGATCATCACAAATTCTGCGCTGTCATATTTGGCAGGGCGCGCACTCTAGTGATACATAAAATACGTAAAAAAAATTGTCAAACCTTGCTGACATGTATTGGGGTACCGTTTTCCAATCAAGAAACGGAGACTTAGTTTTCATCATTATCGCTTCCGCTCCGTCACGCTTTGTATTCTGATGTTTTTTGTTTGCTGCTCTCCAGTTTCTTTCCCAATTTGCTGCACTCAAGCATGGGGTTCTCGTTTTTCTTTACATGCTACATATTATGTTGTCTTTCTTCCTCCCTTGAAACAATATTGTCACGTCCAAGGCACGCATAGCTAACGTGTGTACATAGTAATAAATATAATATTGATATTTTGATGTACTAAGTGTCGCTTGGTTCTTCCTCTCTTTGCACTCATTGAACACGATAATAGAGACCATTGTCTGTTTATCTGTTCATTGCCATCATTGAAGGACTTGCTTAGCCATTGGTACTTTATGTAACTGACATATTTGTATTGTGCTTCGCCTTATGCACAGAGTATACGTATATACTGACGAAACATTTTCGGCCACCTCGAAAGATTTTGCCGATGGCTTTCGGTAATACTAGGAGGGTGACGATGCTTTCCTAATGTTGTAAAATTGTCGCACTCTCCTTCCATCGTTCTAAATCAAAGCGTTAGCCGTTAGATACTATTCCTTCTCCGAAAGAGATTTGAGAATATTACAATTCCCGATACTCACTTCTTTATAAATATATTTTAGCTATCACGTTCTGGTGAAAATTTCCCAATAATACCATAGGGGACACAATTGCGCAAACTACGTATAGTTGCAAACAAAATTCATCGTCATGTTTGACGACGAGATATACTATTTACTCATAATGCTGTACCAGCAGATCAGCAACGACCACCGTCGCCCCCAGCACCGAGAAATGGAAGCCACGCGTCGCCCCCGAAGATCCCCAGGATGCCGTTAACCGAGGGGGCTTCAGGTTCCGTCCCCACGAAGACTCTGAGCGGGACATCAAACGCTACCGTGGAGAGGTAAGGCTCTTACCCAACATAACCTACGAAACCTATTAAAAGGTTTCCTATTCCACTGTGCGAGTGTGGTTATTTTTTCTCTTGGGGAAAGCAGTGGGAACTTCACAGTCAAATATCTCGAAAACTAAGCATTTGCGACGAGAAATTCATTCATGAAAAAGTCTTAAAATGCATCACTTCACCGAAAAAGTAAAAAAAAAATCGTAAAGTTCTCAGGATGACCTCGCGACATGTTAATGCTCACGCAGCAGCGACAAGTGTTTGTGGTGACAATGTTTTAGGGTAAAATTATTAAAAGCTGCATATAAAAACAGAAATGCCAAATATGAATTTAATAAGTGTTGTTGTATTTTTACGCGTCGGTTATTTATTCACTTGCGCATAGTGCTTAGCGTCAGTACTGTTTATTTTCTACGATCTTGTAGCCTGTAAACGAAACTTTGATGTCTACGTTTTCTGTTGGCTATCATCATTGTAACCTGAAGATGAATTCATTTTATACTTTTGATATTGCACTTACAATTGGCTCAGTTGAATAAAATTTTCAAGGACAACGGTGGCGTTACGTGCGTAGTAGTGAATGGATAACAAGGAAAATTGAATGGCAAGTTGCTGTAAATTGCTTGAAAGCTGCGAAAAAGATTTGCCTAGATCAATCTTGCTGAATGCGCTCTTCAGGCGATTTTTTCGCAGTCTGTTGGCAAAAGGCCACTCGCGGCAATTTTTGCTTCTCGTCTGTAATGGGCATGATGCGCCGCTCAAACGGCACCAGTCGACATTTATAAATATTTGGGATTGACCATTGACAAGTCTTTGACCTGGCGACCACATGTCTACGCTTTGAAGAGGAGTTGTATTAAGTCTCTCAACGTTTTCAAGCACCTATCCCACCGGGAATGGGGTGCTGACCGCACCTCATTGTTAAGATTATACATTATGCTGATAAAGCCAAAACAAGATTATGGTGTGGAAGCATACTCATCAGCTGCTAGTACATTGTTAGCCCAACTCCAACCAGTACAGAACCTTGCTATAAGATCGGCCACTGGCCTTTATTGAACCACCCCAGTTAATAGTCTACGTGCCGAAGCAAGACGTCCTCCACTTCGCTACTACAGACAAATCAAATGCTTAAATTATTATGAATGATTACTTATAGACGCAACCCACCCTGAACATGCCGCAGTGGTCAATAAACAAATTTACCATAACCAAAAAATGGCATCGCGAAGTTTTTTCAATAGAGCATCTCAAATCTGATGTAGCAGACGAAGACATCCTTCCGGAATCTGTAACCTCTCTTCCCCCTGGAAAGTAAAGACCCCTCTTCCCTACCACATTTAACTATAACAATCGTCACATATTCCAAAAGTGCTATACAAGCAATTTCGCAGTACAATTCTTCACACCCGCTAATAACTCTAATCCAAAATCGTATCCCAAGAAGCAGTAAATATTTCGTCTTTTGCTGGGTCCCCAGGTAATGCAAGCAAATGCACATTAATTGCCACAAGCGGTTACTGTAGTAAGCGGACGCACAGTACGTCATTTGGAGCGCTTTTTTTTCGTGTTTCTCTCATTATTTTACTCCCTGTATAGAATAGTCACGTCCCCGATCTTGAACAGTGAAGGGTTCCCGAAATAAATTACTATACGTCATATCTGATGATTAGATACGCTGCTACACTGTAATATGAAAGAATTTTTTAATCAAATGAAGCAGTTTCAAGTGGATTCGGCCCTCCAAGTAACCTGTGGCCGTCACAAGCAACGCCTAGTATCGACACCTATAATAATAAATTTTGTGCTGATTTGTCAGTGTGTCCGTTGTTCAAATGTTCATTTCTGCTGCAGGTGGTGGTGTCGGAGATAGGTACAGTGGAGAACACACCACCGGAGGAAGTGCGCCGCATCCTCTCAGGTCTCGGTGGTCGCCGCAGAGGGCTCGCTCGTCCTCCCAAGTGTGAACGCAAATCTAGCACCACTACCACAACGACAGAACAGCCACCGTTGGACATCAACTACGATGATTACTATTACTACGACGAAGTCTAAACTGTTGACTCCTGACTGTTTTACGGAGAGTCGCCTCCTTAGCTTTTATTCTGACATTTACCTCGCAAGCAATGCTGTTCCGACGGAAATCGGTGTGAAGAGGTTGTTGTGTGGCAACTTATTTTTTATGGTATTTATCAGGTAATAGGTAGGCATATTCTGTCCAATTGTATGACAAGATTTTCATTTTCTTAGTTGATGCTAGTGAAGTATGTATATGCATAGGCATCATATTTTATGCAAGAAATTAGAAATAAAAATTCAGTCATACAGTTGGACAGAATATGCGTGCATATTTGCAAAGTCACACCCAAGCCATTACAATATTACTAATAATTGGTGATAGCCTTTATCGCTAAGGCTAAATGCTATCAAAAATGTTATTCAACGCTGTTTTATGTCTGCGCTCTAGCACTGGACGTGGGGCACGTTCAATTGGGCCATCAAAGTCGATCTAAGCCAAGGCCACTTGATTAGACCAGAAATGCAACAGGAGCTTTAAATGCGTCACTCTGTATCGTGTTGCAGGTACCAGAAGCAGCCCGACCAGGTAAACTAGATTGAAAATTTACATTTTACGAAGAAAGACTACGTTCATGGAAATCCCACTGGTTACTGATTAAAAAAGTCAACGCTTACAATCAGAATAAGTAGAAGCCAGGGCACCTGTCTGGCGCTTAAGACAAGTCAAATCTAATGGGCTTAACTTCGCTGCCCTATTAAACGCGCCCTTAACATTGTTGTTTTTAGCACTGCGAGACCCTCTTCACATAAAATTTTACTATGATTTTTTGCAGTTTCCAAAGCAGTGACGATAACGAGCCTGCAAGTCCGAGATTCATGCTCAGTTCTTGCAATCAGTGCAGGCTAATGCCTCCTATGATGGTACTGTATAGGTGTGTCTTCTGAAGGAAGAAGCTTCATTTATACTCTCTGTTCATTTTGAACCGGGAGATAAAATCACATAAGAACGAGAAAAGAATATGACGAAAATGAATGTACGTAGAGTAAAGTGGTCTAAGAAACTGGAAGCGCTCTCTGCTCAATCAAAGATGCACCATTTTTTTTTTTATTTACTATTTTTACGTGTCCAACGGTACAGAGATATTAATCCCCGATCGGTTCCCGCAAGGCAAGCATAAGTACTACTGCTAAAAAACTTACATTCAGTCAACAACGAGTGCTTCCAGCCCCATGGTCCGTAATAGGCATTCATTCATTCATTCAATCTTATTTGCTGGTTCCCCGATATTAATGCTACTAGATTTTAAATCTTTGTACCAATTGTTGCCATAATGTATATTAATTTCTCTAACGTATCTTATTGCCCAGTTAACAGTTACTATAAGCGAAATTTATTATCAAGTGACGTCCTCTGTGAGGGCACATTAGTATTTCTATTATGAACATTTTCTTCTTACAGTGTGCAACACCATTGAAATCTTGTAACCACAATGCTTTTAGTTTAGTAAATATATATAACTACCATTCAAAAGTATCTAAAAAAAACGCTCAAAGAGCTACATTCATTGATATTATTAGTTTTAAATTAACGGTACAAATGTAGATAAAGGATCATGGTGTCGCAAACTGTGGATAGAATTTTATACAAGAAATTAAGAATGGTGTACAGAAGTAGATACTCATAATACGTAGCAGCAAGATGCACTTTAAAGTGAAAGTGCGAGCATGTATTGTCTTCATCTTCAGGTGCATGTCGACCTTTCGGATTCTTCAGGAAACTTAGGTTTGAATTGATACCTCAATTACACTGTAGTGAAAAATATGACCAAGATAATGTCTTGCTGGGTAGCCCAGGAATTAAAATTTAACATTTGCAAGTGTTCAATTAAAAGAATAGATGTGGGACTAATATTACAATCATTTTATGGTAGCAATTGCACGGGACTTACAAAAGTTACAGAATCAAAACCTTGCACTTCTTCGTTACCTCACTAAACCAGTTCCATTTTTGCGCATTCGTTAATTCAAAAGTGTGTGGATATTTAAAGATATAACTCTACCGACGTGGTGCAATGAGTACGGTATACTAAATAGGTAATGGAGATACCGGTATATTGCATGTATATAGGCTGCGTTTTATAAGAAACTGTTTCTTATGGGCATAGCAATAAGTTCCTTTTAAGAACTAGCTATATAGATATATAATAAAAATAATTGAAACACTGGAAGAAAATTAAATATATTTTCTGGACTGAAAGTACGTTTTTTTTTAAACAATGCTTATTAGTGTAACGTGTGCCACTACTTGTGCTTATGTTTCTTTTTCTTCTTTTTCTTGTATTCCACTTCCGAAGACGAACTATCAGATCGATTCTTCTTGCTTTGCTTACTTTTTTTCTTCTTTTTTCTCACAGGTGATGAATCAGAATCTGAACTGCTGGTGTCAGAGGAGGACACTTTTCGTTTTCTTTCTTTATTTTTCCTTTTCTTTTGCTTCTTTCTTGTGTCTTGATTATCAGTGTCTGATGATTCACTGTCACTGTCCTTTGCTTTTTTCTTTTTGCGTTTCTTGTTGCTACTGCCAGCAACTTCTCCCAATTCAGATCGGAGGTGTTCAATTAGTCTCTGGTGCTTGCTGGTTGCTCTCCCGTCTTCTTCATCAGACAAGTTACACAATTTTTGGTAATTGTCATCACCGTGCCTGTCGAAATCGCGATCATGTTCATCAAAATCTGCATTGTGTCTGTCTGAATTTCTAATACGTCGGTCTACATCTTTATCACGCTTTTCAAAATCACGATCATGTCGGCTGTCGTTTCCATTTGAATTTCTATCACGTCGGTCCCTATTCCGATCACGTTCATCATCATGCCGATCTCGTCTGTTGAACTCTCTATCACGTATGTCAATATCTCGATCTCGTCTGTTGGAGTCCCGTTCACTTCTGTCATGACGATGGGTCGACGTGTTGGTCTTTTCCCTTCTGTACGGGTTCTGGTCGCCGTTGCCTCTCTGGTTGGTCTGCTCATCACGCCTTTGTCTCCAGTTTATCGGAGACTGACGAGATCGCCGGTCATCAGGACTTCTCTTCCGTCTTTGTTCACCACCATTGCGATGCGACACCTTGTCTTCTCTCCCGCTTCGCTCTTCCCGAAACTTTTTACCGTACGCCTCTGTGTCGATAAACCGACTTTTCGGTTTATTGGTCTCCTTAGCGACATCTTTACGTCTGTCCGCAGTGGGATTTGTACCTTTATTGGGGTCAATCTGTCGTCCATGATCGTCATAATGAAGTACTCCTCGGCCCCTGCCTCGCCATTTAATTTTAGCCACACTCTGACTGAAGTCAACATGTATTCTTCTATCATCAATAAGTACATTATCCATCTTGAAATAAGCGTCTTCGCAAGACTTTTTATTGTCAAATTCAATAAA
>LQNS02278100.1:12216217-12229382 GCA_001587735.2 Parhyale hawaiensis
CTATTCTCTTGTTTTCTCCACCCGCTGGGCTGGTTGCGTGGGGGTTTGTTAACCTCATGGAGTTTCTCCGTTCCTGCGTCGCCAGTCTGGTGTGATTTAATAATAATAATAATAATATTGGGTGACTCATGAAGCCTCATTAAGGGGCCAAGGGGAACCACTGGGTGACTCAAGAGCCCACTGAAGAGAACAAGCAGTCCCACAGGGGCTCACACTCTCAAGTAGCCAAGGCAGTGGTTCTTAACCTTTTTGGGGGTACTAAACCCTTGAAGTTCCATACATGCATTCCTTGAACCCGTCGTAGTACCAAGGAAAAATAAAATTCTCCTCTGTTTTTCTCAAGTTTCAGAGCATATGTATTTAATCATGCACTGTATCAGTGCACAAACTGTACCATGCAACATTTACACACAGTCACTGTGTTGAGAGTACAAAACCAACAAGCAGAGTGTGACGTCACGAATCATACGAGTGATGTGAACTAAATCGGCAAACCCCTGAAACTGACTCACCGAACCCCTAGGGTTCAAGCAAACCCAGGTTAAGAAACACTGAGTCAAAGGAACCTTACTAGATGACTCAAGGGGCCCCAACAATGTGCCGAGGGGGCCACTCAGAGTCTCTTTCAAGGAGCCAATAGGGCCCTAACAGGCAACCCAGGGGAACCCTGTGAAGTGCCAAGATGGGGCCCAGGGTGTAGCTAATAATAATAATCAGCTGCTGTCTAGCCTATGACCGAAGGGGTTGACAACTGGGTGGATAGCTTACGAGGCTTCCAAGGAGCCCTATGGGGTGCTCGCACCTGGTGAATTACAGGACACTTTTGAGCAGTCTGGGGAAGGACCCCAACCCAATATATTTAGGAGGCCCTTTGGGCAGAGGGTTCCTCAGTGACTCTATGGGTGGCTTACAGGCCTCCAGGTGGCTCAGGGTGCCACTCCAAGCAACTAAGGGGTACAACTAGACAGGGTTTTTACCCCTAGACGTTGTGCTTCCCTTTCAAAAATCTAGTGTGCATGCCTGCATCATCGGAACATTCCCTGACATGTTACGAAATTCCACTCCAAATTTAGTGTCAATTAGCTAAGCTCCCAAAAACGTAATGAGTAGCTATACAGTGGAACCCCGTTTTCCCGGACAGCACGGGGGGAGCCTCTTCCGGGAAAACGCGGAAATCTCAATTACCGGATGTTCTGTCGAGTAAATTAACCCCTTCTGCACGACCGCGCGGTTTCGCCATACGATGCGCTATCCGACATCAAGTATTTTAATTATATACCTATATGCTCTATCAGTGAGTACAGCAGTGTGCTTCAGCATAGAGAATATGCAGGGTAGTTATGTGCCGAATAGTGAATTTTGCCGAAGCCGAATATTCGGCCGAATAGTGATTGCCGAAACCAAATATTCGGCCGAATAATAAGTTTCGGCACGAGTCAAAAACGAAAAAAAAAGTTTAAATTGACTGGAGCAATAGGGTGTCACTTATTTGAGGGTGATTGTTTTTTAGATTAGTTGTTTTCGATTGGGACGGGTGCGTTTCTGGATTCATTAAAAATACATCGCATGTAAAATAGTTTCGAAACAAACTAAGAATTAGGATTGCCTCAAGCATATCAAAGTTCTCATATTAGCCTGAAATCAGAAACTTTATTGAGCTTGTTTCTGCTTCACAGAAATATGTTTGTTAAGGAGTTTTCCCAGCACCAACTGTGTAAATTCTCTGAGTTCTGAAAATGCGCATTGGCTTCGGCAATAAGAATTAAACGGCGCCCGTATCTTTTTGAGGCCATGGACCGCAGAATCATAGGTACGGTAGTCCTCCCTACACAATGCAGGCGCTGTAGTACTTCGTTATCTTCACTTCACTGTCAAGAAGCCGATTATATTGTTACCATAGCTAATACATATAGTGGGACACAGTGCCTGGCGCGATGGCCATCGCTGATTATACGATGGCGATGGTGTAGAGACGATCGATATCTGTCGAATTACAATTTTACGATGGATCATCGCAACAAATCCATCGGCGATGGCGATCAAACGATGATCCGATGGAATTGTACCAACCAGTCGGTGATGGCCATTTTTTCAATTGGCGATTTTATTAAGAGGAAGCACTAGTCAAATGAAATGGCTGAACATGCCATCGGCGATGGCATACGATGGGCATCGTCATCGGGCCGATGAAATAAGGCTAAAACTACAGAAAAATAGCCGTACGTGTTTGAAACCTTTATATTTTAGCAACATGAAAACCAAGAGGGTCATAAGAGATGCTGTGGTTTGAGATCCTTGTATTTATCACCCGGGCAACGAAATAGGAGAAATTATGTTTTTGTTTACGATTTAAGTACGGTATACATACTTGTAAATATATACATGCAAATATATATGTCTCTACCCAAGAACAGGTAGAAGAAATTGAGCAATCTTCATAATTTGTTGTAGGGAGTTTTATGAGTTGACCTAGATGTGATCCACGCCAAAAACTAGGTCTAGCTGGCCATAAAAATAACGGCATTGAATTTGCCTCCACCGCAGCAGATGGTCTTGCGCCACGAGGCGCTCTATATTTCTTGTTATTATAGTGAATATTTGAAGCTTCAGTTTCCACTACAACGACGATCTAACAGAGGGAGAAACAAGGGACACGCGGGTGATCATCTTACGCCACGAGACGTTCTAGTTTTAAAATGTGTTTATGCGATGGTACATCGCCAATAATTGTTACTCCCTACGATGGCCATTGCCAATGGTTATTTCATCGTAGGTCATCGCCGATGAAAACTGCCGATTTTGTGTTCCGTTGGCGAAGGGTCGATGGTACGGTATTGCATTCTCTAACATCTTACCATAATCTCCAATGCCGAGCTCTGATTGGACAGCTGCTGATGTCCATGCTTGCGACACTTCTCTCTTCAAAATTTCACCCACAATCACGTCGACAGCCTCCACATAGCGCTCGCCTTTTTCGACAACGTGAGCGGAGTTTACTGTGAGGCTAAAGGCAAGTGCTATAGAGCGGCCGCCGACGCGATAATGAGTGGAATTTAGGGGAGAGACGTGCTCCGGCATGGACATCAGCAGCTGTCGCATTATAGTTATATAAGAAGAGCATAAGCAACAGCTGAGACAGTGACCGCAGTCAAGAAATACTGAGAGCGATTCCACATTCTATACAAAAGCACCTGCTCTCAAAGGACAAAGTCGTCCAAATGTGCCACAAATGGCAGATCGTGAATACGAACTGGTAACGTCGCACTTTGACCAAACTTAAAAATGAGTCAGAGTTTCTCCCGTTTCCCAACCATATAATTGATATTTAGGCGACATCGATCATCACAATCAAAGAGGACAGGGAATTTCTAATGGGACAAACGACCGAGATGCCGTGCATCCGCATTTCCTCCACACAAGACGTGTCGCTACACAGCCAAGAGGAGCACGAGGAGAAAAGCGAGAACGAGCCGCCGTCGCGACATCATCGAGCATAAGAAAACGGCATATTTTTCCAATGCCCAGCCACGGCAATTGTCAAGTCATCAACAGCTCCTTTAACGTTAAAGCGATGCCGCGCATAGAAAAATATGATCAGCCGTTATTTCACAACAGAGATGGTTTGGTCAAAATGTGCGACAAATAAACAGAGATTCGTCCCACCAGGACCAAACGAAGTTTCGTGCTATAGCTGCGTAATGACTCACCGCCCAGTTCGACTTCATCGATCAAGCGAAACCTACGTTTTTCAAAATGGAACCATCTGTTTCATCTGAAATACGCCCGCGAAGACCTGCTGGTCGAATTCAGCCCCATTCTGGAAGGTCAACTTCAACGCTGTCCAAACAAAGGGGTTGCCTGATTCGTTCATCCAGGACCGTTCCATCACTCAGGCTAGGTGGTAAAGTCAACTACGAGGTCAAACGGATTTTATTTCTGAAGAATTGTCAACCAATGTGACAAGAAACGGGTGGTTCTTTATCTTTGCCAAATCCATCTGCTGGAGGGCATGGTACCAAGCACTGCCCTCGGCGAAAGCCTCAGCCACAGACGTCGCTATCCTCCAGGTGCGCGAATATTAGCCGGACTCTGCAATGGCTAAAGTTATGGTTGCTGTCTTCGCTTGGCTCCTATAATACTGAGTAAACCTCGTGACCTTGATCATTAAAAAAAGAAACGATTAAAGCTACTGTATTAAGGAAGCGGATGGGTCAAATTATGTACCGCGGCGTATCAATATGGTGTTTACATATTCACATAGTCAGTCACCAGCAAGAGACACCGGTCAAGTTGACGATTATATCCATCCCGCCCTGGTTACTCGATGGGCTTGTAATTTATATTCAAGCCTCACCTCCCAAGGGCTAGAGCAAACGTTACTTGTTGCTCAATGGCCACTTTCCTTGAGAATTTGACCTGCAACGGTACCTAACCTGCTGCATTGACCACAGTTCCCCCAAATGAAGCAAGGAGTGATGCAGTGTGGTGCCAAGTTCGCTCCGTGGGGCACGTCCGCGCTTGCTTTCTTTGGGCGGGCCGTGCCTTGCTCTTCCGCGCACCGGGCAGAGTCGGGTCAGAGCGGTGGCTTGTGCCTTGCTTGGTGGCTTGTTGGGGAGCGAGGGAGGAAGGGCGAGGGCATGTTCGGGGCGCGTCTTGCCGTGTGGGTCCGGCGTGGCCCACTGCTCTTCACTCAAATCCTCCCTGTGTTTGGTCCCTTAAGGACTATGGTCCGATTGTGGCGCGGCCCCACTTAGGTGGTAACGTGGATCAGGGCCTGCAATACTTGCCTGCAGGATCAAACGCCATCACTATTTCCTCCATGCGGTCAGAGAGGGTGGTGTTCAAACTCTGCCCTGCCCTCTTGGAGGCAACTCAACAACAACAACGATTATATCCATCAAAAGAGCTTTTTTTAAATGCTATGGGCATCAGTATCACCTTACTACTCGAGGATCCGGAGAAGTGGACACAGGACGACAGACCCACCCATTCAACATAATATCGTGTGTCGATTGCAGACCCATCAAGTTCGTGTGCTGAGTCCTGGCCCATCAAGTACCTAGGTGATGACTTCGCGAAGCGTGGGATGGCGTTGAAGCTCTCTTCCTACTTGCTTCCTTCAGCCTTTTCCTTTCAAACAGTGAAAAACCGAGGCAATCCCACTTACAAGTGGTTGCAATGCATGGCTGTGGTTTTCCAACCGCCCGCAAGTGCATTTTTCCTCTACGATGCACGGAACGAAGTGCGGGAAACAAGTGTCCATTACCGTATACTCGCATCCTTTAAGGGACTATTGCTCTAGTTGAGGGGCTACAGAGTTGCACCATATGAAGTCTTCTAAGTACAAAGTCAAGTGATTGAAAACGAAATTACGCGTTACGGCAAACTTCAAGTGATATTCTATTCACAAGAGACGTAAAACAGGATGTTCTTAAATGTTTGTTTTTACGATTCATCGCAACTTTGACCTCCTTGAGGCAGTTCTAAAAATTTTTTCAGTTCGACAATATTTTGCACCAGTTGTTTCTAGATAGAAAGGATCCAGAAACACGCCCATCCCAGATAAAATTCAAAATTCTACAAAACCTTCAAATGATTCAACACGATCATAATCAGCGCTGGAGAGTCGGGACTCTTAGCCAGTTAACATCCGTCTGTGTGGGTCTGTATTGCATCTTGATAAACTCTTGTATAATATGCATATCGCTTTTTTGCCTTTATAGAAGAAATACCATATTATACTTTCTATTAAATGCTAATGATTTTGGTATTTTGAACATTGAGCTGAATTTTACATCAGCAATATTACATTTTTCAGTTTTAGCTATCACAAATCTCAATAAATAAAGACGTTTCAAAAGAAATATAAAATCGGAATAAATAGGCTAGTGAATACAAACATCAATATTTGAACGTCTGAAAAGGAGGAGAAATTACAATTAATCAGATAAACACGCACAGCGGGAGAATCGGTGAAGCTTGCTCAACAGGCAACACTGAACGAGCGTAAATAATTAAATAAACATTGCCGAAACAAATTATTCGGCAAAATTTGAACTTATATTCGGCACTGCCGAATAATCGTAACATCCCTAATGAAGGGAAGAAATAAATAAACCGTGACGATAAGGGTATCATCGGAGAGTGGCGGTGCGGTCGTCATGACGACAACATTACGTATCGTCACTGTAGTGAAGGGGTTGAAACCATTTTTGGGAAATTTAATGCCAGAAAAACCCCGGTTTGTCGCACATATACGCACCAAATTGAAACTATTTGTGGAATTGTCATTCCACACAGCATTATACATGTACCGTAAATCTATTCATGAAGTAGGCCTACCAAAAAATTGAGGTAGTATTAGTGCTATCTCGACTTGCTCCATTTTGAGAGGAATCGCACCTGCGTGATCGCAGAAGTTTCCTCAATAACTTTTTCTGTAATAATGTAAACCACAAAATCTTTGTAGAGCAGTTACCTCATGTTAGTGCCGTTCTGCACAAGAAAGCTTGTTTCTGCTGTTACGATCGTTGGTGATATTGTGACTCGCGGGATTTTACTATCTCTCACCCGGCCCGACGCTTCTTGATGCATTCACACTTGAATGACTGCAAAGCAGGGCTAGAGGCTGAAGTTGACTTAGAGTTCATTAAGTGATGTCTTCATAAAAAATGCAGAAATAAATGACTTCTGTAGCCTACTTTTATCAATAAGGGGTAGCACACAATATAATTCATCACATTCACATTAAACACATGAAATTAAACACATAAATTTGAAGTTAGGTTGCTAAAATACCACTTCTTAAACGAACACAACGATGGGCAGACAACAACTGAATTGAAATGGCGGAGGTTGTCCGTTTCCCTGAAGAAATGCGCAATAGACGAATTTCAACAAGTGCGCAGCGTCACTTTCGGGAAATCTTTTAAAATCCCGGGACTCCTTGTGGACCACACCCCTCTATTTAATGGACTTTTTCCGGGAAATGCCGAAGTTTTCTAATATTCCGGATAGGATTCACTTTGCAGGAGCATTGAGGGAAAACCCCAGAAAAGTTACAAGAGTCCGGGAAACTGGGTTCTGGGAAAACAGGGTTCCACTGTATATTAACCTATTTGGTGGCTTGGTACTGCGCCAGCGGTGCGGCGCGGTCTAAGATTTGCGTCAGTGATGATAGCGCGGAGCTCATGCTTTGGGGCACAAGCACGGTTACGTTATCATGTACCTACGGGGCGCAATGATAGTGTGCTGCACTTCTTTGGTTTTCTATATCATAGGCTAGCTACATAGATGCTCTATCAATGTCATCAGTGAAAAATGACTACCGGTACTTCAGTAAAATAGGCATGGGCTTCTGACAACACTTGAATTTTCTCGTCACAGATGAAACTAGGCAGCTACATAGATTATTAGCAATGTGGAAGTACAAAATAGAATAGTCAAATAACTATCATTGACTAAATACACCCACACCATGATGCCCACACGAGGAAATGCCATCAGTGAGAAATGACTACCGGTACTTCAGTAAAATAGGCATGGCCTTCTGAGGTAGTCAGAACTAAGTGCACCAGACTCAAAAAACCCACTAGCAGAAAGCAAGAACTTACTTCGGGGCCTTTCTTCTGTGAAGAGGTCTATTGTGAAGTCACCAATAGTTGTTTCAACTACAACAGCCATTGTGTCAGCAATACGGTAGCTACTTCTGCATATGGATCAATGACTGCTCACAGACCAGCTCTCAACTTGATAGCTGCATATTAGGCTAACTGAACACAAAGCTGCACACAATCACAAATTTATAGTTAAAGCAGTAGGGTAAAAAAAGTAACACACACTCTGCCCAGGAAAGCATCATTGGTTATCAAACTTTTTTCTTAGTAGTCTTCATTAATTTCTGTTTCTTATTGGAGACTACCTACCAGTGTAAAACAGGTTCAGCTAATGTCATGTCATGACACCACTAATTAACGGGCACTAATAACAAATATACTGATGCAAATAATATAATAGAGCTCAGTGACTTGATATGCACCTTGCTACGCTATTATATAAGGTAGATATCTGAAACATTTTCATAACAATATTCATTTTATCCTGCAACAGCTGAAAAAGGAACTGCTGTAACCACAACCTCTGCTGCTACCTTTGTTTCCTTTCTCCCTCCTTTCACTGTACTTTCCTATGATTTTGTCTATTTTACGGTTGCGCAACTTCACCCACCTTTTTGCGTAGCATTGACCCAATTGGAGCAGATGCTGGCTGCACACGCTTTTTCATAACTTTTGACTATTAAACCTACAGTACAAAGTTGAAACTTACGGTGCATGTACCGTAAAATGGGGTCATTTTGGAAAGTTTTCAAGATATTTTGTTTATAATTTCTTACTACAGTAAATCACCGCTAATCTGGCAAGCACGGGGAAAACACCTGCCAGAATACATGGTACCGTAAAACGGGGTAATACGGGACAATTTTTTATGTTTGTTAATAACTTCTTACTATGAATGATTTTTTGCTACAAAGTGGGTGTCATTTTGTAGGTCTGGATGAGAGCTACAGAATGGTGTTTAAGAAAAAATTCTAGCTTTTAACCATAGCTGGCAATGAACGAAAAACGAGCATCCCGAATTACTCCCGCATTCAGGGCTACTCGGGGCACCTGTAAAAAAAAAAGTGTTAGAAACATGCTCTAAAACTATTATTAGAAGCTCAGATGTCTTGAATGATGATTGCAGGGGTTTATCCGGTATTATTTGACCATATTAATTTGTTGGACAAAGTTTTTGAAGTCATATACACCTGTGGAGTACAATAGAATTATATTTCTTCTATTGTATTTCAATACCAATTTCTAAATTTTTCTCAACTCTATTCTACATGAGTAGGCTACCTACATGCCTTATTTGCAGGCAGATGTCATTGACAGGTAGGTACTCTTTGTTGAAAAACTACCTCAAAATTCTGTCATTGATGAAGTATATACTGTGCTGGTTGTTATGGATTGGCTTGCTTGTATCATTGTGTGTTCGAGCCAACCTGCACTTCTCCTAACCCCATTTGTGTTTTCTGTTTGTTCCAGGCTTGCTCGATATAATAATGCATGCAGTTTTCTTTTGATTAATTTTGATCTATGAGCACTGGTAAATCATAACTAAAGCTTTTAATTTTGTTTGTGCTTTGAAATAAATTATTTACTGGTTTTATGCTTTAGCTTTTGTGTGTGTCTGTACTTTATGATTTTACATTGAGTTTTAATAATGCATTGTGCTATCTGGAATAATTCTTTGGTTATTTTGGTTCTTGCATTTTGCTTCTATTGACGTGTGTATATATTCCATTTGGATTTATATGTTCTTATTCATACTCCTACTTGTNTTTGCTCGTCTGCTTCAACTACACTCCTGACTACCTACTGCTGTCTGCACTTGCTTTGCTACTGCCTTATTTCACTGTGCAACGCTAGGTACCTTATTTTTATTGCACCACTGCTATTTTAATTTGTGCTGCTGTGCTATTATGATTGGTTTTGCTTTGCTCCATTGCTTTTGACCATTTATACTTGAGTTGCTCATTTTCTAGGTTATTTTGGTTTATTGAGCCTATTACAGTACTTCAGTTTTGCTCTGAGTTAATTCATCTTAGTTATTTCTATTCCAATATACCTACTGTTTGGTTAACCTTATTTTCTGTTTATTTTGTAATGCCAGCTGATGTACTGATCATTATCTTTGTAGATATTTAATTTCCCATTATAATTTATTTTTAGCTTGCTTCAAGTTTTATTCCCATCTTCATCTTCATCTTCTGATTTCTCCATTCTACCTTGCTTTCCCCTCTATTCTATAGCTAGCTAATCACTTCATACAGAACACTCCTGGTCCCATACTATATGGGCCTTACCGGAATTCTAATCGCTCTCCCAATCCATTAGTAAACTATATTACGGACACCTCAGGGGGAGCCTCAGAAATTTTTCCTCCATTATAAGGAGAATTCCGGTTAAAAACAGATCCCTATATTTCGGTTTAAAAAGAGATCCCTCATAACGGACTTTTATTGCTATACACCAGAGCATTCTGTTGTATAGAGATTCATCCGGAAGCCGACATGTGTATGGCCAAAAATAATATTGTTTAAGAGTGATGCTGGAGTGCAGTAGCTACCTTAGTTCAAATGAACTAGCACTGTTACCTTCAGGATGCCTTTTGGCCTCATGCCTACCAGCTTCCTTCACAGGCTCACAGCCCCAACACCGGATGGCTGGGAGATATTTCCCACTGGGGACCTCTGGTATGCTCTATAGCTTGAATTGCTTCCACTACCACCTCCCCTTGATGTAGGTATTATTTCCTGCAGCTACTCTGCAGAGTGGAGTTTTGTGAAGTGACATCCTGTTCCAGTGAGCAACTGGAAAATTTTTTACTTTAGGTGAGCCAGTCTATTTTCTTCATTTATGGTCCGATTGTTATGAAACTCGCACAGTATACGTAAAATTAAATTTTAAGAACATTTTATTCCTGCAATTTTTTTCATTTTTGTAGTAGTTTTTGATAACCTAACCTAACCAAACCTACTCTAACCTAACCAGGCCTGACCTACCCTAACCAAACCTACCCTAACTTAAACAAACCTACCCTAACGTAACGTTACCTAGCCTACCCTAATCTTACGTACACTAATGAAACATAATGAAACTCAAATTCAAGAAAACCAAATAAAATGTTCTTCAAATTCAATTTTACGTCTATTGAGCGAGTTTGATAACAATCCAACCATAAATAACAAAAATAAAATGTTCGTTCTGTAAAATATACCAATAAGAACACGACATCACAACAAATTAAAGTCGAGTAAAGTGCTGACAAACATTGCTACACCTGCACACACTACAATGACCACCACTCAACTGCCAGGTGNAAAATGTTCGTTCTGTAAAATATACCAATAAGAACACGACATCACAACAAATTAAAGTCGAGTAAAGTGCTGACAAACATTGCTACACCTGCACACACTACAATGACCACCACTCAACTGCCAGGTGCCGCAATGCTGAGCAGCGCCCACGTGTCACACATGGTTCTTATTGGTTAAGACCAACGCATCACGCAAACTTGTTATTGGTTGGAGCTCGGGCGTGAAGCAGGCTTGTGATTGGTAGAAATGAAGAAAGTTGAATGTCAACATTGCCTAAAAACTATTGAAAAATAAAAAAATTTACAGGGTTAAAATGTTCTTTAAATTCATTTTTATGTATACTGTGCAAGTTTCAAAACGATCTGACCATGAATAAAGAAAATAGACTGGCTCACCTAAAGTAAAAAATTGCCAGCAACTGCTTTACTAGTTAGGCCACCTATTTTCCACTCTACTATTACACACTGAGCTTGGCTATGACCAGTTAAGCCTAGTTATCAGCTTGTACACCTCCAAAACTAGGTACGTATTTTTGAAATATCTCCTACAAATCCAAGGACTGCTCAAATATTCCTGGCTTTCTGTGGGCATGCATATCATCGAATTTATTACAAATAATGCCAGAAGAGACACAGAAACCCGGCAAACCAAAAGCACGGTAAATATTCGTCTTATCCCCCACCAGAGTTATACAATAAGAAAGTGATTTCTAGCATAGAGGTGTACTGAAAACTAAAATGACATTCATTTTTTGTGCAAATTAGGCAAACCAGACCTACGCCTTACCTAACCTACCCAATATTATGAAGAGGTTTATGCCTAACTACCCGACAGTACGGCCTAAAGTGGGGCGAATTTGGTTCTTACGCATACGCATGTGACCTAACCTAAAGCAGCGCGCTCCGACGGGTCAATTAAAAAGCTGAAAAGACTAAAGTGGGGCAAATTTGGTTCTTACGCATACGCATGTGACCTAACCTAAAGCAGCATGCTCCGACGGGTCAATTAAAAAGCTTGAAAAGACTAAAATTTGATAAAACAAGAGAGCATTTCCACAAAGATCTATATATTCTGGATCAGTAATTTTCAACAAATCAAAATACATAAATATAATTTTGAAGTTCGAGTAGGGGATAAGACGAATATTAGCCAAAAGCACTCAGTGATTGTATCGTATGCTAACTTAGAAGCATTAACCCTATTCACCTTCTTGGCAGTGGCAGCCTGGCAGGCAGAGCGCAGAGGCTACACCAGTTTCACACTTTCTTAGTTATTAGTCGCTATCATCACAAATTTACAATTTGCAACACTCAATAGAGACAACAAACACCGATCAACCTTATTAGAGCACGGAAGTCAGAATGAAACTCCTGCTGAAGTTACAGCGTATAGCGATGTGGGCGAAGGACTGTCCTTAGCATCGGACGACACCTTCTTCAGTGTCTTTTGTTTAATCCTGTATACCTCTCAGCCGCTGCTCTCTCTCTCTCGCCACAACACATAGACTGCTACCTTCATTTCATCAACTTCGTCTCTCTGAAAAAAGTACTCTTTGCAGAAATGTACTCTGTTGCTCACTCACTCTGAGATCTCCGTACCCACCCCTCCAAGGTTGCGGAATCTGAGGGAAGTTCTTAAGCTGCGTCTACAAAACAATCTTTTCACCGATCACAAACACAACAATTGACGATCAAAATCACAAACAATTTTGCCTCCTTGTCTCAACGGCTTGAGAAACAGATGCAACAATCAATTCAAGGTCGCTATACACGAATTCAGCATTCCATTAGTACTATTAATCGATATTCCACCCTCACATCATTGGTCAGATATATATTGTAATTGTAGATGCTGATTGGCGGGTAGAACTTTATATATAGCGTCGACCGGGGTGATTCAACGCACTTCGTACGCCGGGGTAAATAATCGCAGTGGACTTTTCAACTCAAAAATGAAAAAAAAAGAGGAAAATCGAATGCACCATCGGAAAGCATATATTTTTCTCTATAAAATGATGTATTCATTCATTTAAGTTCGCTCAATTTTAATACGTTTATTTACCGACGAAAAACAGTCATAGTTTTCAGCCCCAAAAAACGTTTTTTGAGAGTTTCGCAAAAGTCCCGCAACTTTGATGCTGGAGACCAAAGTATCCGGTGAAATTTCTTCAAATTTGGCAGAAACGTAGTTAAAGAACCCACTATGAATGTGTTAAAAGCATTTTGCTGTAATCCCTCTGGT
>LQNS02278100.1:12300187-12311013 GCA_001587735.2 Parhyale hawaiensis
TCACCAGCCCTACGTGCATTACTGAGCATTTGTCGACATTGAAGTTCATCTGCCACGTTGCGCTCCATTCCATGAGGTGGTCAAGGTCTTGTTGGAGCTCGGCTCTTTTCATTGTAGGAATTATTATATTGAGTACCTAATAATATGTTTAATTTGTAGGATTTGTAGGAATTATTATATTGAGTACCTAATAATATGTTTAATTTGGCAAGACCTAAAATTGAGCAAGTATGTGCATGAGGGGGCCTAAAAAGCTAATGACTGCAGTGCGCAACGAGGGTCTTTATATAAGCGTCGGTATGGGAAGCGGGCAAGTCCAGTCGGAGGCAAAAGCGTCAGTCATGGATCGTGACGACGGTACAGCTGAAGTCATTATGTTAAGGCTGGGTTTCATTTTATGGATATATAGTGATTCTAGAGTTGTGAGTTCTATCGGATTAGAATAGGCTACGATAGAGAAGTCTTTCCTGCTAATTGGATGGTTGTATTGCTCTGCATGAAGACGAGGAGCTGAATGAGCTGGTTTTGCTAGTGGTAAACCCGTTCTGCTAGAGATACCTAAATGTTGGTCAACGCGGGCCTTGAAATGCTGCCCTGTGCTGCCGTAGTACTGAGATGAGCAGCTCGTGCTAGAAAAGACGTAAACAACACCGGACCGCAAGTTTGTAGGAGGTTTATCTTTGAATTTAAAATAGGATCCTATTGTAAATGTATTTTTGTAGGAGAACCTAAAGTTCATGTGCGGGTAGGCCTCGGAGAGAAAAGCCTTCTGGGAATTGACTTTAACGATAGTGGTTTTGCTATAGTATGGGAGGGAATGGAAAAAGTCTAATTTACGAACGTTAGGTTTAGCTATGACGGGATCGAATGGTTTGTCAAGGAATAGTTTGCAGTAG
Source organism: Parhyale hawaiensis (assembly GCA_001587735.2). Classification (NCBI taxonomy): domain Eukaryota; kingdom Metazoa; phylum Arthropoda; class Malacostraca; order Amphipoda; family Hyalidae; genus Parhyale; species Parhyale hawaiensis. The sequence continues at coordinate 12,301,084 of LQNS02278100.1, forward strand.
TGATCAAAAAGGTGGTGGGGGTAGCCGTTGTTCTTAAAAAAGGTCCGGAGAAAATCTATTTCATTGGAGAATTAGACTTTTTCCATTCCCTCCCATACTACAGCAAAACCACTATCGATAAAATCAATTCCCTGAAATATTTCCTCTCCGAGGTCTACCCGCACATAAACTTTAGGTTCTTTTACAAAAATTAATTTACGTTAGGATCCTATTTTAAATTCAAAGATAAACCTCCCACAAACCTCTTGCACGAGCTGCTCAGCTCTGTACTACGGCAGCACTGGACAACATGTCAAAGCCCGCGTTGACCAACATTTAGGCATATCAAGCAGAACAGGTTTACCAGTAGCAAAACCAGCTCATTCAGCTCCTTCTCTTCATGCAGAGTAAAACAACCATCCAATTAGTAGGAAAGACTTCTCTATCATAGCTTATGCTAATCCAATAGAACTCACAACTCTAGAATCACTATATATCCATAAAATGAAACCCAGCCTTAACATAATGACTTCAGCTGTACCGCTCGTCACGATCCATGACTGACGCTTTTGCCTCCGACTGGATTTGCCCGCTTCCCATACCGACCGACGCTTATATAAAGACCCTCGTTGCGCACTGCAGTCATTAGCTTTTTAAGTCTCCTCATGCAAAAACTTGCTCAATTTTAGTCTTGCCAAATTAAACATTCTTATTATTATTCATCCTTTGTCAGTTATAAATTTTATATTGAGTAGGTTAAGCCTCCGTCTCCACAACAATGGCGATGTAACAGAAGAAGCAAGGAACATTAAGTATGACGATAGAAATATGGGGAACCCATGCACGAAGGTGTTCCCATGGTTGACGTTGTGATGTCATCGGCCAGAGGTCTCTCACTTATAGGTTGAGAAATAGGTGGTGCTACGAATGAGGTGTTAGAGAGTCCAGATGGGCCTCGTTTAGGGTTTTGGAGTTGGACTCTCATTTTGGGAGGGTCTGGCTATGACAACAGCGTAAGACTTTCCTTCTGCCTTGTACCTGTCCAGAACAATTTCTTTAGCTAGGGAGTAAGTTGAGCTGGATTTAATCATAGTAGCTAATACTTCCTTGCGGAAGATATACAGGGGACAGGAATGGCTGGAGGCAGGGTGCCGTTGTTTGCAATTGACACAACAGGGGTCATGCGAGCATGTGTCCCATCTGTGGTCCTTACCTCCGCAACGGACACAGATTATGGCATCCGTTGAAAGCCGGCATTTGATTTTTGTATGCCCGAGTGATGGGCATCGGGTGCAGCAAATGGGGTTGGTAGATAAGGTTCAACAATCTCAGCGTGCCACTCCGTCAGTGTAACGACAAAGGGGAGTACTGATCTGTTGAAGGTGAAGCGATTTGTCGGGATGATTTCGCCGTTTCTTCCTATCTTTACCTTTTCTACGTTCATTACTCCTTGTTCCTTCAATTGCTCAAGGAGCTTGTCTTCCGCAGTGTTGGTCATGGTTCTGGACGTTGGCGTTGAAGGAGCGGTACTGGGAAGCTGTCGCGAGACAGTTGCCCAAACGTGTGGTGTTGAGCAAGCGGCGACCTTGGTCTTCTCAGTTGGTTTCTATTAGGAGTTCATTTTTTGAGATACGTTTTACTGATTTGAGTTTACCTATCTTGTTACGTAGGTCCTGCTGTACTGAAATAATGTCCAAATCCTGCGACAGGTGGGAGCCTGGGAAGTTTATGACAAAGAATGTCGGATAGGTAGGGCCTTTTTTTCTTTATCAAGTTTCATTTGGGTCTCGGACGGGGGCGTCAAGAATTTCTAGATGAATTTTATGGTTCCAGCGTAGCTGCTCGCTGAGGGTTTGCAAATTCGAAGTGTGGTCGAAGAAGGTCCGGTTCGTGCCGAGGAAGAAATCGTAGCTCTTGTGCTCGGCGGGCTGCAAGAGCTCTGAAGGTTGATGGGTGGTCGACTCCCATCGGGAGACGTGGAGGTGGGGGTTGGCCAGCATCCGTAGACACGTCATTGGCGACCAGCACCGGCCTAGAAACGTTTGAGGCCAGTGTCGGCTCCTCCGTCCCTCCAGCGTCGGTATTGCACTGGGAGTCGGCAGCTGCACAGCCGCCGGCACCAGGCATCGCATTGTCGGGCACTTTCAAATCAGAGTCTTAGTGTCTTGGTCATATGACTGGTAAGTGAGGGATCAAGTACCTAGGGATAGGTACGGTATGGACGGGACAAGACCCCAATAGGTCCGCCCCGTCCTAAGAAGTCATTAGTTTTCTTATATATACAAAACCACGTAGACATAGGCACAGATAGAGAAAAACAAATAAAAGGGGAATCGTGGGCCAATGGGCTGGGCGCGGTGACGCTGGTTCTCCCTAAACTTCAGATTATAATGGCAAAAGAACTATAAATATCTCTGAAGTAACAAATGGTGAAGATGTCAAGAAGGTATACTAACGGTACCACTACGGGAAGGTGTCGTACAGCTTGAGTACAATTGCAGTAATTGTACCCCAGAGATCGAACCCGAGTCAGTGGATGTTAAACGTCCCGTCGCCAAAGCTAATAAAGTAGATAATACGTACCAATAAACGGGTGGTAACAGCAGTTTTTAAAATCCTAGATCAATAGTACGTGATGATCAATCTATATGTGGCTTGAAAGTGTAGCTTGTGCTCCGCATGCTGAAATTGTGAACTGCTCATGAAGGGTTTTTCTTTCCTTTACACAACTCCGACGGTATGAAAACTGCTCTTGTTAGACTGCCTTTTCTGTGATCATAGAATGACTTTTGGCGGTAATCCATAACTCGTATTACACATCCACGTTAGGTGCAATAGATTCACCTGAATTGAGCTAAAAGAAATTGTAACTAAATTATCATCAAGTAGTTTGGTACGTCAATCTTGAGCATTAAATTAACCCCTTAGGATGGAATGTTAGGCATTCATCGTAAACTGATTACGTGTGAGACAGGCAAAGAGCATAAGACATCACCTTCAGGCTACTCGAGTTTTAGACCATCTCAAGCGTAACCAGTTTGCAATGAAAGCCTGAAACTCGATGCAAACTGGTGAATTGAATGCGCAAGACCAAAGTCAAATAAAAGCCAGAGACTCTGAGCTAATCGGCTTCGCATACAGCGCTGAATGTAGGCGAATCGAAGACGCCTTGTGTCCACAAGAGAGCTTTTGGGGACGTACGGAATATGAAAGGACGAGCCAGGGAGGCAGCTGGTGGCCGAGGTCCAGTAGTGTGGCGGCAGCGGTGCGGTGCAGGTCGCTGTGTCGGCCTGGCTCCTCCGTCACCATCTCTCTCAGCAGGTCCCACCAGCCGCTACTAAGGTCTGCAACATCGGTCTATTATTACCCTTTTTCTCATAGTGCGATCTGCGTACAACACATTTCAAATAGTGCTATTGCTACGACAAAAGTAGGCTGCATTACTTTATGAGAGGGCTGAGAGGCGGGTGCACATTAGGGATGTCGAGTCGGAGCATGAGGATTATTGAGTCGGAGTCTGACTTGGGGCAGGGGTAGTAATAGTAGGCCAAGTACAAATTTCTTTTTACTAGCGCTTCAGTGCAACACTGCCTATATCACGCCGATAGCGAGGGGGGGGAGGGGTAAAGACGGAGTTGTACACTCGCTTGGGAACCCACTTGAGAAAATGGGTTATCGTAAGTGGGAGGTTTGAGGTCCCATGAGTTGGAGCGGGACACTGGAGGGACCCCGGATTTGGAATCTGAGTCAGACTCAGTCTGCAGACTTTGCAACTCAGGTTCACATGACAGTCTCTTAGTCGCTTTGCGCGCTACTTGGCGTCTGAAAGTTTCCCTGCGTCCTCGTAAATACAAGTATTATACAACTGTGCGTCTTTATAAAGATTACCGACAATGTTAGCCTCGTTTAGCAAGTGCCACTAGTGAATTTCAAATCTGGAGTAAATCCTGGGCATTTGGCCAAAAAACTGCTCACATTTGTGCTGTTTAAACTGACACAGGAATGCATTCGGATGCTGAGTAATATGAATGATGAACAAAAGACTCGTATGAACCCGCTTTTTAAATAGGTTTTTGACCATCTCATGCAGGACGTAGCTAGGTCAGTTCGATAAATGAAAGATATACAGCTATTATTTGATGTTAGGAAATTATATTGGCATTTCTAAGTTGAACACCCCAACGGAGTATTCAACTCTGAAAACTTGAAAAAATAAATTGAACGAAATTTAGCATAATATTATCATTATATAGCTACTTTGTGTAACCTCCGTAGCCGAAACTCAGGCGTTTCAACAGACACATATTACTTGTGCAGTAATCAAATACCACCCAATGTGTAGGCGAGGTGGCCACGTGCGCTACTACGGGCAGGGAAACAAGGCGCAAAGTATAGGAGGAGACACTCAAGTGGTCAGCCCCTTTTGTGTCCTTCCACACGACAGAGACTAGGGGTGTCCCGCGTAACAGGTCGGCTATCTTGATGGACAGCCCACCTCACGAAACAGAAAGAAAAAATAGAGAACCTACATAACTTTACAAAACTAACTTCATCAGCAGCAACTGCGGCCATATGAAATCTCCTGCAAAAAAGGTACTCCGGTTTGCCTCTGGGGTCGTGAGGCCATTTAGCCTAATATTTCAAGTAACCCGTATGAGACCAATTTCAATAGCATGAATCATATAGGTAATAACTTTTCTCCAGCTGATCGAAATATTTGAATGTTGAACGTTCCAATACTCTGTGTTGTATACAAGGAACAAGATGATGTAGTGTGCACCGGGCTTTAGAGCGCCTGTAAGGAAGTATCGTCTACACAAAGCCCGGTGTTGCACAATGTTCAGCCACTACTGGTACGATTGGCGAACATTGCTCGATAACAAGCAACTAAGTCCAGCGGGGAGTTCACTTTCGGCGCTGTTTGTTTGGTATGTACACTGGGCAAACATTGTTTTCTAAACAGCGAAGATCACCCGGCCAACACTTTAATTATTGCGCGCCTCCACAGAAACGTAGCCGACATGAATTGCTGAGTAAGCCCATCTAGCGCGGCCGCAAGAGCTAGCGGTCTTCAGTCTCACTCATGCCAGCATCATTGCTTTTAGCCGAGAAGCCTAGTCTGTAACACCAAAACATGCACTGAATAACAGTTAAGACAATCAACATGCCTACATTACAGCAGTCTCGGCGAGACCCAAACACGCCCTGGGCAAAAGTAACAGGCAAACATAACTGGACTAGAGTCCCACGCACTCACTTGTAATATCGTTGTGCTTTAGCCAGGCAGCGTGCTGCTGCTTGTCAGCACTGAGGTCAGCCTGTACGCAGGTCGCAGCCAGGGACTGTACCACAGGCGCCAAGCTGTGCTCAAAGCGCTTGCACAGTCGCACAGCTTCTCTGTACAGTCGTCCGTGGCACAGGAAGGAGATGGTGGTGGCTGCGTCCGTGCTGCCTCCTGAGTAGATAGGTACGCCATACGGTGCTCGTATAAGTAGAACCATATGATACGACAAAGTGATGCAGAATTACGTCAAGTTAAATAAAGCTTACCAGGCGACAAACTAAATAATTACTTGGTATAAATAGAGCCATACGACATGATGTTGCAGAGCTATTAAATTATTCAAGATAAAGTCAACCCAGTAATATATAGCTATCATTTGAAAAAAATCTTTCTCGAAAGCGTCGATAGCTTAGTGTATTAGTAGACTCCTCGTTAGTCGCTAAATGAATCTTTTAAAAGAAAAAAAGACAACCAGCAAGATATGTTGCATATTGAAAAATGAGAACGGAAATTTCGGTTAATTACCAGGCAGCGGCAAAGAGAATCAACAAATAGCGGAAAAGAGTGCAGGTGACACACGAGTACGAAGCTCCATAGACAAGTAGTAGCTACGCAAGGTTACAAGCGCAGCGATTTAAATCGTAACGCCCCGACGGTACCACCAGTTTGCTTCAGCAATGCAGCAGAAAGTTCAGGAGTTGGCGACCCAAAACATCCCGAATCAGTAAAACAAAAAGACAAAAGGAAGCTGTCGTGGCAGGGACAGTCGCATCCGCTCGAGAGTAGTAGTGTACGAAAGTTTAAGCCTCCTTAAATAAGTACTAAGCTCTTCTAAGAGAGGAAAAGGAAGGGACATATAGCCTAGTATTTCGATATTCACGGGGAATCCATGCACGAAGGTGTTCCCACACATGATCAACGCGCATGGGAACAGTAAGTTAGGAAAGAAGAGGAAAAATAGACAAAAAGTAATAGCAGAAGAAGTAAGGCAATCGGAAGGAAGCAAAGTGAGCACGAAAGACAGAAGTCCCGAAGGCCTAGTTAACGGCTAACGTACGGTAACCTACGAGGTCCCCCTGGGGCGCTGCTCCCCATGACATAGGATGGGCGAACCCAAACTGGGGTATAAAATACAACGTGCAATCTGAGCCAGAAAACAAACCAGCAAAAGACGGGGATGAACACAAAAATTCACAGACAACGAAAGAAGTAGGTGCTGGCTGAGGATTCCTTCTGCAGGTGTTACCCCCGATGATATAATCTGATTATTAATTTGAATAGTTTCAGCTACAGTTTCTAAAACAAACACATTTTAACAGAGGAAGGGACGAAGGACATTCAGTATGACGATAGAAATGTGAAATCCATGTACGAAGATCTTCTCACACAAAATCAATGCGCATGGGACAAGTCGGGAAAGAAGAGGTAGAACACAATAAAGCATCATCAGGAAGCAAAGGAGGGCACAAAGGTAGGTCCCGTTCACCGAAGGACTAGCTAAGGAAAATATGCTCGTGACGAGCCTAGGGCGAGGGATCACGCCCTTTTTCTCACCATAAGGGAACTTGACGTCGTATGTCCAGTAGTTCCTTCTGCCCTTCACCATTCTAACAAACTTCCACAAGTGGGATTCTTATCTAAAACATAACAACCTTCATCAGTATGATTGATGCTATAATCGTTTCAAGATGTATGAGGATTCGACTACTAACGCTTTTTCTACCTTCCAAATTGTTTGTCAAGCCGCCGCACGCTGTATCAGCGGGTCAGCGTTACGACCGGCAGAGCGGCGGTCCGCCGAGCTAGCGCAGCCTTCAGCCAGGTGGAGCGGCCGCCAGTCAGCCGACTGGCGGTTCCCTGGGAGTTGCCCTGGCCCAGCTCGCCATGCCCACGCAAGCATCTGGTCGCGACGGGGAAGTGGGAGGACTTCAAGGTGTCAAGTTCCCTTATGGTGAGAAAAAGGGCGTGTTCCGTCGCACTTGGCTCGTCACAAGCATATTTTCTCGCCTCTAGGTCACTTAACACCGTTAGAGCCTATTAGTTCAAGGCCCGAACGGGTAACCATTAGCTGTGAAAGCGCCAGAAGTCAGATTGTAAAGGCAAAAACTAATTATTTCAAGTCCCAGCCTGTTAAATGCAACTCAGTCGTCCAACTTAGGGTGCGTGCGTTACGGTGGTACTTATATAAGAGGAAGTGGAAATCCGTCTTCACTTCTAATCATCAGGTTGAGACCGGTGAATTTAAAGTTTCACCATTTAGTGCGGTGCAGCACCGTACCGCCTGGCTGTGGCGTTAGGCCTAAGGGTGACCGTGCGATAACACGTGTAATGGCCGGCCTTGGGAAGGTATATATGCTGGGGTCTCTCCAGCTAGCTTCAGTCAGCTGTCGACTGTCGTGGTGACCGGTGGTGCTGCTCCTGCTCTGTACTGCCTATGTAACTTCGTCACAGCCGGTTGCTAATCTTTAGTATGCACCGCCTTGTTCTGTAACTTTTGATGTCTTCGAGTAATAAAACTGCTTTTAAATAGTAAGCTTTTACTACGACAGTCGTTGCACCAGCAAGGTTTGAAAAGCTGCATCCGGCGTAACTTGTACCAAACGTCGGCTGGATCCCACCAAATCATTACGCCGAATAAACTTCACTAGTCCTGGGAATTCATGATTGTACTTGTGGCCATCCAGTGTAAACCTCAATGAGGAAGTACTGAGAAATCTCAGTGACAAGGTGACTCCGACAGGTTGACTTGGGGGTCTGGGTCTGACAGGAGGTTCCCGAGTCGCGAGGCCCGAGTAAAGCCTTCGGGGATGCCCGGGCCCTACTTGGTCGTTCAAGCCTAAATATAGAGCATATGCAGGGCTCGGAGGTCGGAGGCTTGTCGCCTATTCGAGCTAGGTGAGTATGTAGCGAGGGATAGCATTGACTGCCCTATCGTACGTTGGCACCCCAGACGGTGCAGTATGTTCTGGGCTATGTGTAACCCGATGATGGTTCGGAGGGGCCAAAGTCCGGGAAAGTGGTAACCCTCGGTCAACTTTTGCTAGTTGTGGGTCTCGCCACCGGGGCGTAGCCCGTAAGGTGAACGGTGCTCGACGGCAAGGCCGCATGTGGCGTAGTATTCGTAGGCGGGAGGAACGTTGAGCTTGCACTCCTGAGGCAGGTCAAGAGCGACCCTCTTCCTCGAGTTGAGCCCGTATGTGCTGATAATGCTACGGAAGGTAATGCTCTCCATTTTTTGGAATTGTGACCGTCGTACCAGATCGGCTCTAGTTCCAAGGGCTAAGTTGGGGCGTTGGCCTAAATATTGAGTGATGTACTGAGGCTCGGGGCTGACCAACGGTCTTATGCCGACGCCAATGTACCAAAAATGTGACACACCCGCAGGAGGTAATAAAAGCCAGCATCGGCGCTGGGACAGATAGACTACTACCGCTGCTGGTCTGCCATCCGATTCGTGTTTGCGGTGTGAATCATAAGACTTACCGACAGAAGACCTGTCCACCTTAAAGGTCTAATCTGCAGTTTATGAGCATAGAGAAATTCGCATAGTGGACTAATAACAGTGTATTGTACCATGTATTGTACTACGACTCTAAATATAGTGCCTGTCAGAGTAGCACAATGTTGTTATAGCGTAGCTAGTCGCTATAGACTGCAAGAACATACTGGAAGAGTGATGAGTGTACTGAAGATAACAAATATATGGACATCGAGTAAATCTGTGTTACTGACATCAACTGGCGAATTCCCGGTAATCCGTATAAAGTGAAGTATCCCCGATACCAGTGTTAGTGAGATCACTGAATAGAGAGATATACCTATAGACTATTATTGACAGTATCAGCAAGCTGTTCCAGCAGCGAACCCTTGTGTGACACAATAGACTTGTACTGGTGTCGCCTACCAACTCAGTGGCAGCGGCAGCCAGTGCGTGTTGCATTGTGCGTAATTGGAGGTGACTTACAGTAAACAGAGAACCCCGTAACCTATCCCGGTACATATGGTGACTTTCCAAATATCACGCGTGCGTAGGCGTAGGTCTGTAGAGACCCTCGGTACCAGAGTAATGCAGCAAAAGAGTGCTTCCAGTAGGTTGTCGGGCTGGTGGCCCGACTACGTCGGGTGAATGTCAGAGATTGGAATGTCAGAGATTGGTATGTCTTTGCGATACAAGGGGTTTAGCTACGCTGTCCTTATTGCGTTAGCGACGCAGATTCCAGCCCTAAAACGGTCTGTCACGGTGGGTCGTCGCCTAGGGCGAGCCTGAACACCGAGTTCATACTTTCCGGATTGTTCCTGTCGGGATCGACAGATCTAATTTCGCCTGAGCTGCTGGGTTAAGTTTCAGTTGCAGCCGATATGGCCGTACAAGCACAGGTCTTCCAGAGTCGTGCTCTGAACCGATCAGATTGGCTAGTGCGGTCGTGCTAGCCATAGTCCCTTCAGCGGAGGAGTTGCTGAGCAATGACGCAATGGGTAGTGCCAGAGCAGCGTTAAATGTTTTCGCCTTCTGAGGCGGGCGATCCCATCTGGGAGTGATTCCCGCGAAGCGGGATGGCAGGTTCAGGACGACTTAGGAAGCTATGTCCCATCGACGTTTGTGTTTGCACGTTCCCACCAGAGGTGGGACCATTCGGTCACGAGAATACCCTAGTCAAAGCCTAGGG
>LQNS02278100.1:12311282-12330423 GCA_001587735.2 Parhyale hawaiensis
CGAGTTCAGGGCAACTAAGGGACTTGATGGATCTCGGAGCAATCCGTTCAGGACATTGTCCGTATGATTCTCGTATGCTCCTTACTTACACACGTACGCATCACGCTGGGGCGCGAATATCTAGATAGTGACACGATCGATCCACGTGGTAGTCATAGGTGAAACAAGTTTTGGTAAAGGGGCGGGCAGGGCTTCACCAGGTGATACAAGGTCCGGGCCACGTTGAAGGTGAGGACTTCCTCCCCTTGAGGCTTGCGTAATCACGCTCGGAACTAAAGTGTGGCCATTCGGATACTGAATTATCGGTCTGATTTGTTGGTAGGCGACAATTCGGGATGTACGCCGGGCTCGACGACACCGTGACAGGTATAAGTTTAGTGCGATGGCTAAAGGAGATATGAGTCTTTTATATTTGGGCCAGTATAAGCTCTCGACACCGAGGGGTGATCAATTGCTTACCAGACGATTGGTCAACGTCCTTCACCTAGAAGGCTACTTCAATCGAGAGGTGGGCCCGGCGTCGCTGGGCTTGATAAGTTCGAGGCCCTGTTAGGGCGAGGTAAGATTTCCGTATGTTTGAGGTCGCATAAGCACGCTCGCGTATGAAGTGCAACCATTCGGTCAAGGACGATTCAGTCAACGTCGTCTTTGGCAGATGAAGCAAGCTTCTGTTGCCCGGCAATCGACATGAAAGAATGGGATGTTATCGCGAACCTTCCTAGCGGGAACCCCGCTGAGAGAGGTGTAGGTGGTTAGAGTAATGGGCATCGTCCCTGGTCTCGTGCAGTCTAGCGTGGGACCTCTCACCGAGCCGAACTCCTAGTAGAGCCGGGCTGGAACTAATCCCGTATCTACTACAGAATCATAATTCGCAGAAGTTTCGGACGAGAGCTCAGGGCACTGCTAGACCTAGATATTATTTTCTACGTTTGAGGCCGCCGAAGCACGCTCGTGGTGGTGCGAGCATTCGGTTGCGCCCAATTACGTCAACGCCGCTGCTGGCATATGGAGTAAACCTCTATTGCCAGGTAGTCTGCATGACTGCGCTAACAGCGCATACCTTCCTAGTGGGAACCCCACTGAAGAGAGGTGCAGATAAGGTAAAGGGTATTACCACCGGTGCCTCACAGTCTGGCGGGAGACGCCTCACAGTACAGAACTCCCAGCAGAGCCAGGGTGGAACAAGTGTCCAGGACAATTTGAACGAAGTGTTTTTATTTTTTATCATTTTTTTTTTAAACTTCCCCAGCTGTGTCAAGAGACACTCTCAAACAGGTTATGAGCAAGGCACTCAACAATGAAGTTGGGTAGATCCTATACCCTGCAGGCAGAAGTTTTCTTTTTTTTATTTATTATTATTTTGTGAACTCTGACAGGGTATGTGCAAGACTCCCAACTATAAAGTTGGGGGTAGATCCCATACCCTGCAGGGAGAAGTTTTTTTTTTTCTTTCATTTTGAAGTTTATATTCCACAGAGATAGGTGAAGGGCTTCTTTTTTACAAGCTCTAGGGCTTGTCGGGAGGAGGTGTCCATGAAGTCGGAAGAGGTAGGCACCAGAGAACCTCCCTCGCCGACTTCACAAGTGGGCATGGCGAGCTGGGCCAGGGCAACCCCCGAGGGAACCGCCAGTCGGATAACTGGCGGCCGCTCCACCTGGCTGAAGGCTGCGCTGGCTCGGCAGGCCGCCGCTCAGCCGGGCGTGGCACTGACCGGCTGACACAGCGTGCGGCACTTGACAGACAATCTGAAAGGTAAGAAAAGCATTAGTAATCGACCTCATCATACATTTTGAAACGATTATAGCATCAATCATACTGATAAAGGTTATGTTTTAGTTAAGAATCCCAATTGCGGAAGTTTGTCATATTGGTAAAGGGCAGAAGGAACTACTGGGCTAAGTCCTAACGGTGTCAAGTGACCTGGAGGTGAGATAAAGGGTCCCAATGGGCGAGTTGCTTCTCTAAATACTGTAGCTATAGCACTAGCACACCAAGCTAATCTAATGATCGAGTGTTGAGCTACGCAAGTACAACAGTTCCAATGCCCACCATCAATTGCACTCACCCATATTACAGGAAGTTCCCATGCTCGCCAGCGTCAGTCGAGCATGTACCAACTGATACTCGTTGTCGATCAGGGGCAGCTCGAGTACCTCCACGGCAGCTGCCCTCTTGCGACGACGCTCCGGCCTGACTGACTGACAACCTGTGCACATAAAACCATAGCAGAGACTCATAAATGAGCATATAAATATACGATCTGACTTGCGACCTCTATTTTATGTCTCCTCTCTTACGCGGAATAAAAGTTAGCTGTGCATTTGTTCTCATGCAACTTATCTTCCGACAGTTCTCACTCCGCTCCATCTATGGGTGGGTCCTCCAGTGTTTCCACCCATGCTCGGCTGTCTTCCTCCACTGGAGCCTCAGCGAGACCAGTATTAGAGTTAGTAGTAGTGGGAGGGAAGTTATAGTGTAGCAGGCATCACGGCCGCCTCGCGCCGTGATTAGTGTGGGGCATATAGTAGGCCTACATCGAAAGAATAGGGAAAACCACGGACAAAGATGTTACCACACAGAAGGACAGGGTGGGAAACAGAAGTAACATCAACGGCACGCAAGTGTGGGGAGAAGCTCCAGATATTTTGGCTCAACAGTGACAACTCGGTGAGGCTTTACCGAAATTGATGGCTAAAAAATTCGCGTAATCAAAGACTTCAGTGTACGAGGCTTGGGCGGATGGATTTAAGTCTTGAAAACCAATGAGTAGTAGACAGCGAGGAACTGTCTGCCGCACACTCCATAACGACCGTTAAGTGTATTACATTCAGGCTGCATTGAATGTTGAAAGCATGGGTCCACAACGCGGTCGAGGATCACTAAGTCTGCGTGGTAAATTCTTCGACGTTGGGACTTGAAAGCGTTTCATTACGATGATGGGCAATCGCAGACCGTATCAGATAATTGGTTAGCCTGAGCCTCACTAGGCAATAGGTGCTTCATCGGAGGAATATATAGTAGCTACGTCGCAAGAAACAAGAAACCAATGAAGGACGTGTTGCCATTGGGTGCAGCTCTTCGGGAGTGAAGAGGAAAAATAAAGAAAGCCAACATTTGAGTATGAAACTAAAAAGAAGCATAATGAAAAAGAAATATGCCCCCCAAGAGCTTAATTAAGATTATGGCAGACTATGAGGTCTCCTGGATAGAACACCTAAGGAGAAACCACATCTTAACCCTTTCGTTCCCATAACTCAGCTCTTGTTATATGAGTTTCTACAAGAAGCCCACCATAGGCATTGTTATTGTAGTCACTTGCGCTCCCCCTCTAATTTCATCATCGTAAATACATAAAGAGGTAAAATATCTTGTCCAAATTTCAAAAGCGAGAAATAACGCGCTGGTATCAATAATCAAAACTTAGATGCGGGAACAGAAGTTCCCGTAGGGAGGCAAAGGGTCAAGTTAGTCAAGATGTCCCCCACAAAAGTAAACAAAACAGCAGCTTATGCATCATCGTACCGCTCGCCACATTAACTGAAAAATAAATGTCCAACATCATTACGGGCATAAAGCAAAATATTGAAAAAATATTTTGCTTTATACTATTTTAAATAAAGTATTTGGTTAATCTTAATGCCCGCTTTCCAAAGCAAAAATACCTAGCTAAAATGACTAACATTTTTTTAACCCTTTATATGGTAGGTATGAGACCATACATGGCCATTTTCATTATGCTCCTCTGACGAGAGCGTCGTTAGCTGCTCAGAAAAGGGTCAGAGGACCTTACTTGCGAGTCATAACATAAAGGAAACTTGGTAAGACTTTCTTAGGGACCAGCATAGGCAGTGGCCTACGACCTAACTGAGCTGCGGGAATAATGAATGTGCCGTAAGGTTCTGTTAGGCAGCTATTGCAGCAGAACCGAACCTCGCCTAACCATTTAGGCAATAAATCTCTCAGGTAGGCGACAGACAGCAACAGGACCTCTACTTAGTAATAATACCATAATTTCTTCAAAGCACTCCCAGGCTTTCATTAATCTTGACTCATACCCCGCACTGAGACTCACTAATGAGGCGGGAGGAAGACTTAGGTTGCTCCGACTCCTCAGCAGCAGCAGCTGCGGGGTTTGGCTTCAGTATCCAGGCGCTGTCTGCTGGCAAGAGCTTAAGGCAGTTAATGCAGGCGAGGTAGCACTTCAGCTGCAGCTTCAGGGCCTCTTCACTGGGGCCTTCGGAACTGAGGCGCAGGGCGCACTCGTACATGGCACTTGCAGCTGAAATAGGTAGAGCTGATTAACACTCTGCTGAAATTTGACTTCCGCATAGGCTTTTTGTTCTCGACGAAAATATCTTCATAGCTAATAGTCCAGGTAATTTATCTATGTACTGAACGAGTAAAGCTCTAAAAATATTAAACAAATAGGCTCTTACTATAAAAACTAGAGCACGCCTAAAAGCGCATAGCCTACATCCATGAAGCAAGGCAACGTTAATGAAACATTAAAATTGGTTCTGACACCATCATTTCATTGTTATCAGCATCAAAATTCGGTCATTTCGTGTTGGTAATTTGTAATTTTCTTGAAGATCCTTTTATACCTTTCCGGGTTATTTTACTAGCAAACATAAAATCAAACACACAGACAAACGAACGGACAACCAGTCCATCACAAAAAATTGGATCATTTAACCTTTGTCATAAACCTAACAACTCGTGTAAATTTCATAAAAAGTCAGTACTTAACTTTTTGAGTTGCGGTACTAGCTAAGAAAAAAAAAGAGACAGATAAACAAACGGTTAAACGGATCTTCACCAAAAGTTAATCATCTGTTGATCTTCACAAGTCTAGCAATTCTGATGCCCAGCAATCTCCTGAACACTATGGAAGCGAAGTGGGCAAAAACAAGACAATGTCTAAAGGGTGTAACTTGGGCTACAGATAGTTACAGTAATATTACTTTATCGCTCATACAGTGAACACACCAAAGAGGTTTGTCTTCTGCCCTAATCCTAAGCTTTTGACGATTTGGTAGCGTGAAGGAGTAGGCACCTATATAATCAATGTCGACAGCCGGCTTAAAATCCTCTGTCGTACTTCCCCCTCCATGATGCCAACAACATAGTCCATGCAATGAAGCACTCAAGATCCGTAGCTACGGGATACAACCAGCGGCGCCGTATCACAGAGAACACGCAAAAGCTAAGTGAATATTTTACGAACTGAGCACTTTGACGTGACCAAATCAAAAGCGCGCAGGACGTCACAACCAACCAAAGAAATCGACCGTGTCGAGCTGGACATGCTGCTGAAGCGCTAATGGCTGTGACGTCACATGCGGCTTTAATTTCATCAAGAAGTATGCAGTCGTATTATATTCATTTTGGAACGCAAGAAAGCAATTTTACCATATGACTCCCACTGTATTGTCCAGCGGCACAGTGCTCACCTCGCTTGTAGTTGAGCTGGTGCATGTGGAAGGCGTAGAGGAGATGGTAGTAATTATGCTGCAGCACGTCGGCAGACCGAGCTCGGTTCTCCAGGATGGACACAACATCACTTGTGAGGCTGCCGTACTGATAGTTCACAAGCGTACTCAGGCAACTGAGAACAAATAAAGTGGCAATATTGATGTCATTCCTCTCACATAACTTCAGGTAATAAAACACCTTTGTATCCCATGAAGATTACGACTACAGCATCAGTTAATTACAACCCGTGGAGTACGTATCAGCTGGGATGTAGAGTCTTCAACGTGTCTGTGTATTTGTCCTTCGGCACCCAGGGTTGCCAAAGCATGGGTTTTCCTCCAATATCGTGCGTTTTTTTCAAAAGTTCCATTGGCAACTCGGCAGCGGCCGTAGAAGCGGCTCTGGAGTTAGGTGACCGCGAGCCAGTAAAGAGAGTAAGGGTTGGGGGGGTCGGATGGACAATGTACAAAACAAACTGCTGGGTAAAGCCAGTCATCATCGTATCATCATCATATTGAGTAGTTTAAGTCTCCGTCTCCACAGCAACGGCTATCTAACAGAGGAAGAAGCAAGGGACACATAGTGTGGCGATAGATACGTGGAACCCATGCACGAGGGTGATCCCACACAGGATCAACGCGCATGGGAACAGCAAGTCGGGAAAGAAGAGTAAGAATAGACAACGGTAAGATCAGTAAGAGTATGAAAGTGGAAGGAAGCAAAGTGGGCACGAAAGACAGCCGTTCCGAAGGCCTAGCTGATGGCTAAGGTAACCTACACAAACCCCCTGGGGGCGCTACTCCCCATAACATAGGATGGGCGAACCTAACTAACCTAAGGGTAAAGCCAGTACAGTATGTGACTCTACCTCAACTCTGCACCCTCTTATTAACTCCAGCTCAGTTTGGTCACGAAACAGACCCATTTTTGCCAATTTCGACTTCGGCTCCGACTCATGGGACAAGCGAGTGTTTTACTCCGACTCCTGGCCTCCAAAATATCCGACTCCCACCCAGCAACACGGATCGCCTGGTAAAGAAGCTCAACTATTAGAAGATACGATAGAGAAAAAAAGATATCGTCATGATTCTCAGCAACGTTCGCCCATTCTCGGCACTGCTTATGGATGGCTTAAACTTGCTTAGTCGTCAGGGTATAATTTAATAGTTCCATAAGAAGACACAATAATGGAACACTAACCCTCTGTTGTGCAGCGTGACGAGTAGCTGCCGCAAGCAAGCCCGTTGGGCCGCGTGGTCAGGATTAGACAGTAGGGCAGTGAAGGCCTCGTTGTGGTGCCCCAAGGCGAGATGATGTTTGAAGAGCACAGCATAGAGCTGCGAGAGGTGGACAGCGTCGTGCTGGCCTACACAGAGGGCACTGTTGGCGAGGCGTATGGCCAGCACGGGCTGCTGAAACACCTCAAAGAGACGCACCACACGGAGTGTGTAGTGCACCCGAGCTGCTTCCGTGCCGCCACCAACGCGCACAGCGAGGAGTTCTTCCGACGCACAGCCCTCAGCAGCCTCCTGAAGCAGGCGAGCAGCCTTTCGATGTTGTCCTTGCAGCAGCAGGCACAACCCCAGCAGGAAGTGGCGGCTGCAGAGGCTCCATTCGCACCAGCCACTCACCTTCGTAAATTACATCATGCGTAAGTTCAAACTCCCGTAATTACTACAAGATAATCAAAGAAAACAAAAATCAGATCATCGCCCAGCGTACACAATACTATGTACTGAATGCTGCGCTGTCAGTAGAATGCTTTAGATGAGATTGCAAGTAATAATTTCAGTCACTGATAAGTGATAACACTGGGCATGCAAAGGACATTGGGACAAACCAATCAACCTTTCCCTATGTCCCCACCTCAGGAGCATATGAACACCTCAGCTGAGGACTGAGCTATACTCACCTTGCCACATGTAGGGCCTACATTCTTAAACTCAGTAACAGATATCGACGAAGTGTATACCCAAACTGCGCCTAAATCATACTTGATAACACCCGTATGCCATTGTACTCGTGCTGATAGAGAATTCTAAACTCGAGACAACTGTAGTAATTTATAGCTAGAAACCCTAGCTTTGAAAATCACCATATAAACAAATCACAAATGAAAAGGACTATTGCATGAGATGCATTTCATTTTTTAAGATCTATGTGGTATGTACCTGTCGTATGTAATGTAATGCGGCAGCCTCTTGTCCGCAGAAGACAAGTGCCTCCAGTAAAGCGGTGCTGCCGCTGCGGTCTTGCAGGGGCCAGGCCTCCCTGGATATAACCTTCACCACGTCCAGCGCGGATGACACCCACTGAGACTCCTGCTGGAGGTGTTGGCACGCCCCTTGCTGCAGCACAGTACATAGTGCAGTCGATGGTAAGGGGCCCGTCAGAGCAGGGAAACGAGGGGCGCTGTCATGCAGGGACAGCGCCGCCAGGACGCGCTTGATGTCGTGTAGGAGCTGCTGGGAGGGCCGCTGGGCAGGGGCGCGGGTGAGGCACAGGAGTGCGTAGTAGGCGCGGGTTACCAGCACCGTTTCTTGCACCAGACTGGAGCGTAGCTGTCCTGCACACTCGGTACTGAAGTGGCACAGCTGCAACGATAGACAGGGGTAGTACCAGTAAAGTAGCAGTTATACCACAACAGAGACACTTGTTAATAAATATTCTACACCTGCCTATTGCATCTTCGCAAAGCATTCTTTTATTGGCTTCTCAAGACTCACCAATCGGCCATTTCGTAGCAAATGCTAGATAAGGGAAACCACGACGAGTTGACCCTGCCGTGAAAAAATTGTTAAAACAACAAATCCATAACAAACAATACCAGCCATTTCATGCACAACAGTGGGAATCGGAATTACTGCCATAGATGTAATATGACAATGAATCACTGAAATACAGTTCGACGATGAAACTCAAATGCAGTTTAAAAAATTTAGTTCCCAGTATGATGCTAGTTCATGACATAAATAGAATATAAATGTGGAGACTAAGAGAACTGGCCAAACTATCTTACTACACCATGATCAGTGTGACGGAGTCGGAGAGTAGAAAGTGTGATTCCGACTCCATGAACATGAAACCGTCCAGCTACTCAAACAAAGTTAGACCGTCAGCAAGGGCAAACCACTTGTTTCACTCTAAGTCAGACTTCCAGGATCAGCGAGTGTCAAACTCCGTTTTCTGTGCACCACAAACCTACGACTCCGACTCTTGTACACCATAAACTTACGACTCCGACTCCTGTGCACCACTAACCAATGACGACACAAATGTGATAACATAAACCGACATTACCTGCGCCAGCCGCAGCACCACCTGCTGCAGTACCAGCAAGTCTCTGCACAACTGGAACCTAGACGACGCCAGATGGTGCAAGGAGGCAGTGGCCAGGGAACACCACAACTGGCACCGTGCAGAAGGTGGGTTCGTCTCACTGGCAGATGGCACATCTGCACAGCTGGAGTCCAGCTTGAGGGCCTGCAGCAGGCACCGTAGACCAGCTGAGAAGTTGGGCACGGCACTCACGGCGCTGCTCAGCACAGCAGCGACCTCGTCGCCTCCAACCACCTGCACAGTCAGCTATTTGTTCAACGGCTGCGATTATTTGCGAAAAAAATATCTAGCATACAATAATTCCACAGGCTGCTGTAGCGTTAGCGGACGCGTGGCTGCACTGTGAACAGTGTGGGTGTCTAGCGTGAGTATGTGTGTCTGCAAGCGCAGGTGTCTCTCCGGTCTCAATGAATCCTTGACTGTTGTTATGAGAGGGTGTGCTGTGCCGCTGGTGCGACTTGTCTGCACGTGAATGACCTTTCAACGGGCTGTGTGTGTCTGGAGGACTCAAATTTAAATCAAGCTCCAGCAGAATTAGCTATTTGGACATGGTGTTGCGATACATCTTGGAAAACTTTAAGGAAAGAAACATTTCGATTAGGAGGGATATTGTGAAAATATTTGCCACGACAAAATTATTGAACTCTCTTGTTCGTGAAATTTGCCGTGAAGTTGCTGCAAAAGCAATTAAATCTCATTGAAATAAACATTGACTGCATTACCTGGCTGAGCAGAGAAGAAGCGACGTCCTCCGCTACCACCTCAGGGTGCGTGTGGTGCGCCATGTCCAGGACGAAGGCAGCAGCCACCTCGCCCTCAATGAGGTTGCGCAATAGAGACACGCAGCGCAGGACGCCCGCCACACTGGCCGCCACGGTGGCATCGCCACAGAGCACTGACGATGCGCCACAACGCAGAACAACCTGCACACCACACAAACAAGCTGCAGAAAGACTTGCAGTAGCAGTTTCGACCGAAGTTCCTAATTAAGAAGCGGCCAAATTGGGAGTTCGTGTGGCATGAAACAACAAATATTTAAATGTAGATCCACACACTTTCACTCACTGAAAAAGTTCGATGGAAAATGAAATTATGAATTATAATAAACACATGTTACTTTGTAGACAATGTTGTAATCGTAATTACAAAATTGTAATTGCAATAAAATTGTAATTTTGTAACTATGTAATTTTTATGACTAACGGAAGCGTTTCACGCAGACTGGTAGGAAACACTGCGGGATGTAAGAGGCCTTTCTTTGCTGGTAACCAGCATGTTCTCGAAAAATACCTAGACTGAATATTACCATTTGGGAGTATATTGAGCAAAGATTCAGAATTTCTTGTTGGGATTCACGAAGCCAGTGAAATATTAAGCGACCTGATTCCCAATATTGAATGACAGTCAAAACTGTCATCACTACAAACAACACATACCGTGCAACAATCCTGCGACATTAGAACAGTAAACAAAGTTACGACGAGACACTGGCGTGGTCGACAATGTGGCTTGGCTGCCCAGTAAAGAGTGTACCTTAGTTTGGCAATTCTGCACAATCCATTCCGATAATCATGTAGTAACAGCAATGGCAGTAAAAACGCCTAATGTCCATTGAAAAACTTACAGGTATTCCCTCAATGTTTTCAAAAACCTTATCCGTGATTAAGTACGCTTACTAGGGAAATGGTCCTCAATTTCAGAGAATTTGAAAAAAACTTTCCAGTTGAAACGTTCGGTGAAATTTGCAACTTTTTGAGGGTGAAGCCAAGATGGCGTTTTGGATAATAAAAAAGCGATGCTGGGGAAATTCATTGCCCTCAAGTTAGGGAGCAGCAGCGATCACCAATCGGCTAAAGAAATCAGTGTAGCTAATGAATTAGTGAATAATGCAAGCTCTGTTTAAAGTAGAATGAAAGGAAAAGCGATTGCTGTTTACATAAAGCGAAAAGTGGAACCCATGAGTGGAGGTGTTTGCACAATGGATCATACCACGTGGATGAAGCACGTGTGAGGGGGGGGGAGAGACAAACAAACAAGAGCATCATCACGAGTTCGGTGCGGAAGGAAGAACGGTGGGGATGAAACTGATGATATCAAGTAGGCATGTACACTTATTTCCTTCACACCATATTATTCGCGCTTTTAGCTGCGTTTTGGCGCATTGATTACGTGCTGGAGGCTAGAATGTTACGGAGCACCGGTCGTGTCCTGCACGTAATCTTATAAAGTCATACGTGATGGGAGGTGGACGACAAACATAAATCCTAGCACAAGACGGAGCAACCGACCTGAGATCGTAGAGGTCCACTGGAACGTTGCTAACGACAACACAGGGGAAACTACTGACGTGAAACGAGTCTCAGTAACAAGACAAGGCAATGAATACCACGATGGCACAAGACAGTGGATGTAGGCTGATGCGGATACCTCATTCGTCACTAACCCAAAATGAAAGAACGTACCTGTGTAAGGTCCTGATTGGGCGGAGCACTGGCTGCAGAGGCCACCATGGCTTCCAGTCCCTCCACCGCTACCATCCACGAGACGACCATGCGCCGGACGATGGCCACCTCACCGTGGCCGCCGCACACGATGCCCAGGCTCTTACGACCCACCTGTAGGTACAAACAAGGAATGTGTGTGCACTAAGAGCCTATAAAAGTGCTTGTTGGAGCGTTAATTGGTACTGGAGAGTATTATTTCAATGTTTCCGTGCCCTGTTGGCGATGTGTGGGAAGTTTGGAAGTGAGTGCAGCACGAACTGAAATGCTTTGAATATTTTATCAAGAAAGACGAGAAACAGCATAGTAAAGTTACCATACTCGAGTACCTGCCACTAAAATGACAGGCAAAGCATTTGCACAAATACCTACTTACCTTTCACTATCTTGGTCACGATCCTACTATGGAGATTGAATGGCACTAGCTCATTCTATTTCCCATTTAAAACAATGAGCAGGGTACTGTCACTATTCAACTCGACTGTTTTTTTTCTAACCACATTAAAAAAAGCAGTATCTCCCGTTTTCTTGTACCGAGTCTGAAAAGTAACGTCGACGTTGAATATTAACCGTATTCACACCATGCTGTGTTATTTTACTACAAGGATTCCCTGTCTTATTGTTAGAGCTCGGACATTGGAGCATTTATACGTAAAACGCTACAAGCTCTCTTAATGCTCCATACGGTATAAAGGCTCCAAAATGCTCCTTAGTGCTCCATTCGACTAACTGCTCACAAAGTTCGAGCAGTCTCAAATAAATGGAGCATTCTTAGCAGGTGGTGAGCCGTACCTACAATGTATTGAATATAAACGGGTTTGATTCAATCATAAATAAACGCCAACAGTAATATTAAATACACATTGACAAGACGTCTATCAGTTGGAATGTGGTAGAATGGTTAAGTAGGGAACTTCTTTGGGGTGGGGTAACTTTATTATGAGTTCCCCCATACAATCACACACAAACGAATAAAGTGGCTCAATTGGTAGATGAATGAGACGTGCATGATCAGTTCACGATTTTTTTCAAATATATAACTACCAGGTGTTGTGTAATTCGATGCACATATTTAACCATATATAGAAAAAACGCAAAATAAGACGATTTTCAGGGGTGACAAAACCTTCAAGTATCCTCGTTTTCGAGAAATGACCTGAAATACTTTAAGGGGAGGGCACGGGCGAAAAT
This sequence comes from Parhyale hawaiensis, assembly GCA_001587735.2. NCBI lineage: Eukaryota > Metazoa > Arthropoda > Malacostraca > Amphipoda > Hyalidae > Parhyale > Parhyale hawaiensis. The sequence continues at coordinate 12,323,790 of LQNS02278100.1, forward strand.
GAATAGTTTTTATTTTTTAGGGATTTCAAAGAAACTTGGTATAGATACGTAAAAGCTTGGTACAGGTATGTAAAATGGAAAAAGAAATTTTTCCTCGTGTACTTTTTTCCATAGAAAACGAGTTATTAGAGAAAACGGCAAAAGAGTGGCTGGGGAAACCCTACTCGTCCTAGTTTTTTTATTTTTTTCAACTACAGAGATGATTTTCGGTATCATACTAAAAGAAGCGAAATTTAATTTTTTATAACAATAAAACTTTTGTTTGATTTTCGAATTAAATTAGGAGACGAGTGACAGAGCAGTTTTCGAAAAAGATAACTTAAAAAAATTGAGCTTTTTGAATTTTCTCAAAAACTATTTCAAAAATCAAACCGAAAAATTTGACCTAGATAGAGGATCAAGTTTCGCTTCTCTTGATACCAAAATCATCTTCGTGGCTAGCTCAAAAACTATATGAGTAGGGTTTTCCCTGGCCTCCCCTCTGCCGTTTTCTTTGAATAACTCGTTTTTTATTGGGAAAATGAAAAAAACTACAGGAGTATAAACAATTTCTTTTCCGATTTTACGTATCTATACCAAGTTTCATTGAAATCGGTCAAAAAACAAAAAACTTAATTTTCGCCCGAAACCTCCCTTTGAATTTTTCAGGTCGGCATTTCTTGAAAACGAAGGAGTATTGAGGTCTTTGTCAATCCAGAAAATCGTTTCATTTTACGTTTTTCTAAACATAGTTTAAGGTTTAAATATGTTCATCGGAATACACAACACCCTATATAGTTTTAATTTTCAGGATAATCAATGTATTGAATTCTTCCAAAATATTTTCAAAGAAAAATTTCGTTTAAAATCTTACTCCGATAGGTTGTAAATTATACTTTGGTGCACGAATCGCTCCAATAACTGCCCCCAAACGCTTCAGCAACTACTCCAAGCGCTCCTATAAGTGCTCTAAATGCTCCGGTAACTGCTCCAAACGCTCCCTTAAGTGCTCTAAAAGCTTCAAACTATCATATAAGTGCTCCTGATGCCCTTTTCTAACGCTACTATTGCACACTTATAGCGCTATAGGCGCTCTTTTAAACCGCTACTGCAGCTCTTTTTCAAGAGCTCCAATGTCCCAGCTCTACTTATTGTATTCATACGGGGGAAAAACCCTTGTAGCGAAGTTGCTCAACCTGGTAAGAATAGAGTTAAGATCAGCTGCTAGAGTTGGCAAGAAACTAGCACCTATCTGTTTTCCGTGGGCTTTCCTCATTCTAAAAAATTGAACGGTCTTCCCATACGAGAAGGTTACAGCCAGTTTACATCTTATGTATATTGGATACTTCCTTCTCAAGAGTGATGAGACTTACAAGGTTGACACACCCGGAGGGCCCAAGCAGCAGTGCACCCGGGGTAACGAGTGTGACGTCATAAATAGCTAGTACGTTCATAAGTAGCTATTTTATAGTTTCTTTATCATTTCACTTGGGCTTACACAGTATCCTACATGTCCCACATCTTCATAGTTGCGCAAAAATATGTATCAAAGCATCTACGAACTTTTTGGCTTTCTGGAGGATAAAATTATACTATAATTTAGGTTGTTTTTTTTTCGTAACAGGCACACACCCGGTAGGACAGAGGATTAGTGTCTGTAAAATGTGTACAGACATCCGCGTCGTTAACAGTTCCTCCTCTCCTAATAGTACAAACTACAGCATCATTGGGAAAAAAATATGGATTTAGCATTCGCCCGTTTCAAGAGCATCATTCCGTAGTAGAAGTAGTTATAAGAACGTTTAAGCCTTCCTAAATAAGTACTAAGCTTTTCTAAAAGAGGAAAAGGAAGGGACATGAAGTATGTCGACGGAAAAACATGGAACCCATGCACGAAGGTGTTCCCACACAGGATCAACGCACATGGGAACAGCAAGTCGGGAAAGAAGAGGAAGAACAGACAATAGTAAGATCAGTAGGAGTAAGAAAGTGGAAGGAACAAAGTGGGCACGAAAGACAGACGTCCCGAATACATCGTTCTGTAAGACAGTTTAGAAGTGGGGAATACGGTTAGATAATCTTTTTGCAAGCTAATTAACGTGAGTCGGACGCGACACTGACGGTACACTGCTGTAACGCGCGCAGCGTATAGTAGCTAATGTTTTTTTTTTTTAACTTTACCAAGCTATTGTATGGCTTCTGCATATTATGTACAAACTTTTGCTCAAATATTACTTCGCCGGAAGGAAAGAAATTTGTTTCTCTGAAGCTTTCAGGTTTTCTATACAAATCCTGTTGAAAAGTTCTTCTATCTCGGCATTTAATGATATGTATCCGAACCATTTTTTTTTCTGTTGCAGCGGTTTGAAATTGTAGAGGATAGCAGGTCATTGGTTGAAGACAAAAATAAATCGAAAACAAGAAGGTTTTCAACCATATGATTCCATCTTCAGAATGCTATACTATTCTCCTAAAACTCACTTGATTTATTGGATTTTAAACACAATAAACTTGACTCCAAAAGTGCTTCTGACACATGCGGTTATTTGCCAGGTTGAATTCATCTGCTCCTTTACAAGCCTCTTAGTCAAGACTCTTTCAAAATTTCATCCTTCAAAAAGCCAAAATGTTCGTAGATGCTTTGATACGTATTTCTGTCCAACTAGAAGGGTTGTAGGACATGTAGGACACTCCAGAGGCAAAAACCACTACTTATTAACGTAATAGCTTTTCTGACGTCACAAGTTAATTACCCAGGGTGCACTGCAGCTTGGGCGAGCCGCGTAAGTATCATCATCCTTACCTTCTTCTATTATATAGCTAAATCTTACAGTTGTAAATTAGAGGGAAATTATTCCGATACGGTACATTGTTTTGGGGCAAATCAAAATGAGGTTAATGCGAGCACAATTGTCAAAAGTACACCCTAGCTCGGGTACGGTACTAAACAAACTACTCACTCACCTGGTGGTACCCCAGCAAAAAGCGGTAGAAACACTAAAATAAGGTACCTACATATTATACTATTACCTATAGGTATAGCCTAGTTACGGAAGCTATTGTACACATCACATACGCACCTGGTGATACTCCAGCACATGATTGTAGAAGGTCTCCCATATGTCAAGGGCGATATCATAACGGTCTTCAGGTGAGGCGTCAGGAGGCACTTTGGTCTCGAGCTGCTCCTGCAGGACCGACTCCACCTCATCTGCCAGGTCCAGGTTGCCTGTGCCGCTGGTGCCCCGGTATATCTGCACCACAGCACGCACCACACATGAATACGGCCCTTCTTGTTAATAAAACTTGATGGAATTATTTTTATCTCCTTTCAGATAAGTGAAAGCATTTGCTTTTATCTTCATTTCTCCATGGATAAGTGAAAATACAAACCTAAAGAAATAAAAAACTATTCTCCCTAATTTTTTTTGCTTCAACAAAATTTTGATCTTCATCGTAGCTTATAACTCTTGAGCGTTGCCAAAAATTTAATGGACGGCAAGCCGATCCATGAAAAAAAAATGCAAATACCTGCGATATTTTACATACCTACTTTAATTGAAAGATCAAAAGCGAAGACTGATAGACTAAAAAAACAACATGGCCGCCAATACAACCCTCGGAATATCTAGAGTTATTAAAACTTTACAATATTTTTCTTGTGATAGCTGCAGGCAATATGAAGAGCTTATGAAAAGGGCTCAGTGTAATGGTACAAAATGAGGCAGTCATCTGAAGATTAACGGCTAGCACAGCTACAGTATGCACGTACAACCGTTCAAGTAACAGCGTCTTCGCTGTACACTCCAATTAGGACACTCCCATGCACTGCCTCGTGCTACAGATACATCTCCCCATCCTCCGGACCCTCCCCACCGCTGAGTAAGCCAATACCCACCCCGCTCTCTAATATAGTATAAAAGTAGAGAAATGCTGGAGCTGCAATACCGCATAGCTAAGACTTCCATCCCTCCATGGCTCGGGGACAGTACCCGGCATCAGCATCTTCACTACTAGTGCACAGAGGGCATAATACGTGCATCATTAGATTAGACATGATATGCTGGGCACTGCACGCTGGGTGTGGCGTGCATTGCGTTATTTAAAAGTTCGTCTTCATTCCCTAACTCATTCACAAATCTAGACGGAAGCAGCAGCAGAGACAAAGCTCCAACATATCCCAATTCATACCCAGGCTGTGTTAGCTGAGAGAGTATTTGGTCCTAATGTATTCGTACGGGGCAAAAGCCTTTGTAAAGAGCTAACAGAGGTAAAGAGAGAGAGAGCAAACAAGCTAATATCTAATAATGGTTCATATTACATCGAGTAGCTTAAGCATCCATTTCCACTACGTTCGCAAAACGACGATCAAGCCGAGGAAGAAATAAGAGAAATAGAAGTTAAACTGACAGAAACGTGGAACCTCATACACGAGTCTTCCCACACAGATGAACGCGCATGAAAACAATAAGTCGGGAGACTCTAATGCCCAATAACATCAGCAGGCGGTAGATAATACGAACGGTGAGGGCCTTCCTGACGGTGTGCCGAGAGAAGTTGTAGGGCAGGAAGAGGTTCTGCAGGTACACTTCCTTAGGGTCGAGGGAAGTGTCAGCGAGAGGCACAGTCTTGGGAGGCAGCGGCTGCAGAGAAGCAGCCTGTAGACCACTCTGTTGTTCTTCTTCAATGCTGCAGTACAGCAACTGCGGTAAAATTGCAAACAGTTCAGTTATTAACAGTACCCGGGTTAAAGAATCGGATAATTGCTGGTTACCCGCAGTTAAGAGTCGGACTCAGACTAAACTTAGCTTTTATTAATGGATTAATTTTGTGAAGGATAAGAAATCGCAACTGTACAGAGTCAGAGGGAATAAGAGCGTGTGGAGTCGGACTTAGTCCTTTCCACCTTATGACTAAACAAGCCAGATTACTAAGATTACTATGTAGTAGGGACCGACCGGGGGCCCGGCCCCGAAAAACCACGGCATTTTTCAGCCCCCCGGTTCCTGGCCCCGGTTGATCGAAAATTGCTTACCACCGGCACCGACCCCGGCCATGGATTTTTGATACCGCTCCGGTTTTTCAAACAGTGAAAACCGGGGCTTTTAAGGGAGGAGGGAAAACACTTAACAAGCAATAAAACCAGTTTTCTGGGGGAAGCTAATTATTTTTGTTTAAGCTGATTCATTATGAGTTACGATTGATCAATATCATATCAATATACTTACTGCCTCAAACTACTGCCAGTGCAAGAAACACCCGGCCCTGGCTATTGGGTTTTGGTCGCCCCGGTGCTCTCAGAGGTATATTTTAGCGGGCCATTTCCCTGCCACAATATATTTGGGCCTTACGCACGCAAGGGCCCCAAGTGCCTTCTCCGCAGGGGATGTAGCAGTTGGCCACAGTTCCTGCTGAGTAGATTAGTTTTGTAAAGTTAGGTAGTTTCTCTACATTTCCCCCTCTGTTTCGCGAGGTAGGTGGTGGGAAGCGGCCCATCTCATGGGACTCCTCTTTGCTCCCGTGTCGAGGGCCACGGAAGGGACTCCCGCACGAGTGTTCGCTTTCTTCTGTTTGCTTCTCTTTTCGGTTTTTGTTTCCTTCCTTGCGCCGCAAGGCTGAGCGATTTCGTTCGGCCGAGCCATATGGAGTTGAAGATACTCGTACCTTATTTCCTGCCAGACATGGTCACCTGGCCAAGATTGTTCTCACAGGCCTTATCTGAGTGTGACTCAATTTCTAAACTATATCATACAAAATTGGACTGCTGTTAGCCTATATAGCAGCCGTCGTATCTAATACTGCGTGAACACCCACTGTATAATAATAATTGGTCACCCTGCCGGCCCCGATTGTATACTTTATTTGGTAAATTTTTACTTTAGCTCACATATGGTTTTGTAATCATTCTTGCCTTCAGTATGTTAATTGGGTCAATTTAAGACAATTTACATTAATAACATTTCCGTCGCAAATGCTTAATTTTTTAGATATATGACTTTGAAGTTTCAATAGTTTTTCTACGGGAGAAAATAACCGGTGTCGTTATAAGCTTGCTAGCGACCTAATAGGAACTGAACCAAACCTACCTTGCCTAACCTGTGTTATTTTCTCTCATAGACAAACAATGGGAACTTAAAAGTCATAGGTATATCTTGAAAACAAAGCATTCACGAGAAAAAACATTTATGTTAATAATCTTGAATTAACCCAATCAACATACTAAATGCAAGAAAAAAAAAAACATGTTTGAGTTAAAGTAAAATAATACCCTTTATTTTTGGTCGTCCCAGCTAAAACCGCGGCCCGGCTACTTGATTCTTAGCCACCGCGGTCTTTCCAAAACCGTTGCCCCGGTCGGTCTCTACTACGCAGAGGAGTAGGCAGTGAGCAGCTTTGCCCTTATAACAATAAACAATTGAACAGAACCAGAGCATCTCAACATTCTCCCCACATCTGAAGACGTTATAAATGGTGTTATCCATATGAAAAGCGACTATGTAGCTACCTAGTGACTACCTACCGTAAATTCAGGCAAAAATGGCTACAAATAATGCATACAAACAATACACACCAATCGCATTAAAAAGATACCTAACAATTAAAAACTTCGTTAACTTTTTACTGCGTGCTGAAAAAACACTGTCCTACAATTAGA
>LQNS02278100.1:12333370-12345957 GCA_001587735.2 Parhyale hawaiensis
GATGTGGGTGAGGAGAGGAGCTGGAGGCAGGCCAGTAGCGTCAGAGGAGCGTGGCAAGGTGAGCCTGTAGAGCAGCAGCAGCTGGCGTTCCGAGTAGTTGAGCCACACGGCGAGCACGGCCGTGCCGTCGGGCAGGGAGCGGGACACGAGGCGGTGGGCCTGACCTGTGAGTCGTGAGTAATATTTTATTTTCGAGTGACAGATATGACAAACTAAGGGGTTGTTGGAAAGCGGGAGTGTCCAACACAATAGCTAGTTAAACGTACTTTAATTAATATAAAGAATATGAAAACTTTAAGGGGTAATTGGTGTGTGGGTGTGATAAACGTCGGTGTCACTCTCTTTCTTTTGTAATGAAGAAGATACGAAAATTTAAGGGGCTTGGGAGATAGCACGTCTCACCAGCACTATTTTTACCTATTAATACTTTTCCTAATATAAGAAATCTGAAAACTTAATGGTTATGACGCAGCAATTCTGACCAGCGCAGTTGTCACTTCATTTCTTCATTATGAAAAATCAGAAAACCGAGGGTTATTGGGTGGGGCTGTCGGACATGTACCGTTGTGTTGCTTGTGAAAGAATAACGAAGTTGGCGGGTTTTTAAAATATGTTTCAAAGGAACTTTGACGATTTGGATGCACAAGATATCTAAGACAAGCTGGCTAGCAGACGAGAGCCCTGTCACTGTCAAGTTGTGCTACTTACTAGCCCGCTCTAGTATGAATAATGTGGCTAATAGAGACGCTATAGAGGTCACTGGACAGTAAACATGGTGCTGTGTTGTTCTTGGTACACTATACACTCCATAATAATGCGTGCTCTGAAGTTCATCAAGTGACTAGTACCGTAACTAGACATTTGCATACCACCATGACTACCATCCATAAAATATGATGCGACGTAGCTACCTTCCAGTCTGTCACAGGACTTCTGCACAAGAATGCTACCAGTATCTGCACTCAGCCGAGGCATTACAATAGTCCTTTACTCAACTGATGTACCACAGACACCCCCTCAGCACATGATAATAGTGGAGCCTGAACAGAACATTTTAGCACACCAGTTCAGCACGCAAGGCTACGGCTCCTATCGTGGTCGAAAAGCTGGCAGGCACTCAAGGCTGCAGGCCAAGGAACGCCAATAGTGAATTCCTGTTATCATTACTGACTTGCCCAATATAACAGGGCACTTACCCGTCGGCACTGCAGACGCCCCCGTCTCTGCTGTGTCCTCTGCAGTGTCTCTGAGCAGCACACAGTCGTTCCTCTGGAGACACCACACGCGCAGTCGCGCGTCGCCGCAAACACCCACAGCAAACACCTGTACAGTAATGCATTAGAATAAATAGCTGGCAGTAGACCGAACAACATGCACATTCCCAGAGAGAAGCCGAGGCTTACGCTCCGGCCCTCTATGATCTATTGCCATTAGTTCAGAATCACGCAGATTTCTGAGGGAGAAAAGAAGATGAAGAAAAAATAATACGGTTAAGCAAGGAGAAGAACGCGCAAGCACAATTAAGTGCTGCAGATCCGGAGAGCTTGAAGACCTTAAGTAAGTCGTGGCACGAAATGTGGATGAAGGTGGCTCAGAAGCTTTGGCCGTTAGGAGTTTGTTACTCCTGAAGGAGGAGTTCGTAACTGTGGAGAATGTTGCCCCATATATTTGTCGAGACAATTTTTAAAAGAATTGATGGACTCTGCACCAACAACTTCGGAAGGTAGTCTATTCCAAGTGTTCACTATGAAGTACGGGAAGAACTGCTGACTGAGAGTAGTTCTTCAATCATTATACTTGAATTTCTGGCCGTTGTTTCGTAAGCGATCATTTTCGTTTCTCTCTTAAAGTTCCGCTGTTAGCACGTCGTTGAAGCCATTCAAATACTTGAATGCTTGTGTGAGTCGGCCCTCAATCGCCTTTGTTCCAAGTAGATGAGTCCCAATTCTCGTGTGGGCGACATTCGTATGGTTTGCTTCGCAGCTGAGATATCAACTTTTTCTTTTTTTTCTTCGGAGGCCTTCCAGGTCCTCTGCGAGCTGGCTCAAAATTCTTCAGAAAGGATACACGCTTGCTGATGCTCTTCATCTGACTGTGGAGAGAAAAGCTACCGGTCCTGTTGAGACCATCATCAAAAGATTCGTCGTCAGAGAGTAACTGTAGTCCAGGACTATTCACAAGGCCGGAAGAGCTGGATGATGCAGCCGCCATTTTTTTAAAACACTGGAGCCAGTCACTTGGTATTTTTTCAAACAGTTATACCAGCTTTACAGTCCAGGTACAGTAAAATGTAAGATAAATTAACCTTTACTTTACACGTCAAGCAGAACATCAAAATGTCTTAAGCTGAATTTGATCTTTAGCTTTACTTTACTCGCAAAACAAAGAAAAGTGGAGCTTAAGGTCCCAGCACTGATATGGGACCCTCTCGATAGCTGACGGGGGTACCTGAAACAATCAGTAAAACTCGGTAAAGGGAAGTGAGAGTGATAACTACCTACGGTACTGCTAAGCAGTGGATCGGACGAACTGGAGTTGCCTCGTGCAGCATTTGAATCTACCCGTCCTTATATGGGTGGCTGCCAGGAGGGCGGTATCACCCCCTCTGGGAATCACAGGTCCAGACTGAGCCACAAAAAAAAAAAACTCACCAGCTTCTGCTGTTGTTTCGCAGCGATCACAGAGACGCAGCTCAGGCTGCACACGTTCCCACTCTCGCCACCCCTGCAATGGTACCAGAGTCCTAGGTTAACCGCTGAAAAAGTTGGCATGAAGCGCATTATCAGCAGAGACGCGCAGTAAATAAAATTTAACGGTTTACATACTCCGATTGAATCAATTATCAACTAGAACGCCTTGTGGCGTAAGACCATCACCCGCGGTAGGGGCATATTTCATCGCCATCATTTTTTATGGCTGGCTAATCCTAGTTCTTCGGCGTGGTCACATAGAGGACAGCCCACCAGACTGCCCGCAAAAAATCATGAACATACATGAACTGTTTCTACTTGCTTTTAGGAGTTAGGGTGGAGAGCAAATTTCATCGCCGTCATTTTTTTTTATGGCCAGCTAGGCCCAATTTTTTTACATGGGGTCACATCTAGGGCAACCCACGAAACTCCCAACAAAAAATTATGAAGATTGCTCAAATCCTTCGACCACTTTTTCGGTGGACAGACGAAAACATTATCACCTCTCTCACTTCGTTCACGGGTGATAAACAAGTTTAGACCTGCATCACACAGGACATCCTGAGCATTTACATGAACCCATTATTGGTATAGCAAGCAGCAGAACCCCTTAAACAGAAATTCCCAAAATAGATTCAGCTCCTGAAAGGAGAACCCTCGAAAAAGAAATCCCGAAACGAAGACTGTGCACAGCGCCATCTACCGTGAACTATAGCAATAGCCGGCGCCATGTGGAGTGACGAGGTGAAAGGTTCAGTCAATGTTATTATTATATTCAGAAGCTTAGGCTTAAGTCTCCGTTTACGCAACAAAGGCGCTATGACGATAGACACGTGGAACCCATGCACGAAGGTGTTTTCACACAGGAGCAACGCGCCTGGAAACAGGAAGTTGGAAAAGAAGAACACATGAAGTAAGATCAGAAGGAGTATAAAATGAAAAGGAAGCAAAGGGGGCACGAAAGACAGACGTCCCGGAGGACTAGCTAATTGCTAAGGTTATATCCATGGTCCCCCTGGGGGCGTTGCTCCCATAACATAGGATGGGTAAACGGTAAAGTAAACCTACACTAACCTAACCCTATGGCCCATCCTATGCCCCCTGAGGTATTCACGGGTACTCCTAGTTAACACTGTAATGGCTACTGTACAGCTTTCTGTAGCTACGCAACAAATAGCTACTGCTACTCCAAGAAAAGGGATACTGTAACGGAGGGTGAAACTGAAACGGAGGGAGAGTTTGAAAGGATTCCAAAAAGCTTTTGTTTTTTATGTAGGTACAGTACTAAGTAAAGCAATATAGGCATATAAAACTAGGCATATAGGTTAATAATAGTCATATAATGTTCTACATATTACTTTAAAAACAAAAGCTTTTGGGAAGCCTTTCAAACTCACCCGCCGCTACGGTATTCACTCCAGCCACTGCAGGGCAAATAACAATACAGTACTAACTTTTGCAGCAGCTACTGTAAATCTTACCGTAAATTAATAAGAGCAGCAAAGGGTCGTGGCTCTCACCTGAACACTCCCGGCACCAAGCCAAGGAAGAGTCTGTTGACGATGGAGTTGTTCTTGATGAGGGTCACGTGGGTGCTGCCGGCTCCCGCCATCACTGATAGAAGCAGCCAGTTCATAATGTTCACACGATATACAGAACCATTGCACGCCGTAACTATTGTGCTATAAGTCAGTAGCCTCAATGATAACTAGATAATAAGAACAATTGAAAAAGATCAAATGAAGATAACGTCTACCGGCACGGCCTGTGAACATTGTGTCAAATGATATCAAGATTTACTGCAAATAGAAAAGACGAAGCTACTGCGCGCACGCAAAATTTACCTGGTCTTAGCACGACTAGTGTTTACATACACGAAACTGGACATGTCACAAATGAATCTCTAAGCCGATTTTTCTAAGGTCAAACCTTTCAACAAAGTAAATGTTCGTTCAAAAATTGTTTCAATTTTGAAGCAACGACTTCCCAACACTAGATGTTGGATGGGAGGATACACTAGGGTTAGCTCGTTTAGGGGTTCTTAAAATGTTCTCATTAACAATAGGACATCAAACACAGACAAGTACGTCAAACGATGTACGGAATTTATACATTATTATGAGAGAAAATTTGCGACTACAGAAGCAGGTGGAAGACAACAAAACAATCTACAGAATTTGATACCAACAATTATACACCAAAAAACTGGTTAAAAGTTGGTCGTCCTCAAAAGACGTGATAGAGAAAATTGATAGCCTACCTACTAGTTGATAAATAAGTACATTCCTTCCATTACTTTGAACTATCAGTGTTTGTTCAAGGTCAAGCTGCTAGTAAGAATACACACTGAAGTTTACAGAAACAGCCTTCGGACTCTCGTGAAGTAGGAGGTACCTACGGTGTGATGCAAGGCTAAACTTACACAAATATGGAGAAAACTTGACCTTCATCACATACAACCGCCTACAGAGCACATGTTACTGCATGTGGCGGGGCACATATTACCGTTGTATAGCGGGGCACATACAAATAACGGTGATGACTTACTGGAAGACAGCCCTTGACGGGCACTGAGATCCATGGACACGCACAGCAGAGCCGCAGAAGGCATGCCGAAGAGAAACACAGCAGTAGTGCTGGCCACGCCACTGCATGCAGTGTGAACACGACCACCGTCCACTGTAATGCATTATTGGCCAATAATGAATGCTTTACCTAAATGTGGGTCTAGACAACACGGGATTTTACGCCCAAAGGCCATTGAAAAAACATAGCTCGCTGATCATCACAGAAACAATCATGTACATTGACTATTGCCAATTCGTAATCAGTAAGTATAGCCTATGCCACCATGTCAATAGTACCCAGCAAGCCACTGTTCACAGGTGATGCAACATTAAGACAAGTTGTGAACCACACGATACTTTGACTGTCCACTTTCCGCAAGTGAGCCTGATGGTAAATTTATAAAAGCCTGGATAAAATATTTTCCAGTCAACATAGCGAATCCCCCCCAACAAAAAACTGTTTTAGGATATGCAAGGATTTCATTTACTGTTAAGAAACATGCATGCCGTACAGGAGCACTGGCCAAAGGTAATTCCAGCCGATTTTGGATTATTCGGGTGTCGCAAGCTTCAATTGTCGTCGCCTGCAGTTGACACGTTGCTACGAATTTGCGTTTCTTACTGCATTACCAGGAACTGCTTACTTATCATTTGAGGTCGCTATGTTGCCCGGAAAAGATTTTATCCAAGTTTAATCTGTTTGCCAGCAGCTTTATTTGCAAATTTGAGTGGGCAGTCAAGTCAGTTATAGTTAGGAAATTTAGGCCTCAGTTTCCGAACAGAACGATATCACAGAGGAAAGAGCAAGGGAAATATGCCAAGAGAAACGGGGAACCCATGCACGAAGGTGTTCCCACACAGGATCAACGCGCATGGGAAGAGCAAGTCGGGAAAGAAGAGGAAGAACAGAATAAAACATGAGCAATAGGAGTATGAAATGGTTTAGACCTTCTAGGGCACGAAAGAGAGACGTCCCGAAGGCCTAGTTAATCGCTGAGGCAACCTACACGAGCCCCCTGGGGTTGCTTGGCCCCATAGCATAGGATGGACGAACCTAAGCTAACGTAACCCTATGGCCCATAGGAGTGGAAAGTCAAGAGGGGGTGTGTCATCAATGGACCAGTAAATTAGTGACGGTGTTGCATGACTCATGAGCCGCAACTCGCGAATACTGAACAAGCATGGAGGGCCAGAAATTTCATGTTGACAGAATGACTGAGTTTTGCTCACACTATAGTGTACTAAGTAAGGTGTTTTCATCACTCGGCACCAAAACCAAACCTCTTATGACGTCATAGCCAATCAGAGCAATCTACCTTCTCACAATGGCAATTAGTAAACCTGCCAAAACGCAATTGGCCATGACGGACTGTGACACACAAAAGGTCGGCCTTTGGTCACATGACAGGACACTTTAAGAAATTTTGTGTTCTCTGCGATTCGCACCGAACAAGCAGCTGCTGACCAGCTTACAGAAGTATGCAAAAACATCAAAATACAGTCAACATATATTTAGAATAGAATAGATAGCTGACAGTAGACGGACCAACAGGCCCATTCCCAGAGACCTGCTGGGACTTAGGTCCCGGCCCTCTATGAGCTATTGCCATGAGTTCAGAATCCAGGAGACTTCTGAGGGAGAAAAGAAGAAGGAAAATAATACCAAAGCCAGGCAAGGAGTTCACCGCGCAGGCACAATTGAATGCTGCAGTGGCGAACGGGGGATAGAGTTACCTTCTTAATAGCTGGGCAAATTCGAATACATGTTAGAAGAGAGGCTAGCAAATAACTACAACGACACATAATGCACGACAAAATGAAGGCCCTAGAGAGAAGGAAACTACAAGTTGAAAGAATAGAAAAGAAAACAAATTAAAAACTGTCAGTAAGACTAGGATCCTCAAAGAAGGGCTACAGAAAATAAGGAAGCAAGAAGTAGTATCTATATATATATACCTAATCATGAATATATAACTGATAACTTACTTCGAGACAACAAGGGGAAATTGGCTGAGAAACATAAATTTTAAATAGAGTTTTCCCGTAAGTGTTCCTGCGGTGGCGCGAACAGCAATGATGTAGGCCACAACAAAGTAAACTACACAAGCAAGAATAGAAAAAGCAGTCGACTAAGCAGACAGTGAATAAGAGCGGATCTCACAGGCAGGAGTACTGAGGAGGTGCATCGCATGAGTGTCCTGAAGGCAGCTCTGGTCCAAATCTCGCAGGATGGATGGTAGCGGACTGCCTTTGTTCTCCCCCTGCACAAATTAAACACAAAAAACAGTGAATGTTCTGCGGGTGGACATGGCACAGGTGAACGAACATGGCTCAAACTTATCTTCATTGTATTCGGCACACTGCGTAGGTTCTGTTGGACTTATGTAAATCTTGCTCTTTCAAGGCGCTGATGTCAGGCTAGGCTTAATCTTTGCCCCATATTTTTTCTCTTCCATTAGTCGCCAATGAAGTGAAAAGAGGAAGGCTGATATTTTTCAATTTCACAATACTGTATTAACCATGATTCTTTTTCCTCGGTACACTTGTCATGAGCCGCGGATCTGTAATTGACCCAGCTGAAACTAGAACAATTTAACGTCTACCTTTGCTTCCTGCATCTGGAGAGGTTGAAACCGTCCCATACTGGGCCACGGGCGCAGGCAGAAATGCGCTCATTAGTTATCTTGCGAGTGTAGTCGACAACACGTCGCTAACACCGCGATAAGGACAACAAATTCAGCAGGATCGTTAATTTAGAAAGACGACATGAACAAAGATAAAGTTCCAGTGGTGTCGAGGTACCTACATACCAACCTTTTTACCTGAAGAGGGAACTGAACCCCAAGAGCAGGGAGTATTAACCTCAGGGTCTTGGCAAAGCTCAACTTGCACACAGTGCACCCTAATAAAAATCTGAAGATCTGAATATGACAGAACCATCAAGTTATTTCCTCAATCACGAAGGATTGGCGGAAAGCACATATGAAACATAACAAGCTCAGTACCATCAATAAGTTGAGAAACCATTAGATACTACCCAAGTACGTACCAGTACTCTTTAAGTACAGAAAAACAAACTGGATTAATGAATTTATGATGCTCATAGCATCAAAACATCCATCGATAATTTTTTCAACTAATAAAAACTAGATGCAACTGAACACACGCAAAACGTGTGCACTATAGATACCTCGTGCAGAGCATCATCATACCTACCTGATGCAAAGCACCATCAGTATAAATATGCCTGGTGCATAGCAACTTAAGCATCGCCATAGCTACCAGATTCGGAGCGCCCTAAGCATCACCATACCTGGTGCAGAGCATCCTCAGCATCACCATTCCTGGTGCAGAGCACCCTAAGCATCGCCATAGCTACCTGATTCGGAGCACCCCAAGCATCACCATACCTGGTGCAGAGTATCAGGGTGTGGCAGCACAAAGCAGTGGGTGGAGGCGATGGTGGCCACCAGCAGGTAGACATGCTTCCCGTTGTTGCTTTCATGGGCACTGATGCCTTCCAAAATGGGAAGACCAACAATTCTGCAACACATGATGCACAGTAGCTAGCTATACATTCAATCCAAAAGCAAGCGAGTTCACTGATATTTTTAGGGAAATGCAAAACAGTATCTACCTATTGTTGACACAGTATCTTACAATAACACTGCAAGAGACAGGCATATTTCCATACAGATTATTGTAAAATTTGCGTCCGGCATTGTTACTTGGATAGCAAAAAATGATCACAGCGCATATAAACCACGCGGAAAGCTGCTCCAACATAAGGACGGCAGTAAGTAACGCCAGAAATGAAACAGATTTATATCATTATAATTTTTAAAAAAATGGCTGGACAAAGTTATTTTCATAGACACATCAAACAGTTATTTTCCTTCCCATTTGGTAACACCTACGCCTAAGGCCGGGGCACAGACGCATTCCTACTCCTAACAGGATGCTTGGATACAGTACCTACTTAAAATCGGTAGCATAGATACAGTAGCAACTTAAAATTGGTAGCATAGATACAGTAGCAACTTAAAATTGGTAGCATAGATACAGTAGCAACTTAAATTGGTAGCATAGATACAGTAGCAACTTAAATTGGTAGCATAGATAGCCTACCGTGGCATAAATGACGTCCTTGCATCAAGTTATCTGTATAGCTGCCTAGTGTGTCCCCGGCTTAACACCCTCTTTTATGGCCAAGCACAGTAGTTTGAAGACAATACTTAGCCTTTAGAGGCACATTATTCGCAAATTTAATTAATGATAGAATGCAAACGCACCGCATTTCCAGCACAGCACTGTGAACTATAGTTTACTGGGCTGACATAGCTACTTTATTTTAGGCACTATTTGCACAGCCAAAACCTCCATGTTTTCAATGCTAGAGTTAAATGTTTTAGGTGGTAGAAATAAGATGGCCAGAGCTACTTAGTAGGTAGCTATCACTTAGCTAATAAATTGTAGATCTAGTGTTAAAAAATAAAGAACAAAGAAGCTAAGGCTCTGAAAAGAAAATGGGTATCCTTCCCGAAAAAAAGTACTTCGCCCTATAGACTAGATAGGCCTATGTCTGTTTAAACTGTAAAGCCATATTTGCAACAAAAGTTTTTTGTTTCAACGGGACTTAGAATTTAGATGAAGAGATTTCTATTTACCTTGTAGAAAATTACTAAATGAAACATCTAAGACAACTAGTACAACTAGCTATATGTAATAAATAAGATTTGACCATGATTGGCGTGCTAGGCCTGCGTTACATGTCATACAGCCTCAGAAGATCAATGGCATTTTATCACCACCGCCAAGGAGGCCAAGCTTATACAAAGGTTTGGTTGGTTGTATCTCTGTAACCAGAATAACTCGAAAAGTTATGGACGGATCTTTATAAAATTTCAGAGAACCTTTTGAGAATGTCACGATTAACAGATGACTGATCCTTCAGTCCATTTGTCTCTGTTGGCAACATAACAAAAGTTCCGGACGGATCTTCACAAAATCTGGCGACTTACAAATTAGCTAGCTATCAAATTTTTGTGCTGATCTGAGAGTTTACTTATTTCTCTGTTTGACTACCATTTTATTTTTAGCATTGGGTTACTTAGGCTAGTGGAAGTCTGCACTTGGTCCTTACTGGAAAGTAGCTCCTGCTGTTAATGTTTTCAAGGATACACACAGCCCGCAGTAAGGCACAACATCCACAAAGAAGGTAGGTATAAGAAAGCACTCTACCCCAAACAGAAATCAGTTACTGGGTGCACAGACATGTCAGTACAGCCCCACAGAGTTACCAATATAATATGTCATTTCGCTTCAGTAGGTTATAATAAACATTCCAGTTATACTGATGACGCCACCATGCACCTCACCTGAGATTGACACAATTTTGAGTGAGGTCATATGCAAGGCTCTCTTCCCAGATCTCGACACAATCATCCGACACACGCCTGTAATGATGAGGACATTTGATGAAACATAAAGCTTCATAAAATGAATAAATGTGCTCAATCAAAATTTTGCCGCAACAGCAGTAGGTACCTTGTATTTTCATAATTTAAACCTCCCTACCCACAGAGAGCACTGTCTGTGATCCAAAGAGAGGAAGAAAAAAGGGACATAAAGAACGCCAAAAGAAACGTGGGACCCATGCACGAGTCAACGCGCATGGGAACAGCAAGTTGGGAACACAAGTCGGAAAGAAGAAGAAACAGAACAAAGCATCCGCCAGTTGGAGTATGAAATTGAAGGGAAGCAAAGCTGGGCACAAAAAGCTGATATTCCAAAGACCTTGCTAACGGCTAAGGTAAACTATACAGCATCCCCCCCCCCAAGCTTCTGCCATAACATTCTTAATGTTGTGATCTACTCACTCATAAGAGAGAAAAATCACACATGATTTTTCTCTATTTTACAGCACTGAAGATGGATACATTATGATCCGAGACTGACAATAAGTAGAGGTGTACTGAAACCACTTTTGTTGCTGACATCAATACATATCTACCTAGATACTACCCATACTTTTTGTGAAAATTTAAGCAACATCATAGTGAATATAAGAAAGCGAACGGCAATATTTTTGACAATATATCACTTATAAAATACGCAATATTCACTAACTTCTAAATCATTAAGAAGAGGAAGAACAGGGGAAAATAACATCAGTATGAGCATGCTTTCTGAAAACGAAAAGTAGGCACGAAAAAAAGACATCCCAAAGGCCTAGCTACTGGCTAAGGCAACCTACAGAGGCCTACTGGGGTTGCTGCTCGCCATAACGTAGGATGGGCAAAGCTAACTTATTTAGCCCTATGGCTTTTCCTATGCCCCCGGAGGAGATGGTAGGTTATGGGGTGGCGTGCTTCCAGGAGGACCAGATCGGTTATATTAGCCACGGTTAGCCCCTCAGGACATCGTTCTTTTTTTGATTAGGTACCCTACTTTCTTCAATTTCCATCCCTCCCTGAAGCTGCTTCTGTTCTGCCTCTTCTTTTGCGACTTTACTCCCATGCCTCGCATGCGCGTCTATGTTGTGAGTGTGAGCAAATAACTGTATGGGTGTTACATTTTTCTTGACATATCTACTACACATTCCTTCCTTTTCGTGAGGCGATGCATTTGCTAGCCGGGCCGTTGCGCTTAAAACTCAACTAATAAACTAAGGCCATTAACGCTTGCAGTGCAATTGCAAACGCTAGATCTAAAGCTTGTGTTCGATGCTGTAGACTAGTTGAAGCAAATGAGACTAGTTCATTTCACTCTGGACATGTGTCAATATAACCTGTAATACCTGAAAAGCAATTGTAAGTGGTAAACAATAAAAACTTACTCTCAAGAACAAAATTTCAGTAATGTTCAGGTTAGCTACTGAATTAGTTATATTAATTCACTGTAAGTGAGCCAATCGAACACACTTAACTTCTGCCGTTGAATGAGCAAAACCTAAGCACTAATCAAAGCCCAAAGAAGCAATAAGTTGGAAAAAAGACAGCAGAACAACGATCATCACTACAAGTAAAAGCGGGTTCTCACGATGATGGAATGAATAATTTTGCAAGTTTTGAGAAGCGAAGCATCGTTCAAAAAAACAGTCATGCATTAAATTGCATTTGTGCAGAAATTTGAGGGTAAAGCACGAAGCATTTCCCTTAACCCCTTCACTACGGTGACGATACTGTTGTCATGACGACCGCACCGCCGCTCCCCGATGACGATACCATCGATGGCGCATCGTATGGCGAAACCGCGCAGGACTTTCGTAGGCCAAACGCGGGCACCCACCGTCTGGAGTGACTCCGCGGGTCGCTGTGGCGCTCCTTTT
>LQNS02278100.1:12439186-12453752 GCA_001587735.2 Parhyale hawaiensis
AGCCATGATACAGCTGTTGTGTACTAATTTCGTAGTTCTGCTGATGAGTTCGAAGTTTCGTTCCCCTGAAGACGGGCTACGTTTAGTAGTTCGAAAGCTTGGGGCATATTAAACATAAAACCCAGAAGACTTTTTGAAAACTACTTAAGCATGAATATACCTGGGTGTCAACGTATATTTCAAGAAATTCATAAGTACGTATATATATATATATGTATACACAGTATTTTATTGTTACTAAACCTGTTGTTGTAAATTCCTTAGAGTTTCGTTTGGTCTCCTGGCGGAAAAGAAGTACCATTCCACCTACATTTTTTGTATAAGTCCAGTAAAGTGTACAAATGTAATGTAGCTACATCTATGAAAGATATTGGAGCAATCTGCAACAATGTGTCAGTGAATATTAACAATTAAAATTTTATTATATATAAGTCCAGTATACTTGTGCAGATGTTCGTAATTTATTAAGATACTGAAATTAAATATTGTTTGTCAGTGCCGCAGACTTTTTTCAGATATAAAAATTCGAACTGTTTTACTTACATTTATGTATTAGTGATTCACCACCTGTGCGTCAATATTTGGGAATCGTTAGATAAATTAGACTAGTTTTTCATGACTTTGCACTTCTCTATATTTTAGCACAATCGATTTTCACAATAGTAAAAGATTATTTCCTCATGTGATTATAGATTAACGATACTAATATACATAAATTGGTTACAAATGCCATTAGCTTTTCAAAATATTAATATTAATTTTTTTTAAACATCATTTATTGCGACAGCAACTCTGTTTGAAACGCGACCGAATGGCCATTTATGGCAGCAGAGGATCTGCATGACTTTTAGTATCCAATTTTCCATTTCACAGATATTATCGACCAGGAGAGAACCAAGGAAGCATTGCAGGCGTGGGCGGATGTTACATGCATCGAATACGAAGAGGTTCCCCGAGGCTACTCTGGGGCCCACTTGAAATTCAGGAATTCGTCCGGCTGCAGCTCCTATGTTGGCAGAGTCAGCAGCAGGGGACAAAACGTCAACTTGCATACAAGTTGCCTTGTCTACGTACGTGTTTTTTCCTATCAATGCCCTTGTTCCTGTGAAATTAGCAAAGGCTGCTCTCGTCCCCGTGATTTGAGATGTCGCTATTAAGGAAATGTAAGGACATCAAATCCCTGGGGTTGGTGTATTGAAGGGACTTAGGAGTAGTGTTCGAAAAAGGAAATGCATTGACACTGAATTACCGGGGTTAGTGTAGTAAGGAACTCTATACTGTAGTGTTCGAGAGGAGGTGCGTGGATACTGGGTCAATGGCATTCAGTGTCTTAGATATGTAAACAAACCTTGCTCATAAACTTTAATCATAGACTTAAATTACATAATACTGCTTTAAGTTTGAACTTAACCAAAATGCAAAAAAGAATTTACTAAGCAAATACGGAATTGAAAAACAGAACTGCTATTTACTCCTGTTCTTAGCCGAGTAAATGGACTAACAGAGCTGCTATTTACTCCTGTTCTTAGCCGAGTAAATGAACTAACAGAGCTGCTATTTACTCCTGTTCTTAGCCGAGTAAATGAACTAACAGAGCTGCTATTTACTCCTGTTCTTAGCCGAGTAAATGGACTAATGGTGCGTTCACACGTCATTCATCTCAAGTCTTTCGCCAAACTAATGGACATGCGTCGCAATTATTTGGTGGAAAAAGGTGTCGCGGCCGCATCAGCAAGCTTCACTAAACAAAACGTATAAATAGGGAGTTTATCTTCTGTAGCATTCAGAGATCATAAATAAATTGACAGAAACGTCTGTTCCTCGTCACCTTAGTGATCGTAATCACACCATGCTTGTATTGGAAATCAGCTTATTGAGTGTGATGATTTCCCTGCTATCGGTTCATTAGGCTATGAATATTGTAGAAATGCACTGTTCCACCTGAACACTCTGAGAGCGCATGCCTTCTCCAAGCAAAGCCATTTTCAAGTTCAAAATATTCCTGAAATATAATTTCCCCGTCAACATCACCATAATTTGGTCGTTTATACCTCTCAACAGCAATAAGAGCTTCAGTAATTCTCTTGGAAATCCGTCCGTAATTGTTTGAGTATTATTCTGATTATCATTTTGACAACCATTAGTTAAACACACAAACAAACCGGTCATCATCATCATCATCATCATCAAAATTTGGTCCTATGTGCCTCTTAACATTTCTTGCAATTCCTTTCTGACTTTTGTTCTTGCAAACATTTGTCAAATACAGAAACGGACACATCCATCCATCATCAAAACTTGAACAATGTGTCTGTTAACATTTTTAACAACTGTTTAAAGTTCCAAAGGATTCATTCGTTTATAACTTTCTGCACGAGTTATATTGCTGGCAAACATAAAATCAAAGATGGAGACAAATATCCAAACGGACCAATAGATCATTGCAAAAATTGATTATTTGCTCTTCGTAACATGCGTAACAATTCGTGCAAATTTCATAAAAATCCATACAACTTTTGAGTTAATTGTGCCAAGTGAAATAGGGCGCCAAACAAACGATTTAACGGATCTTCACCGAAGGGTGAATCATCTGTTCCTCCTAACAATAGGCTAACATGCCTATCCAACCCCATTAATTTATGGAAAGATCCATCCATAACTATTTGTGTTATCTTGGTGGCAGACAGACAAACACACAAACGATGAAAACATACCCTTCTTGGCGAAGGTAAAAATATAAAGAAAAGATATCCTAACTGAACACGCATGGTCATTCATTTGGATCAGAGACGCTTCTACACTTGTAGACAGTCGAAAAAGTTGACTCTCAAGTCGTTTTCGTTCCCCTGATCGCACACGATGAGATGAATGACGCGTTCTTGAACCCGGAGCTTACGATAGAGTCCCAGGGTGCGTAATTGTTCCGCGTGTGCATTGCTCGTAAGATCCCTGCATTAGTTAGTCACTGAGTGCGTCCCAAGGTCTGCCTAGTTGTCATTTCCTTAATTTCAACGAGGCCTTATGTAGCGACCGCTTGAGCTAGGTGCAGCTATTTTGGGGTCTTTGTTTCATTTACTACGATTACGGCCCCGCAAGTCTGTTTTAGAAGATTCGCGACCGGGTGCCTTCCGGCCGTTTTCGCGCCAATGATTTTTTACAAGTGACCTGCATTCCGTTGAGGTTTAAGTTTGTGTTTTTGATACAACCTGTCGGATCAGTGAAAAATTAATTAGATAGGCAGCAGTAGACGAACCAATAGGCCCATTCCCAGAGAGATATCGGGACTTACGCCCCAACCCTCTATGAGCTATTGCCATTATGTTAGCTTGATAATTAAGTCCACCAGGTTCTCGTTGCCTTGGAGTTCGTTTCACGCGAATTTGAGTACAGTATGTATGAATGGACAATTGTGACTACTGATTCTAATTATGCGAGAAAATTCTCTCTTGCCTGCTCGATTTGAGTGCTGTTCGAGGGAAGCAATGCTGCAGTGGCTTATTATCTTTTTTATTTTCTATGTTTCTCAAAAATATTATAGTATACCATTAACGTTCTGTTTTAGTTCAGCTATAGTGCAGTAATCAGCTCTCTGGTAAAACTGTTTAATTAACTTTTTTGCATCACACACCCAAGGGTCCCGAGAGCCCTTTCCGCTGAAGATGTTGCAGCTTACCACAGTTCCTGCCGACGAGGTTAGTTTTGTAAAGCTAGGTAAGCTCTCAATACTTCCTCTTCTATTTCGGGAGGTGGGCTACCGATCGAAGTGGCCGATCTATTCCCGCTAGACTCCTACCTTCTTGTATTTCGTTTCCTTCCCCTGCGTGCTGTAGCTGAGTGACAACGTTCAGCCGTGCCCGGGGGCTGGAGATGCTCAACTTGCGCTTTTTTTTTTGTGTCAGTAGCGCATTCACCACTCTGAGACCCACCGGTAAATCGTTGAAAATTTAAAACTCGGCCTCGTGGTGCACGAGGCTGTGTTAAACCACAGGAATAGTTCGGCGCGATCTAGACAATGTGTCTCTGATGCGCTAGTAAAACTTCTACTACTACTAACTTTTTTGCACAATACGTTCACCCTTTAAAGCACAAAGGTCTCAGAACATGTTCTCAATAACTGAGAGCGTGCCCAGTAGGTAAACCAGTTAACAAAACACTCAGTAACTGTGGACGTCAGTAACTGGATACCGAGGGCACGTTCCACTGCACAGTTAAATTAAGCATTCAAGGCTTAACTTGTCCGGAACTGCGGGCAAGTGCCCTGGCTCTGACCCGTTCATTCAAGTCTCAGGCGTTGAGTCAAATTCGATCACCAGCGAGCCTTTTATGAACTCAATCTTACCTCGTAAAGTGGAAATTTCAGTTGGTTCAATCTAATCGGGTTGCCACTAACACCTGCAACACGGTTCAAAGTGACGAAACCAAAGTTCCTGACTTCAGGTCCAGACAAGTTAGATCGAGTGGGCTTGGTAAGATCGACTTTGACGACAGCCGAATTGAACGATACCATAGTCACTGTGCATACAAACAAGTACGGGGGCTTCCAGTCACTGATGATGTAATATGATAATGATGATACCAGTAACTTTATACTTATGCACCGAGGACAATAGTAGTTTTGTTGTAAGTCACTGAGGACAACTGAAGTGGTGTTTCTCAGTCACTGAGAACAACAGAAGTGGTGTTTCTCAGTCACTGAGGACAATAGCAGTGGTGTTCTCCGTCACTGAGGATACCATTAACAGGATACTCAGTCACTGAGTTCTTTAGTAATCGAATGTTCGGTCACCGAGAAAAGATAGTTTCTCTCGTACTCGGAATATTACCGCTGGAGATTTACTATCTATCACATAACAATACCAATGTAATAATAATAATGTTATTAAAGAATACGATGAGAAGCACAAAGAAGAAATTTGGTTACCCACGACGTACGTTTCGCTGTCCTCAGCTCATTAGGTGGGAGGGTAACCTGAGGACAGCGAAACGTACGTCGTGGGTAACCAAATTTCTTCTTTGTGCTTCTCATCGTATTCTTTAATATCAAATATAATGCCATCTCAAGACAATAATAATAATGATAGTAATTTACTATCTAGCTTCCATCCTCAGATCGGCACGGCTATCCACGAGGTGGGACACGCGATGGGACTGTACCACGAGCAGTCCCGATCAGACAGGGACGACCACGTCACAGTGATGTTTGAAAATATCGTGGACGGAAAAGCACCAAATTTCGGGAAGAAAAATACGAACAACGCTGGCGTCCCCTACGATATCTCCTCCATCATGCAGTACGGCGACAGTGTACGTATTAGTAAACGTAGATTTGTGGCTCAACCACGAGATGTGGGGGAAACGCTCGCGGTAGATATTCTCAAAAAATAAAATAAAAACTTGTCAGTGTATGAAAAATTTCAAATTTTGAAAGAGAAAACTGCTTTTATAACAATGCTTATCAGCCTTATGTTGAATAATATTCATATTTTGTCACAGAGGAGAAATATATATCTGAACTTTCCTTCTCTTTCATAGCACAGACGTTTTCCTTCTGAGCTCAGTGAGGACTAATATGAGCAAATCAAGAAAGAGACAAAGAACTAGAACACTACGCCTCATGGCGAGGTGGGGTTCTGAACGTGCTAAGTCAGCAGTTTTGGCATTTGCGCATTTAGGTCAACCCACTTGGTTACCTATAGAAGAGTCTGAAGATATATAAATTCTTTCTGGTAGTTTTTGCGTGGAAAGAAATTAAAATATATATGCAAGTTAAGCATACAAACAAATATCAACGCACCCACAACGAAAACACTGTCACCTCTTCTACTCCGTTCGATGGAGAAAATGCTGTTCTTTGGAGCTGACTACATGGCACAAGGCGCGGCAGATTTGCTGCGGATTGTGCATAAACAGGAGTAACAATTATCAGGCTGTTCCTTCAATTAGTATTTTCAAAACTATAGTGCATTTTCAGAGGGCTGTTCCAAAGAAAGATATCATTAACTTTACCAAGGAGATTTAATTCTTTCCCGCGTTTGTTTGCTTGTTAGCAATAAAACAACCCTTCGTGAAATTGACAACAACCGATCATCACCATGCCGAACCAATCACAACCCAAATTTTATCATCCATGTCTTCCATCAATTTGAGCAATTTCTGCAAATTTCATAAAGATTCGTTCATGACTTCTTAGGTCATGTCATTGGCAAACATGAAAACAAACCTTAGCACGAACAGACTGACAGATCATTACAAATTTTTTTCAGTTGCTTTTCGTATCATTTCCAACAATTTTCATTACTTGAATAAAGTTCTGTTCATAAATATTTGAGTTATTAAAAAAAGGTAAATTAACAAATAGTAGAACAGATCTTCACAAACACTTAATCATCTGTTCCTCATAATATACCTAACAATCCCAGTAAATTTCATAATGATCCGTTAATAAGTACTTGAAGTTCAGGGAAAGAGACGGACAAACTTTCACAGAAATATAATCACTTTGATGGAGGTAATAAAAAATTATAATAATGCTCTCTAATGGGCATATCGTGCGCAGTAATTTTTCATTACAAAAGAGACAAATATCGTGCCCAGTAATTATCCATTATGAAATAGACGAAATATCGTCCACTGTAATTCTCCGTTATAAAACAGACGAAAATTCGCGCACTGTAATTCTCCGTTAAAAACGTGGCGAATGTCGAGAACAGTAGTAATTATCCATTACTTAACAGACGAACATTGTGGACAGTATTTCTCCCTTTTGAAACATGACTATCGCGCATTGCAATCCACCATTATAATACATATGCAGACATTCCGTAGTAATTCTCCCTTATAAAACTGATCAATATCGTGCACAGTAATTCTCAATTACCTAACAGACGGAAGTATTACACAGAATTCTCCGTTACAAAACGGACGAATATAGTGCACGATAATTTTTTATAAAACAGTAATTCTCTTTCATGAATCTGATGAATATCATGCTCACTAACTCTCCAGTATAAATCAGATACATATTGTGCACAGTAGCTTTTCATATTAAAAATAAACAATATTGTGTACACTAACTCCCCTTTACAGTACAGACGCCTGTTGTGTGTAGCACTTCTCCATTATAAAACAGATGTGTCTATTACACAGTATTTCTCCAAGAACGGCCGGCCCACCCTCACGGCTAAGAACCCATTGGAACACCCACTTATGGGCAGCAGGAGAGGGCTGAGCTTCAGGGACCATAAGCTCATTAATATCATCTATGGGTGCATTGGTGAGTTAGTGACGGGTACCTCACCCTGCCCTAGAATTTACGTTTTGTCCGTTTTTGTCCGCATTCGCTCTTTTTAGGCCGTACTGTCGGAAAAACCGAGCTAATTTAAGGTAAGTTGGATTGGAACATTCAATAACTTCGGGTAGGTTAGGGGAGGGCAGGTCTGGTTTTTCTAACTACCCCTTTTTTTAAATTTCGGGTAAAAAATTTTTGGTTAGTGGTGAGTTGCGGTTAGGGGATGGTATTATTCCAACCAAAAAGGTCGCTTGGGGCCACTTGCGCCCCAGGCAAATTACTCGTAGCATACAAAAGGGCCGGAGATCGACGTCAATGTCGTTTATGTGCTTCAGAAAGAAGCATTGCCTGCAGTCAACTGTGGGTTCAGTCAAAACTTCCTAGACGGATAAAACGTACCATATTTCAACAATAAGTATCATTTAAACTGTTTAAACTTTTTTTCGATATTAAACTGAAACAAATAGAAGGTACTCTCTCGATGAGG
The DNA here is from genome assembly GCA_001587735.2 of Parhyale hawaiensis. Classification (NCBI taxonomy): domain Eukaryota; kingdom Metazoa; phylum Arthropoda; class Malacostraca; order Amphipoda; family Hyalidae; genus Parhyale; species Parhyale hawaiensis. The sequence continues at coordinate 12,446,962 of LQNS02278100.1, forward strand.
CGTAGGGAAGTCACTAAAACGGGACACATTCTTTGTCCTGCTAAAACGCCCTATTTTCATTGAACCAGTGGGTGGAAGTGAGGATAGTGTAATTATGGCTGTACCTATTTAAAGTTGATCAAGCTCCTATTCTAAAAAAGATAAACATATTTTTACTTAATTACAGGAGGTTCGGTGAAGGCACAAATAAACCTCTGGGGTTCAGTACCATTATCACGTGGAAGCCTCGCAGTACCAGGCTGTGTTGCCTTGGTACAATTGCCTTTTTCCCCAGAGGAATACAATAGAGCAGAGAACTCTTGTAGTAAAATAACACAGCCTGGTATGATTAGACCGAAGAACCTTTGTTAATACAGTTAGTAAAGGGTAATATTTTCTGTTTCACAAATCAGTTACAAACTAATGCTGTACGGTAATTGTACATGATGAGCGATGAAAAAAACTATTACTTAACGATGCTAGTGCACCGTGAGCAATAAAGTATCATTTCATCAGTTTTGTGCGCCATAAACAATGAACTGCTGCTCCAGGATATTGGTTCACCATCAGCAATGACCTACTGCTCTATGATACTTGTACACCGTGAACATTGAACTTTTCTCCTATGATTTTTGTTCACTATGAGCATTGAACATTGTTTTATGATATTTTTATATGTGCACAAATAGTACCGACCTTCAACTGCTGCTCACTGGTGAACAAATTGGGCTAAACCAGAGGTTCTCGACCATTCACCCTCTACTCCAATTCCTTCCTTACCGAAAAATTCATAGCAACCATAAATCCACAGAAAATCTATGAAACAAAGAAAAAACATTATATTGTTTGGTCTTACTTCAGGTACTTGAATTATTTACCCCGTTTATGTAATTTTTGACCCCCTAGGGTATATTTATCCCTTGTTGAGTGCCCCTGCTTATAGCTGTTCCACATGATACCGTTGCAGACAAGTGGCTGGCTGCCTGCGGCGTCAGCAGGGACCCCTGCCAGAACGGGGGCTACACTGGCAGAGACTGCAGCTGTGTCTGTCCCTCTGGCACTTCTGGCGCTCTCTGTGAAACTCTGGAAGATGAGTACATTGGTGAGTATTGTGGTGTGTGATAGGTGCTGTATATCAATCTGTACATTGGCCCGTAGAACATAGATCGATCAGTAATTTGGTAGAAACTTACATAGTAGACTACCATATTCTTCAGTATTTTTGGTACATGTAGATATACTTTATGTATTTTGCAGCGTGGCATATTTATGTAGTTTAGTGATTTGGTTGCTAGTGACATGGTCGATACATGAATAAGTATATAATATAATTGATATGGCTACAAATCTATTTTAAGAACATGGTCACTAATTTTATTATAGTTGCAAGTTATGCCTAACATATCTAAGAGTATTTTTTAGTACATAGTAGATACAATATGTAAATCAGTATGTGGGTACATGGTATACACATTGGTCAGTTATTTGATTGAGACCAACATTTAAAACATGTGCATTAGTATTTTGATTCATGGTGAATATAAAAATATGTATTATGGGCTGCTGTACATAGTGTATATGTATCGGCCAACACTTTTGCTGGTACGCTGTACGTACGCATTTAGGTCGGCCTATGGTACGACTTAAGAACGTAAAAGTTATTACGGTAATTAAAGCTAGTTTGTTTTCTGAAACGACCACTTAGATACAAAATACTTCTAAGTGAGGAAACTGAAATTGAAAAAAGTATGTCATGAATAGAAATCGGATCTCAACAAACATTTTCTTCAATGTCTCTTCTCTTACGACTGACTATAAATTTTATTTCAAGACTTACAAACGTGAAATATATTTGCATTATATTAATTTTCAGAAAGTGTTTTGGGAATGAAAACTTTCTACTCTAAGAAAATAAAATGGTAACACGAGTTTATTATTCGAGAATAAAGCTGTTGATTTTTTTTGCGTGTTACAGAATATCATTCTTTTTAGAAAGAATCATCCCTGAAACATCTGAGTTTAGCATTTGCGGCCTCCTGCAACTGCTTGTAGTCCACCCGCAATAGCAAATAAAAAAGTTGGAGCTGTAGACCTCCCGCCCTTTTACTCTTATATATAGGCTGCAAATGGCCGCAAGTGCCCACCATCTGAAGCACTTATCATTTGCATCACAACCGAATGAGATATACATGCATGACAATAGAGAACTTGTATCATACAGAGGGATACCTTGAACGCTATGGGACGAGGTCCTGATTCTATTGAGCTCTGAAGGCGGCCTCGGCTGAGGCCCATAATGTAAGGCTAACGGGATAAGAATCAGCGAGTTAGCTCCGCAGTGCACGTAGTCTCTGACAGTCGAATTAACTTGCATTATTTTGGGCTTAATTCAGAGTCCATCGTTTTTTTTTTATTGAATTTTATGACTTTTATGTTTGTGGACTGGAAACATGCATGGGTATTTTGTTGAATACCTTTAATTATTCCCTGCACGACAAATATTTTAATATATTTTGTTACCACTTCATTGACAGCAATTTCTGCATGGGTTCCTATGTTGAAAATGGGTCAAGCTACTTTGAAGTGTCTAAAAACAGTCAATTCGTTCATACTCATTAGGACATTTTTAAAATTTTTTAAACATATATGATTCGCTCAGATTTTCAATGTATTAAGTACAACTGAAAATGGGCTAGTCGTTCCTAATATAATAGTCAAGCTCCTCCATGTTTCAAAGTTTAGATGTGAATACCTGAACAGTCTAACGTTATTTTAGCGTCTTTTATATACTCTTTTCCTAGACTTTGCATCCAGAGATATGAACAGTTATTTGGCTAATGCATACAGGATCATAATTTTTTTTTTCAGTTTTGCTTAGTTAGATACTTATAAAAACACTATCTTCTTCATTTATTTCTTGCGGTTATTTTTCAAGACACAACTGTATTAGCTTCGACAGTAGCATTATCTTGCAGTCTCAAGCTAAGATGCATTAAAAAATTCTGGCTTTCGATTTTATGTCCAACATATGAATTCCGAATATGTTTATATTATTTTATCTCTATGCAGTTTAAGTTTATTTCGTTGAAAGCCATGTTGTTGTCGACTAGGTTGGTTTTGTTTCAGACTATCTTATTGTACGACGCGCGCGTTTTTTTTCGATTGTAGCAAACGAGTTATTTGTGTGTCGTCAGTAAAAACAGATGAGACTGCATATATGTAGCTCCATTCATGTACCATGTCATTGATGAGAAAGGAGTAGAAGTCTAGGCGCAACACCTTTTGGGGGTCTATTGTACATCGGCACGATACTTTGTCCTTGACAGACTAACAACTTGTTTTTCTGAACTTTCCAGAAAGTATCATCAAAGAGGTTACTCCTCACAGTGAAAAAATCACGACAGAAGGCATCGTGTCTACACCTGGGTATCCTGAGCCGCTGCAGCAATGTAAGTAATACGCGGTGATTACGGTTGTACCTCTTTATTACCTCATCCTTATAGGTCACGTTTTGCCAGGGTTCATTGCCAGTTTGATTGTCTGTTAGTAGCATAACTCATAAAGGTAAGAACGAATCTTCATGAAATTTGTAAAAACTCATAGTAATGTCAAGAGAAAAAGATGACTAAATATGGGTGATGTTCCGGGACTCCGTTTGTGTGTCTATCTCTATGTCTTTCAGTGACATAACTCAAAAAGTTATTGACGGATCTTGTTGAAATTTACAGGAACTGATAGGAATATTATAAAGCAGATGACTAATTTATGTGATGTCTATAAGAAGTCCTGGTTTATAAACTATTTTCATTTTTTGTTAACGTTGCGTTGCTTGGCGAGATCTGTACTCTCGGTGTGCTTCTCTTGTATATCCGCCAATTAGGTTATGTTTTTACAGATTTTTGTTTGTGTACATCTGTTATTCTGTCCGTCAGCCTGTTAGCAGCATAATTAGAAAACGTAAGGACGGATCTCTATGAAATTTACAGGAATACTGGAATGTCTCGACAACAAATTGTTATAAACTGATGTGATTTTCCGTGCGTTTGTCTGTTTTTTTTTTCATTTAAAGAAAGTGTTAGACATGTACGAGGAACAAATGATTAATTTTTTATTATTTATCTGTCCATTTGTCTCTGTCTGTTTGCTACATAGCTCAAAAAGTTCTCGACAGATCTCGAGATTTCCAGGCATCGTGAGGAATGCTATGTGGTACGGATAATTAAATTTTTTGATTGTCCGCCAGTTCGTTTGTTTGCCTACCATTCTGTTTTAAGCATTACGTAGCTTGGTAGAGGTTTGGGCTCTCGGAGTGCAGCTCTATTTTAATATTAATTTATTTATTAATGTTACTTAATTATAGGTAATGAATCGAATTTATCTAAATATTTTCTTTTGTTTTGATACAAAAGAAAATATTTAGATAAATTCGATTCATTCAGAGCGAGCCCGATTCAATATATTTTTGTTGTATGATCTGTTAATTTTTAAAAATTATCGTATGAAAAAATTTATTTTGAAAACCCACTTGTCATAAGAAACGCTCCTGACAGAAATCCACCTTAATTTCTGTTCAATTATTAAATAACAAAATTTGCAGAAAGAAAGAAAGAAAGTACGGAATTAAATATAAAACCACTACAAAATTATGCATGTATCAATAAGATGGTTACATGTACATCGACCACTAAGAGCTACCTCGCGGCGTGGGAATGAAACTCACTAGAATTCAAAAATTTGCACGGGGATTGAAAATAAAACTCACTAAGGTATGAAATTTACGCATGAGTGACACTCGCTGGTCGTAACAACTGTGCTTACGAATGAAACTGGATCTTAGTAAGAAATTCAACATTTGAACAGCATGTGATCATAGCAGAAAGATATTTGAGTATGAATGCAGCTAACTTTAGTGAGGGACAATATTTTGAACGAAAGCTTGTTTGTGGCATCTGAAATAAGTACTTGGAGGCACTCTTTGTAAGGGTCAATATTTTGACCAAATACAAATTCATTAGTATGCAATGCAGGCACTTTGAAACTCTCTTAGGGTGAGTTTCCACCAAGCCATTCAATTCAATACATTGTCATTCATAAATTACCATGATGCGTTACAGTAATTCCTATGTAAGCGTTCCCCCAAGCCATTCAATTCAATTCCTAGCCATTCACATTCAATGATGCGTTTGGTTCCATTTCTTTTCATTTGAATGACAATCATCCAACTGCAATATTACAAATATAACTATAATCTTGCTTGTAGCTCCATCTATATTTTCTAATATTTATATTTTGTGATATTTTAGATAACTATTAATATGTAACTACCTATGTGAATTTTTCAAGGTTTATTATCGTGTTTTGTTCTCTTATTTTTAAGGTACCTAATTGGAATATTACCACCATTTATTTTTTCCATCATATACCAATATCGGAACAATAAACATCGGAAATAAAGTTTACTTCAGTTTCAGTTACATTAAACGCTCGACAAATTAACCCTTAAATGCATAGCGTGCCATATATGCAGCATATACCAATAGTGTTATTTCTACGGGTGTGCTATGATTAAATCAGGCATTTAAGGGTTAAGGAAGAGAGATATTTTAAATCATTGTCTTACCTTAGATAAATGGCCAGTCTTTCTTCTGCTTGAAAGCACGGCGGTAATTAGTATTCTGTTTCTCTATGGAGGACCTAAGCAGCTCAATCAACTTCTTGAATTGCCCATTATCAATCCTGAAGAAGTCATGAAATTTCTCCGGATTATTCAGTGAATCTGGGAACAAATGGGAAAATGCCCCAACTTGTGCTTTACTGCAATTAAAGGGATGCACCCACATTTTCTTTTGTTTCCTCCGCCTTTTACGCCGCTTCAACCATAACAACACTGCTATTTCTGTTACATCAGTCACGTCCATCTCGCTCGAAGGCTTATATTTTATACTGGATGCCTCATGAACGAGAAGTACGCTGATTGTGTTGGCTGGAACGGTGTTCATTCACAATGAATGGAATGACGAGAATTGAATTGTGCATACAAAGCGACTGCTTTGCTGATTTCAGACAGACAAAATTGTCGAATATTCAAGTTTGGCTCGGCATTTCAATGCACACGTAGCAGCGGTAACGTTTTTGCAGCGGTTATATCTTAGNCATGGAATGACGAGAATTGAATTGTGCATACAAAGCGACTGCTTTGCTGATTTCAGACAGACAAAATTGTCGAATATTCAAGTTTGGCTCGGCATTTCAATGCACACGTAGCAGCGGTAACGTTTTTGCAGCGGCTATATCTTAGGGTAAAGTGTTTAGAAGTTGTATAGAGAAGAAATTGAACATTTGAACGTTAGTTTAACAAATTTTATTCCTTCTTTATAAGCTCGTTTTTTTTAGTCAACGAGCATAGTACTCAATTACTGAATGTTTTGTGCTATCTACCGTTACGTTAACCATAAGAATTACTGTAATACCGTTTAATACAAGAAAACTAGTTGAGCTGAAAATGTTGTACTTTGATTCGACAAGGAAGCGGATTGCTGCGTGTTGAGTTCAATTTTATCGGTCTGTCAGACTCTAAATCTTTTAAAAATAGCCTGTTTCTATCAAAATAAGGCTATAGAAGTATGGGATACGAATGTGACTTAAACCGACGCAAAATCTAAGTGAAAATGTAAAGAAACTAGATCATATCTGAACGCGCTATGTCATTCATTGGAATGAAGGTCGCCCCTTCGTGTGGGCAGCCAACGTCAAACTTGACGCACAGCTTGAGTTCATTTTCGTGACTGAACACGTTATTAGAATGAGGGAAG
>LQNS02278100.1:12466047-12481249 GCA_001587735.2 Parhyale hawaiensis
AGATGAATGTGGCTTTAATGATAAACAAGTCTGCAATTTGACGATGCGAATCGGGATGCTGACTGCGGTGAGAGCTTGGTGATGCGGAAGTGTGTGGATTAAATACAGTTAGAATAATTAAATGCGAAATTCTGAAATAATCGTGGAACTACGACTATAATAATAAATAATAATATTAATTCGCTAGTTGACAACTTATAATGGTTAAATGCTTCCCGATGGCCAGAATTTGGAATCAAACATTGGCAAAATTCACTACGCGGGTTAATTTCAATAAAAATGCTTTTCTAACTAAATACAGTACTATAATGAAGCAATGTATTCACACAGCTAAATATAATTTTTGAACTTGGTGTTTGTCAAACTGGCGCGTGTTTGTGATGAAAGTATTCCAACAGGTTCGAAGGTTCGATCCTAGTCAATCACAAAAATCGAGATGTTGCCGCGTGTGTTTATCAATCAAAATCGTTCGGTAAACACAAACTTCGAAGAAAAGATTGACCGTCTGGACGTGGCCATTTCATGTTACCGAACGGGCATAATGCAGCGAAGCAAAATTGAAGTCAACCGCTCTCGAGTCTTCTGATTATTAAAGTTAATAGTTTAACAGCATCCTTCGTAGGTAAATGAGCAGCCCAAGTAGGAGCTAACATGGCCAACGAAACCGTATCAAAGCAAATTATTCGTCGTTCTCGACGCTTGGTCTACTGATTACTAACATTAAGAGCTAGTTTTTGACGCCTGGTCCACTGGCTACAAACATCAGCTGATATGAGTTGTCACGTGCAGTTATAGTTTTCTTCGTGCATTAGTTCATTCTTCTTTTTCTGCTGCCTACCTCCCATCATTATATTATTTCCTTCTTTTTACTTATTTCTCTATTTTGATTACAAACATTTAAGGCTTCTTAATGTATAGTACATTTCAANGAGTTGTCACGTGCAGTTATACTTTTCTTCGTGCATTAGTTCATTCTTCTTTTTCTGCTGCCTACCTCCCATCATTATATTATTTCCTTCTTTTTACTTATTTCTCTATTTTGATTACAAACATTTAAGGCTTCTAAATGTATAGTACATTGCAAGAGTACATTTGAAGCTTATGTTTAGAACCCATCGTTCGAAGAGTGTCGGTTTTGGATTTGGCTCGCATGCTGATAGGTGCAGAGAGTCAACGCTTGTCGCTCTTCTGAATCCTCCTTTACACGGTGCAACTATTGTGCAACGTGCTATTCTTCCTCCCCCCTTCTCGGGACAATACCAAGTGATGCAACACTATATCGGTTCAAACATACTTAGGATTCTCAAAGGAGGCTCAAAGAAAAAAAAATGAATTTCAACGCGTTCAAATATCGCATTGACTGACTGACGGTTTCTCTGCCATTCGTGTATACTGAGAACAGGTTATTAACTCTAGAACAGATTTATAAGTTTTCTGTGTGTATTAAGTTTTTTGAATATTATGTCTTGCACCGCAGTCAGATGTATCTGTAGAAGTTTGCAGCATTACAGGTTAAGCATGAATATAGCACTCGCTCAAAGGAAAAACAGTTGCTGAATGCGCCACTTATTACGAAAACAAAATGCTTCAGCTCTTTTTAATCACAATCAATCAAAATATGGAATCATCTACCAATAGAAATAAGAGAAACCGCGGGGTTACTACAGTTTAAGAAAAAAATGCGATTGTATTAATTGCAGCAGCGTGAGATGTGGGGGCGCATCGAGAAACAGTACTTAAAATGCAATTATTGATCCCATGTAATTAAGTGTACCTTTTTTTTTTTTTTGCCCGAATAGTTTCGGACTACGAATGGGCTTGAAGTCGAAATAGTTGAATGGCAAACGTTATTTGGTGCTTATAGATTGTATCAATAAACATTCATTTAATTAGTTGTAACGTGATGGTTGTTTGATTTCAATAAAATTATTATTATTATTATTAAATACTGGGAGCAACACCCTCAACAGCTACAAACTTCTCCTCTACGGCTCACCAATTCTTAACGGCCAAATTTTTAGAGGCCATCTTGCTCTATTATCTTTCATGCCCCAACTAACTTACAGTTTCCGAGCCTTTGCGGATCTATAGCAATTGATTTTTGTTGCACGATGAACTCCTTGGCTGAGGTTTTTCTCTTCTTCTGCTTTTCTTCCTTAAATGTCCAAATGATTTACAACAAATGATACTAGCTCATAGAAGGCTGGAAAGTAAGTCGCGGAAGCTCTCTGGAAATTGTTTTGTTGATCAGTCTACCGTCAGTTATCTTATCTAATTTCACTAGCCTTATAGCAAACTTAGCCTACAGGTTATAACAGATATTGTTCGTTAGTGAAACAGCATTGCAGGTCAACCTCAAGAGAGATGTTTCCTTTCGGTATTCCATTATCGATATAGCATCATCAACTATTCCATTTTTATCATTTTCATTCCAGCTATTGTGGCACTGAAATAGCCCCAGGAACTGAGTTTGTCAGTGAAGGAAGCGTTTTGATTCTGGAACACGACAACTACGACTACACCAAAGTGTCTTGGGACAGTCCGTACCGGGGCTTCCAAGGAACTGTTACACATGTTCTTGCTGAAGGATGGTGAGTAGTATGTGTAACAACGAAAAGAACCTTCACCAACATTTTATGTGTAGTTCTATTACAGGCCTAAGTACGTATCATTTATTTAAATATTGACTGCACCTTGACCCGGTAGAACTGCCGACTCAACACAGGTCATTCCAATGTATCTCTGCAAATGCAAATCCTTCTACTGACGGATGGTCAGTAGCGTTTTAAAGAGGAAAATTATTAATATAGTTTTTATCCAAATATTATCTTTATCTCATAAGGTCATTATATAAGAACGGGGTTTTACAGACAAAAAGCAGATGAAAAAATTTGCAGCAGTAAAATTTATGAATCAGAATTGAACGACGCATTTTCCAAAAGTAATTTTTGTAAATGGTTGACATCTGAAAATGACACCCGTTGATGGCGTAAATCATATTTCTCAAGGTAGCTGACAAATTTCTCACTCTGGATAAAGGGGAAAAATTAATTGATTTAAATTATGCGTATATATCAGCATCATACAAGCCTATTTCTCTCTCTCATTAAAACACTGCATTCTTCACAAGTTCTGCGCGTCACCAGATCACTAGCTTTCTTAGTCTCTTCGTGAAGAGAGCAACTTTCTGTCTTATCATAACAGCTTCAATACCTGGGAGTGAAGTACTTCATGGTACCCAATGACAAGTACTCTTACGTAATTTGTTTTTGCGAAGACCCAAATTATTATTATTATTTCAACTTAAATCTGGGTCACACGTTAGTAATTTATATTTATTACTTCATCTAGTGACTGACTACGTTGCTGTGCCGCTTAAACACATGAAAAAAATGCACAGGCTTCTGAATTTTGAGTTACTGTAAACTTTACAGGTGTCAGAACCATTACTTGTAACATTTGCTGTACTAGTATTTATCACCTGCGAACGGAGGTGAGAGACGTGATGATGTTTTGATTGAAGATTTAGGGTAAGTATACTTGTAAATATACATGCAGTGCCTAGACATAAGTATTTGCACAACTCTATTTTTTATTTTTAAAAATTCAAGGTCTGCTTTAGGATAAATAGTACAGGAAGTTTATATAACATATATATAAGAGAATATTTAAACAGAACAGTCAAATGTGCACTTATAACAAGAAAATTTAACACAAGTAAAAGTAATGAGGGACAAAAGTATTTGACCAAAATAATTATGATATTGAATCTTTGATATCTAATAGTATAAATGTAAACAAACCACAGCCACATTACCTCTCTAGACCTCGTTGAAGTCGTGCACACTCTCACTACAATGCCCAAAGTTAAAGAAATCCCTGAAGCTACTCGTAAGCGGATAATTCAACTACGTAGAGAGGGATTAACTTATAGAGTAATAGCAGAACGTGTCAATGTTCCTTTTTCAACGGTTGGAGCAATAGTCCGCAAGCATCAAGTGACTGGGGCGGTCTCCAACCTGCCAAGAGCTGAAGCTCCGCGTAAGATCATGGGTCGTTCNATATAACATATATATAATAGAATATTTAAACAGAACAGTCAAATGTGCACTTATAACAAGAAAATTTAACACAAGTAAAAGTAATGAGGGACAAAAGTATTTGACCAAAATAAATATGATATTGAATCTTTGATATCTAATAGTATAATTTGAATATATTAGTTTGGAAATTATTCTAGAACGATCACGAAACATCTCGAAACAAATGCAATGTAAACAAACCACAGCCACATTACCTCTCTAGATCTCGTTGAAGTCGCGCACACTCTCACTACAATGCCTAAAGTTAAGGAAATCCCTGAAGCTACTCGTAAGCGGATAATTCAACTTCGTAGTGAGGGATTAACTTATAGAGTAATAGCAGAACGTGTCAATGTTCTCGGCGTTACATGCTACGTAAGGTGACTAATGACCCCATGACAAGTCGTGCTAACCTTCAGAGTATGGCGTCTCAAGGACTGCATGTCAGCAAGAAAACTATTGTTAGGGAATTGAACCGTGCTGGCATTCATTCCTACACTCCTCGCAAAACTCTTCTTCTTACAGCAAAACATGTCAAGAGCCGCTTAACATTTGCCAAAGACCACCTGTACCAAGGAAATGAGTTTTGGGAAGGGGTTATATGGTCTGATGAAACTAAAATAGAACTTTTTGGCGGAAACGAAGCTCGGCATGTATGGAGGAAACGTGGTACTGCCTATGACCCCAAGAGCACCAAACAAACAAAGCAAACAAATATCATTTATTATCTCGTATACAGGGTACAATGGATACACCTATCGAGGTTTTTTTTTCCTTAATTCTAGAGTTTTGAAGATCCAGTAGTGTGAAGAGCAGGAGAAGCAGTCCGTGCTGAGAGTCAATTTAGGATCCCTCATCGTGCTACGCCTGGCCTCTCGATGCTGGGTAATGCTCCACGCAGTGTAAATCCGTTGCGTGCCGTCCGGGGAATCGAACCCGCGCCTCTGTTGATGCGAAGCCGAACCGTTGTCACTTCACCACCGAGAGGTGGTGAAGCATGTACATCGTGGTGTGGGGTTGCTTTACTGCCCATGGTGTTAGGAATCTTGAGATCATTGATGGCAAGATGAATAGTTTCATGTACAGGGAGATATTAGAGAAGAAGATGCTTCCAAGTACAAAAAATTCTACAGACGGCGTAGATGGACCTTCCAACAAGGCAACGACCCCAAGCATACTGCGAATTTACCGAAAGAATGGTTTCAAAAGAAGTAAATAAATGTTCTTCCATGGCCTAGCCAATCACCGGACCTTAATCCAATAGAAAATTTGTGGCGTCTTTTTAAATCTGGTGTCCACGAACAGTGTCCCAAAAACCTTACTGAATTAATGGTTATCTGCATGGAAGAATGGAAAAAAATGCCATCAAGTGAATGTGAAAAGTTAATTTCCAGCTATAACAATCGTCTCTATGCTGTTATTGCCAATAAAGGTCACGCCACCAAGTACTAATGTCATATATATATATATATATTTTTGTCAAATACTTTTGTCCCTTATTACTTTTGCTTGTATTAAATTTTCTTGTTATAAGTGCACATTTGACTATTCTGTTTAAATATTCCATTATATATATTATATAAACTTCCTGTATTAATTAGCCTAAAGCAGACCCTGAATTTTAAAAATACATTAAAAATAGAGTTGTGCAAATACTTATGTGTAGGCACTGTATATATTTATATATTGTCTGTCCATCCCGTAAGTGGTCGAAGGAGTAGGGCAATGTTTATAATTTTTTTGCATTGAGTCTGGTATGTTACCTTTAATTTGATCCATGCCAAAATATTGTGAATAGCTGGTCATAAAAAATGACGGCGATGAAATTTGTTTTCTACCCAAAATCAAGCAGAAGGAATTGAGCTATATTCGTGATTTTTTGCAGAGAGTCTGGTGGCTGTCCTCGATGTGACCCATGCCAGAAAACCAGGATTAGCTGACCATCAAAAATGCCGGCGATAAAATTTGTTTCCCCCGCGGGTGATGGTCTTACGCCACGAGGCGTTTTAGTTGTGAATTATGTTATTATTGCTCCCTGCTTGCAACAGTCAACAGCTAACATCGCAAATTTTTCGGTAGACACAGAGTAGTATTTATGACGACGAAACAGTTCAAGACACAACAATTCTTCGGATAAATAACTGTGAGTCCACGTACGTTCAAAGACTAAAGCGTTTACACGATCGAAAACATAGTTCATATAACAGTTTTATGAATGCATGGGTTCTCTTAGCTTACCATCCGAATGTGTCTAAGCAGTGGAAAGTACGAGCTTTCTGTAAACATTTTATTAATTTATTTAATATTTATTTGCGGCCAGAAGCCGTGCGGCTGTCTGCAGGCGTTCCTCTTCGACTAAAAATGCCAAATCTAAACAAAACACAGCGGCGGGATTGTGGCCGTTGTTGGAATACATGAAAAGGTCCCAGGGTCACTGACCTTTAAGCCTACATTGATAGGGTCAGAACCACCGACTTTAAAAGCCGTCAAAATAGGTTTGTAGGGCAGAGAAAGTTAAAAATAAGAGAAAGTCGAGGGAATGCATTGCACAGCTTTTGTACTATCTAAGACTAATGCATTTTCACATGAAAGAGGCATTATTTCAATAACTTCATTCTAAAAATTACTCTGATCGATTTTTCTGTACCCACGATAGTAGCAGACCTTGCGTGCTGCACAGTTGCCCTGAAGGTTTCGGGAACGAGCCCCGAGCCTGGTGAGCGATCTTTGTGGCACCTGGCAAGCTGAGTCAGCAAACTTGCGCGGTGTATACAGCTGCCGCGGGGCACTTACCTTAGGGCAGGAGGACTCGCGGGTCGTTGAACCTCCTGCTATTGCGTCATAGTTCTCATGCGATCCGTGGTCGGCTCAAGCTGTATATACTTTATATACTACTCTTATTGGGCCAGTTGGCCCATATCTGCAGCCCGCACCAGTAAGTGTGGGTTTCCCAGTGGAGGGTGCAGTCAAAGTTGACTTTACCTCTACTTTACACTGTAGAACAGAGGTCAGCGACAGGGTTGGCTTCACCCGAATATGAGTAAAGCAATTGATAAAAAAAAAGTAATTAAACACCCAGCAACAATAACCTCATATATGCAAGTGTAACTGAGAAGAAGACTATGATTACCTTCATTGGAACAGGAAGACATTTGAAGTCATTTTCTCAAGAAAATTTTCGGTGAATGATTTTAGCTTCTGAGACGGCCAAGAGCTCTAAAAAGTAGGGGGCAAGTCCTCTAAATGCACTGGCCTGGTCCGATTAAGCCAACGTAGCGAGCAACCCATGGGGTTTCAGAGGGCGAATGCACTTCCGGTGTACCGGGATTTATGGGGGGGGGGGAAGAAAACAAAATGCAAAACACTAATGTTAATTCACAAAATATAGCCAGTTCCGTGCGTTAGCTCCCATAATGTGATATATAAGAATGAATACCTTAGGGCGCTGCGCCCCTCATTGGTTGGGCACCGCATCCATGCGAGGAACTGGTTTATCTACCCTCTGCAGAAAAAATGCCTATGTTACGTGTATGAAAGGCAAACACTAGCTATCTATTGGAGAAAATCTCCATGCCAACTGTCACACTATCGCCACATTAGAATTCCTCAGATTACTGCGTACCCTCCGATAAATTCTTGCCCATTACATGTAGCCAAATTACAGTCAAAAAGTTAAATCAATATCGTAATGTGCTCTGTATTTCTAACTGTACTACGCCTCTCGATTCTAAATATCTTCATTTCTTGTCATAAACATGTCCATTTCTCTCTCACTCTTGAAAAATGATTAGCTGGCTGTATCATCTAAACTTCACGTTCCACTTTTCACCCTGCTTTGAAACCCTTGTAAACGTTCCGTTTACAAACTCGCGACATCTTTCCCTAGCATGTTTTTCCTACAAACTGTATTTCATATTCTCAAAAAACCTTTTACGCGTTAACTCACAAGTTGGCTGCAAAGAAAATATTGTCTTCTAGTACAGTGATAGTAGAAGAATTGTTGTACGTCCGTAACATGGTCATTGAGAGGGGTTTCGGGTACGATTAAGAGAAAATACAATCATAAATCATATAAAGACATGTTAATATTGAGAATGAAAACCTGAGGAAGCTGTGCCCTAGCCTTGTTGGACACAGATCCATATAAGAAATAAATTTTATTTGATGTGATTTTTTGAAAGCGGATGAGGGCCGGAACGAAAAGTGAACAGACGCAAGAAACTAGAATTGAGCAGAGCTAGGCCGAGGTATAGGCAAGGCCTCCTAAAGTAACCCAACTTACAAAAACGGTGGAATTTACGGTGGACCTAAACCCCAAGCCTGGGTCTCGAAAATGGTCCGATTACGTACAGTCGCTGGAAAAATTATTAGTTACTGTCAGAGCTGGGCATAGATACTCAAAAAATGTATCTAGATACTAAATACACCCATAAAATTTATCTAAATTCAGTTACTAAATACATATTTTTAAATGTATCTAGATACAGATACTAGATACATGAATGTATCTATGTATAGATAAATACATTCAGGTTATTAATTGTTCAGGGTAGACGGATGAGCTCCCTCATACACGTACGGCTCTGCCTCAATATCCTTGCACTGATGCAGGGGGCAACACAAGTGCCTTGCGTTGCTTTTAGCTGTTTGTGGCTTAGTGGTATGAGTGGCGGCGTGGTAATCTTTAGGTCCCCGGATCGAATCCTGACTCAATTCTTAGTATTTATAAATACAATACTAGATACTTTTTTATTCACAACCACATTCATTAGTTTTAAAACCCCATATGGTTTACAATCATGCAATATTGGTGGCTGTGATAAGGGCTGTTTAAATTACTGTTTTATATTAATGACTTTTGCATCTTTACTTGTGCGAAAGAGGCTACGTAATTGTCTAATTGAGCACGCTTGTCTTGTCATAAGATATCTCAGCAAGAAATGGGGACTGTAAAACGTTCCTTATATTCTATAGCATGGACCACGCGATACCTTGACTGTCCACTGAAATTTGCAAATGATCCTGATTAAAATCAACTAAATTAGATAAAATCTTTTTCGGGCAACAGAACGACCTCGAACAAAAAGCAAACGGTTCTCGGTGATGCAAGACATGTGTTTATCAGCAAGCAACATAAATTCGTAGCTACGTACCGACTATGGACGACGATAATTGCAGCTTGGGACAGTAAGATGACCTAAAATTAGCTGAAATAAATTTTACAATTTACTGTACGTAGGGCAGTGCTCACGCATGGGTGTTTCTTTCCAATAGCTACATTCATTGCGTCTCCAAGAACAGTTATATTTTGCTTCAAATAGGTACGTTGGATGGAGTGGGGCTTTAGAATCCCACTCCCGTCCTGCTCGTGGCGTAAAAAGCGATTAACGCAGGGTCGATTCCAATTATTATGGCTATAAAATCCTCACGTCCAGGATACTGCAGACAGGCAAAACAACTCAAGTGAAGCATTTTACAACACCGGGAAGCCCGAAATGCTGCTTAAGAAAGTTCAACAAAGAGCTGACTTAAACGCCTGCAGTCCAACACAACCGAATGCCGATGCCGCCAATGAATGCAAAGCCCAACAAATCAGGACACGAATCACCGACAGAAACTGACGAGTTCGGAATCTAACACTTTCCGAAGTGAAAGAGTGCGCGTCAACCACAGCACGTTTAATCCTTCCAAAGCTACTAAACTTGAATCCCTTCTCATTTGCCACCGGCTGCCGCTTGGCAGGCATATGAGCCTGGAGAAGATGGGGTTATGGGAACCCTCATACGGAGAAATAGGTATGAAAGGCTGATGAGCTCCATGGCGCCACTGACAACCAGAGAGGAGATAATCTGGATGTTGCCATAGCCGTCTGCCTGGCATTCCACAGTCAGCTCCTTTCCCTACCTCTCGATGGCACAATCGAGACTTATTTCTTCTTTCTGCTGCTTTCTTCTTGTTTCTTTCTTCAGTGGTAATCCTGTGCTGTAAGCTGCAGGGACATGGGAGGTTGGTGGAAGCACCCACATGCCCACCGTGACTGTCATCGCCCATAACCTGGTGAACCTGAGGGTTACATAAGCCTTGCTCATTATGCAGCTCTGCCGAGTGCACCGTACGTCTGCCTCTGCTAATCATTTGTTTATATGATTCTTTTTTCCTCTCTTTTATATATTTCTGTATATATTTTTATTTCTCTTTTAGCCTACTTATTTGTTGGGATGTAGAGAGTTACCCGGGACCGGGTCGGGCTCGGGTTGTCGTCTCCTTTTTTTGTAATTTTAAAGGACTGTGTGTGAACCGAGTGGAGCTTGGCTTTGTGTTAATTGGTGTAAAAGTCCCGTGCTGTTTCGCGACGCTGGTGACTAGTAGAAGGCACGACGCCGAGCTGGGGGGTTTTCTGTAACCGTTTCGCAGGCCCCTGGGATCCAAGCCTGGATTTCGCGGAATGATCGTTTAGGTCCGGAATGGTTTTTGCGCTAACCGGCAGTCTGTGTATGAATGCGCCTGTCATGAAATCATGGTTGTGAGTTCGTGTGACAGACTGAATAATTTTTATTTATTCTCGTTATATCGGCACCCCACAACTGATGATTTGCTGACGGCAATGGACTCGATCCAGAATGTTTTTTTTTTTTTTTTTGTGGGAGATGTTAATATACACACCACAGGGGCTGGTTGGGATCTGTGTCACAGACTGACAGCCATGGTGAGGCTGCGTTGGTCTTTTGCACTTTATCTCGCTGAGTGTGTGTTGCTAGTCCGTGGGCTCACGCATATTGCTGGTGCTGTAATTGTCTCAACCTCGTCATAACTGATGTCCCCAACTTGATAACTGTGTCAGTTAGCTCCCCTATGGGCACTTCAGATCACTCATATCTTGTTGTGTCCTTGGCCCTAAACCAGGTTGTTCCTGTGATGGACAGGAGAGTGGTGTTCGTTAAAAGCAGGGTTAACTGGGAGGCTATTACCGGAGCAGTAAAAGCGTTACCTTGATGCCAGATTATTTGCAGCGAGGATAATATCTCTGGCCGTAGCGACTGGTCTGTGTATGTGTTCGAGAGGTTTGTGCCGAAAAAGACAATTCTTTTGAGGTTTCGGGACAAACCATGGTTTGACGACTAGTGTCGGTTACCTTTCGAAGCTAAGCAAGCGGCTAATCGGTGTTCACTTTACTGCATGCCGTGGCAGACCTATGTGGATCGTTAGGCCCAGGCTTAGCATGTCAGAGGGCACAGCATCGTCGGAGGAAGAGTTCTAGGGAATCTCTGCTGAGTATTAACCATCCACATCGTTGGTGGAATGAGCTATAATGGGTTCAGTTTTTGGTGCTGAACCTTTGTTGCCAACCCTTGTTGTTCCTGGTAGTGGTATCACCGCTGATCCATTGGCTAGGGCGGAGCTCTTGTTGGTTCACTTTGACGGGAAGCAGAGCCGAGATGTGTTGTCATTGCCCCATGAATGTCACCTTGAACCTTGTTTGATCTCGTTGACCTTCAGATCTGGTACTATCAAGGTGCTGCGTAACGACCTCGATCCTCAGAGAGAGTGAACCCGGTGGGCATGCTTCCTGTTTTTTAGTAGCTTACTGGCGTTCTCTACCCTAACCTTGCAGTAATCAGAAGGCACCTGATACAGTAAGGAGATTTCTCTGAATAGGAACCTGTCTTGCATTAGTGCATGGTGCTCGGCCTGAAGTATGAAGCCGAATGCCAATAAGACCAAGTCCATGATTTTCGGTCGGTCTCGGGCACTTTTACCTCAGCCTCTACATCTGCAGATAGTTGACACAAGTCTTTGCTTCAGGAGTCTAGCTCCTGGTAGATTCTCAGTGTTGCCATTGATGAAAAGCTTTCTTTTGAGCCGCATATTAGGTGACTGGTGTCAGGTGCTTCCAGTAAGATTGGGATCGTGCTCAAGGTGAATTCTGTGTTTGGTAACAGTGAGGTTGTTCGCAGATACTTTTATGCTGCCTGTGTTGGAGTATTGCTCACCGGTCTGGGCTTCAGCTGCTGACAGTCACTTGCGTCTGCTGGACTGCCTTGTTAGTTCAGCCAGCAGGCTGTGCACTAAAAATGATCTGGTGAATCTGTCCCATAGAACTGGGTTAGCAGGACTCTGTATGTTTTATAAGGTATACAACAGTGAGAAATTGGTAGTATTTTTCTGTCCTGGGCCTCAAGGTCTTTAGGAGAGTTACATATGCAACGGTTGACGCGAACTCTTTCACTTTGGAGAGTGTCAGATGCCGAACTCGTCAGTTCAGTCGGTGCTTCATGCCCTGGTTTGATGA
Source organism: Parhyale hawaiensis (assembly GCA_001587735.2). Lineage (NCBI taxonomy): Eukaryota > Metazoa > Arthropoda > Malacostraca > Amphipoda > Hyalidae > Parhyale > Parhyale hawaiensis. The sequence continues at coordinate 12,478,420 of LQNS02278100.1, forward strand.
AGTTTGAAATTTATTACCGGCATCGGCTTTTGGTCGTGTTGGCCAACTGGCGTTAAAGTCAGCTGATAATGTTTTTTGTTGGAGTTTCTTTAACAGCGTTTCGAGCTTCCCGGTATTGCAAATATAGTACATAATTATCAATTAGCCATCAGCCTCGTTTCCGAGGAGTCGACAGTCAAGGTATCGTGTGGTGCATGTCTATAAATATAATTTATTTTTGACTTATTTTGCACTCACTCGAACGGAGATGACACAGGAGGGAACTAGTTTGTAATGGGACAACAGTACAGTCTGTCAGACAGCTATTGACTTGTCATGCGTTCGGACTTCGACATCTGTACAAATTGCGGGTCAGCTAGTTCACACCTCAAAACAATTGTGAATTGACTGCGCCATTTTGAGTTCGCGTTAGTAATTAATATATGTGTTTTAATTGGGTACGTTTTTTTTGTACAATTCTATTTTCTACCATCTGTTCGCATAGAAAACAATAAAAAATAATGAAGAGTTGACAACTTTCAAATTTCGATCGAACATAGCTATTATTCACAAGTATCTAAAAAAGAATCTAGATACTTGTATCTAGATACAGGTAAAATGTATCTAGATACTGCATTTAGATACCATATTTAAAAGTATCTAAATACTACATTTAAATACAGTATCTAGATACTGCCCAGCGCTGGTTACAGACCGATATTAATGGTACTTATTCTACATATTTTGGATATATTTGGACGAAAAATTATTTTTAAACTACTTACAAGTTACAAAAATTACAATACTTAGTGTTTTCTATCTAGATAAGCCCGAAATATGCAGGCCATGTACCAGAAATATCAGGCTGCGCCCAACAGTCTGTCGGAGGACGGTACCGATCGGACCATCTTCGTGATGTAGAGACCCAGGCCTGTACTTTAGGAGGCCTTGGCATAGGCTTGTGTGGTTGGTGATCTTCCCATCTATTAGAGAGTATCTACCACTAGTAGGAGTTTTTCCGACTATTTGGGCCGTGTCCTGGCCACAGCTCTAATTTCATTTGGTTCCGATTTCATGGGAACTGGTCCCTTTCAAATCACCTTTACAGCGAAAATGCAATGACTACTACAAACCGATTGTTTGGCGAGTGGCCCAGATGGTCGGAGCACCATCTACTTTTCAAGCAGGGTTTCTTTTAGAAACACACAATGAGAATTATACTGACAATGACATGAGCACAAAATATGATACTTGCCATTGTTGTTTTTGTTGGGTAGCCTCCAATGGGGCGGGGGGTTAAGCGCTTCCCTTTTCGATGGCATGGTGGAAACTGGAAATAGGTTGAAGCATTTCGATCTTGCCTCCGAGTGTTGCAGGCCCCGGTCTACGTTACCACCTCAATGAAACAGTGAGGTTGCCCCTCGGTCAGACCAAAACTCCTGCAGGGACTCAGCAGGAGAGGGCGTGAGTAAAGTACAGTAGGTTACATTGCACCATTCCTTTCCGCTTTTAAGGAATTTTACTAGCACGGCAGTGCTTTCGGCCAATGTGGCAACTTAGGTCGGTACCGTTGCAGGTCAGATTCTCTAGGACAGTGACCGTCACATGGACAAGTAGCGTTTGCTTTAGCCCTTGGGAAGTGAATATTACCGAACCCATAACTTGCCGAGGTAGACCTTGATGCTGTTGGCTAATTCCCTACCAACAATCAGGGTCGCCCGCAGAAGCTAAAACTGTAATTCAGCTTCCGGCGGCCCCAACTGTTGCTAGGGATAGAGCTCATCGGTCCTCCATGTCCATTACTTTACATGAGAGTTCCCAGAACATTCAAGTAGCTTATTCGCCCACAAGAAAACGGCCGATGGCCTACGAGATGGGATCCAAACTTAGTCGTTTGGAGTCGACCCTGCGCTAGTCGGTGCTTTCAACGACAGGAGTGTAAATATAACGCCCCCACTCCGGAGCACCAGAGGCGTGCTACATCCACAACCGTAGTGACTTCCTAAACGTGGGTTCACATTACAGTCTTTGGTTCGCTGCGCTTAGTGCAATGCCTTCGCCCATCCTAAAGCGGCCTAACGGAAAACAGAAGGGAAAAAACACCCCGTGTCCAATTCTAGATATCATACTGGTGTTTTAGATGATAGTGATAAACCCATTGGGCATCACCATTTTTTTTAATACTATCGCCCGTTCAGTACCACGATTTTGGCCCGGAATGAAATGATCACGCAAATAGTAATGACTATGGGAATTTAAATCAAATCAGCAAATGCTTCTTCAGCAATATAAGCTCCGCTTAAACAACTTAACTCTTTTTCAGCACCACCAATACCACTTCCACCATAACTACTACTACTACTACTATCACCACAACTCCAAGTCCACCCGCTGTGCCACTGGTGGTGGAGAGCAGCAGCGGAGACTGTACACTGTCGGCTGGAGCCTCTGTAGAGGAGTACCTTTTCCGAAGTCCAAATTACCCCGGATCATACGGTGGCTCCTCATCCTGCAGATTTGACGTGTATACGGTACGAATGTTTGGGGCACGTTCGACTGGGCAGCAAAATTAAACCTACGCGGCTTAACTCGTTCTAAAGTTCAGACAGGTGCCCTGGCTTCGACCATAGATTCACGTTTCATTCAGTGACCTTTAATCAATTACCTACGATATTTCCAAAAACTCAATCCTACTCTGTAAAATGGAGTTTTTAGTAGGGATGTACCGAAGCTTTGGCTTTGACTAGTTATTGTTTGCCTAATTTATAGATGTTCTACTATGCATTTTAAAAGCTTATGTTTAGTTTTCATATGCCTATGACCGTACACCCTTATTTAATGAATTCATTAC
>LQNS02278100.1:12503417-12521349 GCA_001587735.2 Parhyale hawaiensis
GCTACTCCCCATAACATAGGATGGGCGAACCTAACTAACCTAACCCTATGGCCCATCCTATGCCCCCTGAGGGGATCTACGTTGAAAAAGAAATGACCCAAACCAATTCAACATGGGTCAAATTCATCCACAGAATCACGGGCCTAGTTCAGAGTCATGGTAAATGGAACATCAGTTTTCTTCAACTCATTACCTAATGCTCACACAAGCCAGTCTCTAGTGAGTTTCACAGAAGGAGAAGGTAGAAATTCGATCATTTTCCTTCCATTTCCTGCCTGACTTGAAATATTTTTTGTACTAAATGGAACATCTCGTGTCAGGGTAAATGGCCCCAGTTTCTCAACGCACTAAGAAGTCGACCCGTAGACAAGAGACAATGATGGGGCACGCACCAAGATTTGTACTGCTAGCATTACTAGGCTTAAGATTAAGACGCTATTAGATTTTAATTCCACGATAGTAATACACCTGATACTGCCGCTTTAGTAACTTAGCCAATGGTTAAAGTAACTGCATAAGGTTTCTCGTTTTGGCAAAGAATTAGGCATTCACTTTATTAGACATAACTACAGTTGTAGCAGGGAAGTAACAAATCTTTTTACTACATGCGGTACGGCGTAAGCAATGAAAGAGTAAATTGTGATCCCAGCTCAATATACAAAAGAATGCCTGCAAAATTCAGACAACGTAGCAGCTAGTTAACAAAGAAAGTCCGGTAAACATCTAGAAGAAAAGTGCAAGAACTTGAGGTCAATGTCCGGTTTAGCTACCACAGATATTTTCAGGCTTTTGTTTTGACTTATTCCGGTCTGTCTGTCTGTCTCTCACCCAGATAACTCAAAAAGTTATGAACCGATTTGGACAAAATTTACAGGGATTGTTAGGTATATTAGGAGGAACAGATGATTACCTTTTGCTGAAGATATGTGCATCCCTTTGTCTGTTTGTCAGCCTCATTTTTCTTAATGCCATAACTCAAAAAGTTATGGATGGATTTGATGAAATTAACATGAGTTGTTAGGTATATAGCAGTAAATGAAAAAATTTTGATAATGATTCGTTTGTCACTGTTTTTAATTTTATGCTTGTTAGTACAATAACTCAAAAAATAATGAACGGATCTTTATGAAATTTATAGGGGTTGTTAGTAATGTTAAAGACATAAATGATTAAATTTTATTGCAGATCGGTTTATTCGTTAGTATGTTTGACTCATGTTTGTCATAACGTTTGCTAGCAGTATAACTAAAAAAGTTATAAACGGATCTTCAAGAAAATTGCACAAGCTGTTATTATTATCAAAAGGCACAAGTGATTAAATTTTGGAGTATATACAAAGAAAATTATTGTTTCAGAGCCAATTTGAATATTTTGCTACCGTTGACTCGCTTGGCGGACGTATGCGCTCTCAGAGTGCTCTAGTTGACTCTGAGTTTGAAGTTCCCATTGTTTTTCTATGGAAGAAAACCCCATACAGACCTAAACTAACCTTACTTTAACCTATGCTAGCCTAACCTCGTATGGGGTCGCCGGCTATTTTTCCCCGTGTTTTGGAAAACAAGAGAATTTTGAAGTAAAATATCTCGTAAACTACGAATTTGCGACAGAAATTCATTAGGAACTCCTACACAACTCACCAGCAACCATTTCATTAGAAACTCCTACACAACTCACCAGCAAACATTTCATTAGAAACTCCTACACAACTCACCAGCAACCATTTCATTAAACTCCTACACAACTCACCAGCAATCATTTCATTAGAAACTCCTACACAACTCACCAGCAACCATTTCATTAGAAACTCCTACACAACTCACCAGCAATCATTTCATTAAACTCCTACACAACTCACCAGCAATCATTTCATTAAACTCCTACACAACTCACCAGCAATCATTTCATTAGAAACTCCTACACAACTCACCAGCAATCATTTCATTAGAAACTCCTACACAACTCACCAGCAACCATTTCATTAGAAACTCCTACACAACTCACCAGCAATCATTTCATTAGAAACTCCTACACAACTCACCAGCAACCATTTCATTAGAAACTCCTACACAACTCACCAGCAACCATTTCATTAGAAACTCCTACACAACTCACCAGCAACCATTTCATTAGGAACTCCTAGACAACTCACCAGCAACCATTTCAGTGCGAGTAATTCGGTCGACAGAGTTGAGGGCGTCGAGTTCCCTCTCCACGCTGCGCTGTCGTGCGGTGCCCCGGGCTGCCAGCCGCTGCCGGGACTGCTGCTCGTAGTGACTGATGGTGTCTTCAGAGGACAGCAGGAATGACACCTTCAGGCGACTGTACTCAGCCTGCAACACCAGAGGTTAATCAGGGCTTCACCTTCAATGGAATAGTTCCTTGTTGACATTTTGGATAACCAGTGATTGACTCATAAACGCATTAGTCACTTCTTAACATTTCGTGTTCAAGTTAAGCTCAACTATTTATATCTAATAGGTACGTAGAAATTATAGACTCTATTCAGCCCCATACATCTAACACCGAAGATACACAATGCAAGCGCACGCTCAACTTACGATCATCGCAGTACACAGGCTGGGGGCAGGGAATGGGCTACATTGCTCAAGGTTTAAATACCTACAACCAACACAGGAGGCTGACCCACGTACGAGAAGCGGGCAGTTAGCTCGAGTAAGAAACAAGACACTCACCAAACACAGCTGGCAAGAGCACAATTTGGTCCGCCACTCATCGGGTAAGAAGAGAGCACCACTGGTGGCAGCACTGGCAGCGTGTCGCCCGGCAGTGCAACCTTAGGTACAGAAAGTTGGACTTAGTGGCTAGAGACAACTTTCGACACAACAACAAGCAGGGTTGCAGCCACAATCTGAAGGAGCAAAACATTTTGAGAAGGTAAGAAGTTGGAATCGGAAACTCACTCGTCAGAGAAAAATGGGTCTATGTTGTTTGAGCTACAAATATTACTTAAGAGATTTAAGGGGTTCAAGGATTCGGAGTTTCAGTCAGGCAGGGGTCGGGCCCAGTAATAAGAGTCGGACTGGCAGTTTAACAAAAAAAAGCCACAGATGCGCATTTTTTACTTCCTAATTCTACTACTTGTGTGGTCAAGTGGCAGGGCCACAGGCATACACCTCTGTTAGCGAAAGTTCAAGCCGAATCGTCGATATCCCAAGCAACAGGTGCCCCAACAGATTAGGGAACAGGAGGCACATAAAAATATGTCAAGAAATCAAAGTACTTGGGATTACAAAGTTCAGAAACAGCAAGTCAGGCAAGCACGAGAAAGAGCAGAAAACAGATAACAGCTTGAGTGAAAGAATTAGCCTGGAGGTTAACAAAGCCACATCTTGTCATAGGGGCAAACATACGCCGCATGTCATTGCGACATCCTGCCTCAAGGGCTAAATTCGATAGGGAAGTCGCATGAGTTCCATTTGCTTCAACAAATGGCCAGTGCGCTACTGCTGGTAAGAAAATAGGTCCCTAAGTATTTCAAGCAGACAAAAAAAAACACTCAGAGTACACTGCACACCTCCGCGGAGGAGCGTGTTGCAAGAAAATTTTAATCTTGTATTGCGCCAGCATTTATTTCTAATCACCAAAATGTGATCAGCCGTTACTCGTAACATTCCTCGCAGTTCTTTCAAATTGCTTGATAATCATACGTGACTTTTCGTTCAACGTTCTGACTAACAGAACACGAACAGAAGAACGGTAAAACAGGTCGCTAACACCCATTTGGTGACTTGCTCCTCGTCATATCCCAAACATTTCCTGCACATTTCTCCCCTCATAACGTTTCGAGTTAGCATGTCAAGAAAAAGCACGCACAGAAACAAAAAAAGGTTGACAGGACCTTCACCAAAAGTTAATTATCTGTTGTTCCGAACATACCTTCAACGTGTAAATTTCATGAAAATCTGTCCAAAACTTTTTGAGTTAACTTGAAGAGAGAAAATGCGACAAAAAAACACCCTCTTTGGCGGTGGTAAAAAGTAAGGAAGAGCGAACAGCAGGGGATCTCTTTTGCAATAGGAGTAGGGTGAAATAGATCGCTTTCCACTATTTCAAGCAATTGAACAGCTCTTAACTTAGACGTCCTTCTCATGTTCAATGAAACAATGACATATTAACAAGTGCAAGCAAAATTTGATAGATATACCTATTAACCCGGGAGCACTGGGTCCGCCCCGCTTGGGAACTCAAAAGTGGGCTTCACTTTTTTTCTTTTCAACAGCTTACCGTGCATTCATTATTCAAGGTATAAGTGTCATTCAGGGCTTACCTTCAAGATAAAATGTTGCTCTTTCTGCCACGGTAAACATTTTTCCGGTAACTCCGCTAAAATCTACAGAATTTTAAACCCACTTTCGCAAAATCAGTCAAAAATAAGTGTGAGAGAAAACTGGCCGCTCTCTCCCTACGGCATTATGTTTTTCCTGATGTGTTTTGATAGATTTTGACCTGCTGAATCTGATGGTAGTTTTATTTTTCTCTAGGGCTAATAGTTCACGAGTTATGATCATTTTCTGAAAAAAAAAAACATTGTTTCATCTATGCCGATTCGTTCATAGGGTATTTTTTAGTGTTTATGGTGTATTTCTACAGAGTTTTTTCTGCTGAATCCAATGGCGGTCTCATTTTTTCTCTAGATTATTATTATTACATTGAGTAGTTTAAGTCTCCGTCTCCACAGTAACGGCGATCTAACAGAGGAAGAAGCAAGGGACACATAGTGTGACGATAGACACGTGGAACCCATGCACGAGGGTGTTCCCACACAGGATCAACGCGCATGGGAACAGCAAGTCGGGAAAGAAGAGTAAGAACAGATTGAAGAAAGATCAGTAGGAGTAAAAGATGGGAAGAAAGCAAAGTGGGCACGAAAGACAGCCGTCCCGAAGGCCTAGCTAATGGCTAAGGTAATCTACTTTTTCTCTAGAATCAATTATTCAAAAGTTATAGTATTTTTCTATTAAAAACACACACTGCGCAACATACCCACACAACCGCTCAAAAGTTAGAAGCATTTTTCTATGAACAACACGAACTGCGCAACACACAAGAGGAGCAAGATAAAGTAAGGTTAGCATATGGTGTGATAAAGAAACATAATACATAGAACAATCATAAAAAATTGCATACAATAAATAAGAAAGTAACAAGTTACACTGCACCCAGTCGTGGACAGTAGTGCACGCACCCAAACACCACTACTGTCCTCTACCGGGTACACACAATGTGCACGGCGGCCGCCGGAGCTCGGCTACTGAGTCCGATCGGGTAAACTCAGTGCACACATCCCCACACCTACTGTTCACAACCGGGTCCAGACTGAGTGTTGTCACGCCAGAAAATTCCAACACCTCTCTCATCACAACCTCCCACTTTCCTACACCATCAGAGCGCTCGACGAGACAAATCTTTTCATATATAGCAACCCTGGATTTGCTGATGTGCCACATCTATAGATCATTCTGTTCACAACTGGGACACATCGTGTTTACAGGTTAAAAAACAACAAGGCTGTGCATTGCGGAATGTGTAACATACCTAGCCCAAGAGATAGCTAAATAAAAAATTGTTTCAACAGATTCAGACACAAGTCCTTTATAGATTTAGATAAAAATATCTTTCATAACACTAAAATTATCACTAGAGATACAGTTAGGGTAACATGTCTAGTACCTATCCACCATGCTAGTAGCCGTCCACTTGGCACTAAAAAACTTCCTGTGTGAAAACTAGCAGTGCTAGAAAGCCGTACGTAGGCTTGAAGTGTAGGCTAAGAAGTGCCGCACCATCCCTGAAAATGATGGGTGAAAAAATAACACAATAAAAAATGATGGGGGTTTTCACAATTTTTCAGGTTTTTAGTGAAAAATTGTGAAAACCCCCACATTTTATTGCATAATTTTTTTCGCCCATCATTTTCAGGGATGGTGCGGCACTACTTAGCCTACACTTCAAGCCTACGTACGGCTTTCTAGCACTGCTAGTTTTTCAGTGCCAAGTGGACGGCTACTAGCATGGTGGATGGGTAATAGACATGTTACCCTACCCACCATAGTTCTAGTTGATTAAACAATGCAGACCAGCAGTTCCCAAGGTGGGAAAGTCTCCACGCAGCAGATTTATATTCCTACATAAATTAAAAAAAATCTAACCCTTACTTTGCTCCTTCACTTTGGGGTCTGAATCTCCACCACAAGAAGAAGAGGGTGCAACAGCAGGCTGTGGCTCACTCTTGCTCTCCGATGGCTTGTGCTGGTCACCATTAACTTCTTTGCTTTCTTCTGTGGCGCTTGTTTCTTCTTTGGCCTCCTTCTGCTGACGTACTGAAAAAATGAGTGCGAGTTTCACTGAGTGAATTAAGTTCTAACTACGATAACTACTATTGTCGTTTTTTCTCAATTTAAGCCCTCATATCTGCAATTTACACTGTCATCGAAAGAGAAGAAGGGCGAAAAAATTTGTGGTATATACGTAAACAGAAATGCGAACACGCGCACCAGGGTGTTTTACACTGAGTCAATGCGGATATGTACCACAAGTCGGGAAACGAGAGGAAAAGTAGAAAAAAAGTATCATTAGCAAGACAAAGACAACATATGGAAGCAGAGGAAGCACGGAGAGTAAGGCTCAGCCAAGGGTTACTGTAACATTACTAATACAATAACATTACATGAAACTGAGTAGAGCCCTTGGAATATTTTGCAATGTGTCACGCAAACTGCCCCTTCCTTCCTTAATAGACATTCGTTATGCCACTGTGTATCCGCACCTAATACAGTATACTGCGTGGAGATCTGGGGAGGTGTAGCACCAGCATTTAAACGTAGAATTACTGTTCTGATGAATAAGATACTACGTGCAATATTAAGAGTGCAAATCATCAACCACGTTCCTGCTGTTCATGTTAACGAAATGTACAAAGCCCAGGGATTGTTGCAATTTCATGACTTATGTAGGTATTTTTTACTCAAATAAATAAATTTCTACATTGTGACCAATTTTCATAAGATAAATATATTTTACCTCTCCTACCACAACATAGCTATGCAATGAGAAGACTGAAATATATGTTCCCATCTGTAAGGCTAAATGCGGAGAAGCAGGGCACTATATATATATTTCTATTGGTGAAGGTGATTAATCAAATTGATGAACTATTGATTCCGATGTCTAACCATACACTTAAAAAGGCCTATACGAATGCGATAATGTCCCCTACATGATTTCTTGTTTCCTTGCAGGGCAGCATTGTACATGTGCCGATGTAATTTGTGTGTATTTTGTTTTGTTGTTTAGTTATTGTATGGCAGGCAAGATTTAGGTAGGTCCTAGAAGCCTAGTGCTTGAGCGACTTTTTGTCACCCTTACTGATTTTTATTCTTGACTGTATTGTTTTCAAGAAGTCGTTTTTCTGACAAATAAATTTCTTTGGAGTTTCAACGGGTTCCCAGGGTAGGGTAGGTAAGGGACGAGGGGAGGGACGGGGGTTGGAGTGTTTACCACTCTAAATATTACAGAATCAGAACGAGAAGCCAGACTGCACAGCCAGGAATACATACACCATAGCAAGAATTAGCTACGTCCCTGACAGGGGGAACACCACCAGGCGATAGAACACAACATGAAAGTGAATGCATACAACTGAATTATAAACCATGCGGGGCAGATATTTGGCCGAATTTGAGCTGTAGTTGTATCATTGCTACTTCTAGATTAGTTCACTTTTTAACTTATGTGTTATGAATTTACAAGAAAAAATGATTCACCGTGACTTCTTCCTTTTCTCATATTTCCTACCGTCTAAATATAACGGTAGGGTAATGTTTCATTGCGTAACTTTTTCAATTAAACCAGCACATTCAACATCGTGATAATTTATTTTTCACTTAACAACAGAGAGTCTCCATGATAATGGAGATGAAGCGCAACGCCCTCCACATAATATCTGGCAAATGTGATTAGCCTCCACAATGAATCGCCAATTCGCTGCGGATTCTGGGGGAGAAGCAGAACCTGAGACCCACCGTTGCTATCCCAGTCCAGCCCATTAAAAATTAATTCCCCACAGTTCACCTGCTACTGCTGCCGATGCCACATCAGCAACATGGGATGAAATAAAACGCATATCCAATTCTGTCTAGTTCTACCACCTACTACAGAATTCAAACTACCACTGAGGCTATGATACCAAAGGAGCCAAGCAAGTCAGTGCAGTCTGTGTTTCATGCAATCATAGAGTTTATTCCCGGGATGAGCAGACTACCGAGTTGATATACAGGCTTTCACGTCACTTGTGAACATTTTTTTATAATGAGTCACGCCAGCCGTGAATTTTTTTGTGAGTCTTTTTAGCAGAGCTTTGGACGTCAAGGTGCTAGTTAATCCAAGAACAAATCCATCTAGCCTTATCGGTAAGAATAGAGTACAACGTAGTGAGCTGCTAAGAAAAATTGCAAATGCTATTAATTTATCAACTAAGGCAGCATAACAGCAGAGGAAAAGGGCCAAAAGTACTATCTTATACGTAAGGCAGCACCGTTGTTAAGAAATGCAGAAGTTTCCTTAGGGTGCCAGCTACAGCAGCACACCAGCTGAAGATAAGAGCAAGGCGTTCATTAGCTTACCATCCAAGTTAGCATAGTTGCTCAGGAAGGGTAGATGCTCCACGCAACGAAGGCAGATCATTTCGGCATAATCTTCACTTGCAGGAACGGAATCTACCCCCAAGTGCTGCGAAAAAAACAAATTATAGCAAGCTAGCACTTCTTGAATGTTACCGAACCCTCAATAGTATTAGGAGTAGCATCGACCACACCATACAATATGGTAATATGGTGCGGTCTATGGTAGTAGAAGTATTCTCCTAGTTAAAGCCTCCTCCAACACTCAATAACAGATTAGATAGCAGTACAATGTGGCAGCACCTAGTTGTCAGAGAAGCTTAGTGTGAGAACTGTCCAGGCGCTAAATAAAATAAGGCCGCACAAGGTAAAAAGCAGATATCTGATCTAGCTCTCCATGTGATACCAAAATATTTAAAATTCAATTAATTTCAGACGAATCAGACATCAAGGTTTACAAATCTAGTAGCCAGCTAGTGACCTGAGTAGGCATTCAGCTCTAGAGCGTTTGGTTTGACCAACGATTAGCAATGGCTTAGTCTTATGTCTTGTAAGTGATGCACTTACTGGAATGTACTGTTGCATTATGCAAACTTGCGAAGGTAGCTATATACCGTATCTACCCAAAGATATAAAGCTGTTGGGCTCACATGCTCTTCTGTGCATTGACACGCAGCTAGAACCAGGGTTGGCTGTTTGAAACCAAATAGTTTAAACCAAATAAAAAACGTGGTTTAAACCAACCAAAAAGTCTATGTTTATTCATTTGATTCGTTTGGTTATTATTCATAAATATTGCAAAATAAACAGTTTTACTTCTAGAAGCTACTAAATCTATTTAAAGAACTGAAAGGAAGAGTTACTGTTTTCTATTTAAGAATCCATTTGACTGTTAGGGCAGTAAGGGGCCAACTAATGCTTATGTTTATTAAAAACCTATAACCTATTGAATTTCGTGCCATTTTATTTCACAGATGAATTTCTAATTATATTCTGGTATGCTGGCAGCTACTGAAAATTGGAAGTAGTAGTTAAAGTTGCTATGAGATAGCTAGTGAGCTCATGAGAAGGATGTAGGCATATAACTATTTCATTTTCTTTATTTCAATACTCTTTTAATTATCTAGTAGCTAGCTAATTCTGTCAAGTTTAATTGGTAATTTGAAGTACGTACTTTCAAGTTTGTTAAAGGATTTTATATTGCAATAATAATAAAAAATTATAGCTTCTCTGCAGTTTGGATATTAAATGTAACATCGTATAAGCAGGTACTCAGCTAACTGCTCTTTCTTAACCCCTTTTCTTAAAATCATTCTTCTACAATAGGAAGTTGGAAAGAAGCGACTAAGATTGTTAATGATTAGCTAACTACATATTTACAAAGCAGAAAACCCTTTAAATATTGGATAAAATTCCAATAGCTAGAAAAAAAACTAACAAAATATAAAAATGAATGAATATATAAACCCCCCCCCCAAAAGAAAAACATGGCTTTTGGTTTAAACAAAAAAAAAAACATTGTTATTGCCAATTCTGGCTAGAACTAAGAACTATAGGAGTATGAAAATGGAAAGTCGTTAAGTAGGTACGTATGAAAGTCAGACATCCTGAAAGCTTACCTATCTTAGATCAAGGTAGCTCAAGGGATGCTACTCCCCATTATACAATTTGAGGAAGCTAACTTGACCCAAAGTCTACCTTACACCCCCTTAGAGTCAGAGAGCATGACTAACTTCATAGCTTGTATTATAACAGCAGCCAAGAACTGCTAGCTCGCACCTCCTAGTAGCTAAAATAACAATGATAAATCTAACAATTATCTGATTTTTTAGCATACCTTAGAGTGGTACCAGTCTTCACAGACGCAACACTGAATCATTTCATCTTCATCAGGCTGCTCAGGGTCAGGGTAGGGCCGGTGGCAGGTGCAGTACACGCCATCAAAGTTCTGACTGTAGCGGTTTTCACTGTTGATGCTCTCCTTACCCTAAAGTAAAACACACATGGTAAACTAAAGAAAATTAGTTAGCTACTACTTCTTTCTGATGCACAAAAAACCTGAAGTTAAATGCACATGTGCAGCTGATACCAGGCTGGAGTAGTCTCGAAAACAAAAAGATAGAAGCATTTGCACATAATAAAGTGCAACAAACATATGAGATTACTTTTTGCTTAGCAACTGGTATATAGGTACCTTGCCATCTGACAGCTGAAAANAATGCACATGTGCAGCTGATACCAGGCTGGAGTAGTCTCGAAAACAAAAAGATAGAAGCATTTGCACATAATAAAGTGCAACAAACATATGAGATTACTTTTTGCTTAGCAACTGGTATATAGGTACCTTGCCATCTGACAGCTGAAAATACCACTTTTGTGATAAAAAGCAGTTTATGTAGCTAGTAAGCCCAGCTTCTAGACCAGTAAATGGATTACCTCTCTGGAAGAGTTAGCATTTTCATCAAGATGTAAAATTCTAGAGGANTTTTTTGGGGGGGGGGGGGGGGGGGGGGTGCAAGTAGTTAACTGGACTCCTGTTGGTCCCAGGAATCCTAGCGGGATCTTCAACCAATCAAATCACTAGTCATGCTGTCAGAACCTCTTGTGTTTGCTATCCTGTCATCAAAATAATTAAAACACTAGCACCTTAATTATTAGGGGTGTATAGGTACCCCATGTATCGGTCATTTCTGGGTATCAGTATCAGCAAAAAAGGGTCGATTGTGCCAATACAGCCAATACTTTTAGAAAAACGTTGCCAGTTTGAATTCTGCGGATGCGGCGACTTTCATTCGCCCAAGGACAAGGAGCTTTGGTTGAAATTAATCAAATAGCTAGTTGAGAGCATTCATTGTTTGTTCTGCTAGATACTAAACTATGATATGTAATGAAAATACTCAACAGAGCAAAAATATTTCTGAAAATCACCCATGGAAAATACAGTCAAGCATCAGCAGCTAAAGTCGGTGTTGTCCTGCTACAAGAGATATAAGAAACACAGCGAAAACATACGCAAAACCGTCGGTTTTTATACTGAAAGTCAAGTGAAAAGTTTTGCTAATTGCAGAAGATAGCATGTCGTTCAACTACTGCACTATATGACGAATGCTAGGAAGTGGGAGTATGATAATTAGGCTCTACCATCGCCTGTGACTGGTGCGACTATTGAAAGGTACTTCATCGTTTATAATTATAGGAAGTTGCTTTAGCATCACTATACATTTTCGGCACAAGGTTACTTACTTTAGTGTCATTTTCTACTGTAGATATATCTGTGTTTCACTTCCAACTTTTCATGCTTTTAGTAGGCTGCCTTCCCACAGCACACGCCAGACATGGCTTAAACCTAATTCTAGCCTCTATTTCTCTATTTTATAAAGCTGCATCTGCTATGCTCTCTACACCTCACCATTACTTCCGTAATCAGAGGCAGTGCATAGGTACTAAACTCACAGAAATAAAAATGACATTTATTCATCACCCTAAACGCGAGCAAGAAACGAATAATATGCGTTCTCACAATAGTTTTCAAAGCTTAATAAACTCATGTCTACATGCAAAATATTTGCAGCCTTGTTCTCTGGAAAGATTGACAGGTCTGGTGGTCATATAACCGCAAGCTTTAGAGACAATGACCGCGTACTCGAACGACGAATTTCTATAGTAAATACTGCAAGGTCTATCAAATTCTGGCCAAAAGCATAAGTTCGCAGGTCTTCCGACGTCACATCAATTGTCTCAGCTTGCGTCCATTCATTTGATTGTTGGGTAATCTTCACCACCTCTTGGTGGTGAAGTGACAACGGTTCGGCATCGCATCAATGAAGGCCCGGGTTCGATTCCCCGGACGGCACGCTACGGATTTACACTGCGTGGAGCACTCCAGCACCGAGAGGCCAGGCGATGCACGATGAGGGATCCTAAATTGACTCTCAGCACGGACTGCTTCTCCTGCTCTTCACACTACTGGATCTTCAAAATTCTAGAATTAAGGCAAAAAGAAAACCTCGATAGGTGTATCAATTGTACCCTGTATACGAGATAATAAATATTTGTTTTGTTTGTTGTTTGTTTGCTGTCGCCTCTTATTTATTTCTGTGATGATCATTCTAACTTTTTTCGACTGTCGCTTTGTTTGGGTGTTTTCCAGCGCTTCGGTTTCACAATTTGAAATACGTCAGGTGTGTTTAATTGGCGTACTTCCAGTGATGTATCTGATCAAATTAGCTAGTCTGAACTCAGAATCTGATCAAGTTAGCTAGTCTGAACTGAGCAAACTTCGTACTCATAACTAACTTTACTTGCCACATTGGATGATTTGGATCAACGTTCAGGCAGCTTTTAACTACATGTGTTACCAAAAGCCACATTCAGACAAAGAAAAGCTAAGTAATCTTATTAGCCTATGATTTTTTGAAATTTTAATGGATAGCTTTGGAATGTTGTTTTTAATTGCAATGCTAGCCTCATTATTTGGCAATTTAAGCACGAAACACTGGCCGCCAAAAACTCTGTCATCTCGCAAAGAGGAAGAAACAAGTAGAATGCCTAGAAACCCATAATAGCCAGTAACACATTCACCAGAGCGTTCATCCATCATTCTCATATATATGTATTCTTAAGGAATTTATGAATCATGTAACTTCATTTTAATGAAAAAATTATACTTCAACATGATGAACAAATTCATTTATATGTATTCTCATTAATATTGCTTTTTTTCTAGAAAAGTATCAGTATTGGTAGTGGCAATTCTTAGGTACCGGTATTGGCAGATTGCTAGGTAAGTATCGGTATCAGTATCGGCATCGAAAGGATATCGGTACACCCCTATTAATTACTGAATGTATTGTGGTACATATATCATACCATGAGGAGTAGCAGTCAGTTTAAGAAATGGTAGCTATATTATTTGTACCATCTATATTATATGCTGCACATCACTTAAACGAAGGGGAACCTTAAAATGCTCAAAAAGCGACTTATAAGACACTAATACACCTGAATCACTAGAGAAAAGTGACTTCTGGAAACCTAAAAACTCCAAAAGTAGATAACACTTTGGGCACAAAAACACACGAGTCATCAAAGCTATAGCTACAACTGTTTTTCTGATTTATTTGCAACCTATTATAGTTTTTCCCATTATCCACATCTTCAGTTTTAACCAATTATCCTAGGAACATAACTACAATGTTGTTAGTTTTTCTATAGATGAGTGAAGTTACATCTCATATTTAAACCTTTAAGGCATTTTCACACATGTAACGGTAGTTGGGGTGACACTCACTGGATGCAACTTGCAAGGGGTGAGCACAAACTTGGAGTTGCCGCAGTCACACCTGAAGTGACGCTTCGTGTACAGCTCAACAAGATTGTGAGATGCATGGCAGTGCAATGAGCAAGCCAAGCACATGCCAGCTTGACCACCAGCACCACCAGTAGGAGAGCAAGTGAGGCAGGCATACAGAACCTGGCGAGTCATGTAGCCCTGGAAATAGATGAAGTGCAATATTACTTCAACAGACATGCGTTGATGTGGGAGTAGTAGGATACAAACATTACTCACTTCAAGCTAAGGGTAAGCTGAAGAATCAAGAGACCTGCCCAACTTACAAGACTTTCCCAAAATTAGCTATAAGCAGGGCTGGGGAGTTGGAATCAAAGAGTTGGAGTCCGGCATATTTTGGGGCTTGAAGAGTTAGAGTCTGCGATTTTTCTTCGACTCCATCTCATCAATTTAATGAGTTCAATTTGAAAATTCACTACAGGAGTAATCATAAACTTGACATTAAAACAATAAAAAATGGGGGTTTTTAAAGCAATAAGGCATATAACCATTCAGGGCAAATGGCGTTCGTTTTCAGTAACATCTAACCAGCACATATACTAATGACATTGAAAAACAAACTAAATACCACACAGTGTGTTGATACATTGTGCTTCTATCCCCATACTCAAAGTTTTCAAAAATAATGTTGTTTTAAATAGAGATCGTATTTAGTGATGCAATCGCCGTGTGCCATATGCCCCAATGGGGTAAACGGCGATTTTAGTGGGGCAATAGACGATAGGTCTGTAATTTGTATATTTGAAGGTAACTTGGCATACTAGAGTATAGATAAAGACAGTAATCATTAACTAAACATATTCAAACAAAAATTGATAATATATGTTACATTTCATGCTGCCGTGGTCCTCTTTTCCTTTTTCTGGGTGGTGGACAGACAGTTGAGGCTCAGTCAGTCTTGTCAGTCAGTCAGTCAGTCTGTCAATCAGTCAGTCAGTCATTGCAGTGCTGATTATTGCCCCAACCCCGGCATCACAGTGTTGTCTAATGCCTTAACCAAGGTTAAGTACAATGGGGCAATTGACGATCGCTATGGGGTGAACTGCAATCGCAGATGGGGCATTTAACGATCGGTGGGGGTGTGGGGGGCACAAATGGGGACAATTGACGATCGAAACGCGATTGTCAATTGCCACCAAACCAATCGTAAAGTGCCATACTTTCAAAAGGTTGTGGTGTCTTTAATAATTACAAAGGAATGCTATGGAGGTGATAGCAATTGCCAATTGCCCAACATCTCTTGCGACTGCCAAATACCCCCCTCCCTCCCTCAAATTTATCTGTGGGGAGACTAACAAATTTTGTGAACCTTTGGGAATGTTTTCTGAAACATTTTCATATGGTCTCGGGAGAAATCATGTAACATTCATTCCTTAACTTAGAAAAGCCATATAAACACGGAAATGACCACAAATAAATGCTTCAAGAGTTAATGCCCTCATTTTTTTCTCCACAATGATTCTAACTCTCCTGAAGCAAAATCATTTATTTATTTACTTTAGCCCCTAAAACGACCCTGTTGCCATTTGCCCCTAACGGTAAGGCCTATATCTTGTAACTATGAAGTAGAGAGCCACTGTGCTATGTACACTAGGTAGGCCTACTTATACTTATCATTGGCCATGCCTAATCAATATACAGTACTTGCATACTCTCATTAATTATACTGCACATGTGGTTTGTATCTCCAATTCCCCAGCTTCATGAAAGAGCAATACCAGCAAGATAACACTGAAGGCGCGATGGGGATAGGGCAGCCAGGAATAATGGGGCAGAGTGTATCACTAATAATTGGAGATTTTTCAAATTTACAATGACGCAATCATAAGCCTTTTCTGTAAGTGTTTAAACTTAGTCAGAATCGATCTGAAATAATATTAGACTGGTGTCACAGCTCTCGTTGCTCTTTCTTCTACGGTATGTTAATAACTAAGCATGAGCGTTTGTGTTCGTGCCTCGAGCTTTGCTATTCGTACCGCGCGTGACGTCAGCCGTTCGTACATGAACCACACCACGCAACAAAGCAAGAGCGTTTGTACTCGTGCCTCAAGCTGAGCTAATCCTACCGTCATCTGTCATTTTCTTATTATTAATGACGAGTGACGGGAGCAGTTCGTAAATGAACCACACCACACCCCGCAACATGGCTCAACACATCTACTTGTAGACAAGACTCGTCACTCGACACACGGTGCAACAAGGTTCAACACGGTGCCACAAGACAGAGATCTTGCTCAGTGTTATATTTTTTTAGATATTAATAAAACTTATGAGCAATTTAAATCGTTATTGAATATATAATATTAACAATGGATTCTTATTGCTGCATGGAGGCATCTGAAAACTCCTGACTGGTTTTATTTCATGAAATGAAGATGTGCAGGACTAGATTCTTTATTCAACTGTACCGCACACGTAACTAGCAGTGCTGTGCTGTTTGTAAGTAATATGACAAGCCTAATGACATCGGATTCTTGTGTGAGCGTTTGAACAAAAGAAATAGGTAGGTAGAGATATGAAGCTGGATTTGAGGAGCAAGCACTGATGTGTTGTGTGGTACATGTGCAAACGACCTTTCAAAGTTTCAACACGTGTTGCGCGGCGTTGCGTGGTACGGAACATGAGTGTACGGGGCCTAACAGATTCAAATTTAGTACTTAAATGCACTGACACCATCTACAAAATTGGGGTGCTAAGATTTTTTTAAAAACACGGCTAAATACCTATAGAATTTATGAACGATACATGCTAGTGATTTTGTTCACCTAAGTAGAATGGAACATTCTTATGCGTCTTGAGCTTATTTATTCATCATCCTCTTATAATGGATTTGAAACAGCTGTTAAGGATATGTTTCGGTTAGGATTGAGTTTATTTCCTTTCCAAGAATGAACAATCAGCAATCAGCGTATAAATATTCAATTTATGGCTGCTGTGTTGTGCCCTAGAAAATTAGCTGAGATGAAACTACAGTTATTATTGAGTAGGCTGGAGTCGGAGTTAGAGTCGGACCTCTCAAATTACCAGGACTAAAGAGTCAAATGATCAGAGGCTAGACTCCCCAGCCCTGGCTTAGTCAATTATTTGCTCTGCATTGCAAGCTAAATTCAAAGTTGCAAGCAAACTTCAGATAGCTACTGGTAGCTAATATATAATATTAGCTACTGCTATTTTCTCATTTTTCTGTGATTCAGCAACTTCAAAAGTTTATTTCAAATAGGATAAGTGGAAGTCCAACTGATAAGCTCAATCATGGAAGAAAGTAATGGTCATAAGTAAAGATATATATATATAGGCCTCCTAACTATAGCGGAATTGTGGGCGAGTGATTAGTCCTATCCCCACCAATCATGGACGAGAGATCGCACCCCCTTTTTCCAAAAAACTAGAAGTGCTAGCCAAAATCTGAATGCATCATTGGAAATGGCAGGCCTTTCAGCCTTAGGATCCATGTAATTATTAGGGATGTGCCGAATAGTGAATTTTGCCGAAACCGAATATTCGGCCGAATAGTGACTGCCGAAACCGAATATTCGGCCGAATAATAAGTTTCGGCAAGAGTAAAAAACGAAAAAAAAACTTTAAAGTGACTGGAGTAATAGGGTGTCACTTATTTGGGGTTGTTTGTTTTTTAGAGTTGTTGTTCTCAATTGGGACGAGTGCGTTTCTGGATCCATATCATGTAAAATACATCGTATGTAAAATAGTTTCGAAACAAACTAAGGGTGCCCGCAGACCAAAATGACTTTGAGCGAGAGAGCAAGCAAGACTGAATGACGTGAGGCGAGAACTACCGCACACCAGTAGATGGCTCCATTATGGCAGTTCCCACCTGACTGTCGTTGAGTGTGGAGTTACTTGACCGGCGGTGCAAACATGAGCTTTGTAAAAAGACTTGTATTGTTAGAAAACACCGCTTTTAAATGGAGTATGATGAAAAGCT
>LQNS02278100.1:12549012-12561924 GCA_001587735.2 Parhyale hawaiensis
GTGAAGCAGGTCACCGAGCACAAACGTCTACTTTGAATAAAAGGAGCACCAAATCCATTCAAATACGCAACAAATAAACTCCTTCCACCAGTAAAGCAGAAGAAGTAACTCAAATCAGTTACTTTACTTGAAACTTTCATATAAAAAATTTTAATTGAAACAGTTTTAATACCATTAAGTTTACTCCGTTCGGCACCAGCTGGCGGCACGGCGCCCTCACAACCAATTTTTCGGGTTACGATAATTTTTTTCCAGGGTAAGGTAGCACGGTAACTCGATCGTGATTGAGACGCACCCCTGCTGAAGGATGATGCATGTCCGTTTTTTCAACGCGCTACACAATAAATCATTCAATATCAGTTGACATTTAGAACCCATCAATACTGAGTTTTTCTTCTACGGCATTCAAAAATCATAAGTAAATAGATACAAATGATTTATCAGGGTCACTTTAATGGTCACAGTCACTATGATCCAGTATAACACTAAAAACATGACAATATTGTAAGAACATAGGTGCCGTCTGTCTTTATAGATATATATAGCCCAGCTGATTGCTTTGTGCTGATATGTGATGTAATCATAATTTCTGAGTTACCGGTGCTCCACCGGTGACCCAACCAGTCTCAATTCGTGTCGCAGTCATAACTCAAACGACAAGTGCGACACGGGTTGTGGTGACGCACGAGACAACTCACCCTAAGGCCGAGTTCACACGTTATTTTCTTCAACGCTTTCGCTCATGTAAGCGAACGCGAGCTATGCGTGAAGGAGCCTGGACGATTCGCACGAAGCCCAGTTCGAGCGAGCTCAATAGGAGACGTTTCGAGCCGTGCTCATCTCGAGCATACCAATGTTGCGATGCGTCGAGCGTGGGAATTACCATACGGCATGTCATGCTACTCGATACCTTTATAGGCTTATATAATAACCAAGTTTTAAATCTTTTGATATGATCTTAGTTAACGAAATTTTTTCATATTTTATTTATTTATTTTTTTTTTTTATTTGGCCTCACATGTGAAGCTTCTCACCACATGTGTCATCACGTATCTTAATTAAGTCTGCAAGTAGCCGAATGCACGTCGTACGAAAACGTTACTTGAGAAAAGCAATAGGAAACTAAGAATAAATACTTTAAAATGTAGAAAGAAGTCATTCTTATTGAATGAAGTAAACTTAGAATTGCATATGTTAGAAGTGTTTCTAAGCGATTAACACATCGATATATGATGTACTTCAGTTTAAAAAAAAAACATTCGCTGCCAAGAACCATCGACGATTCAAAGAGCGTTTGTTTGTTTACCACAGTCAAATAATCCCTCGCTCAAATGGGTGCTCGCTCGAACTGGGTCCCGCTCGAAACGTCCAAGCTCGCTCGAGCTGGACCTTGCTCGAAACGTCCAGGGACCTGCGTGAATGTTTTTCTATCGCTGTCTACACGTAGAAGCGTATTTTGTTCAAATGAAGGACACCGCGCGCTCAGTTATGACATCATTTCTTCACATTTTTGTTTATTTTTTGCGTCTCTTTGAAATCGTATTCTTATCCCATTATCGCATGGCCTGATTTTGAGAGGAACCGCCTACTGTATTTCCAAAATATTTATATCCACATAGCAATAAGCTGGGCTATCAAAACAAAGATGGCGTCCGTATTCTCAGAACATTTTCAGGTTTTCTTGTTTTAAACAGGATTTCAGGGATTTTGATCGGTGCCCAGTCAAATACGACACAGGTGACCCAAATTGTGCAACCGAAAAGAACTCAATCTTACTCTTGAAATGGAGAGTGCAGTCTGCTCAACATAATGGGATCATTGTGCGGCTTCCATGCAGCACCTGAAACATGATATAAAGTGACGAAATCAAGATTCCTGGACAATTCCCAACGAGCATTGGATTTCGGCTCAGGCTGGACCGTAGCGTCACTTTCAACATTGGTGGAATGTTCATTTTTGGAAAGTCGATCCAACGTTGTTTTACAATCTAGGACCAACATTGTCGGTGAATATTCAGCCAACAAAGCAGTTGGTTATCCTACCTACAAGGAAATGGAATAGTTGTTCATTAATGCTAATGTATCTATAGTATCGGAGATAATTCTTAATAACACTGAGACAATCAACTTTGACCTAAATATAAATACACGACGTTAACGATAGCGAACTGCTTCCTGGTAAAATTTATTGAGCTTCAGTCAAGGATGACAATTATAAGAATAAGACAAGTATTTACATAGTATTTGCATACATTCCTCTTTGATAATTGAGTATTTTGTGCGTCATTACTTCAACGCGTTGTCGTTTCGAAAGAGGAAATCGTCAAATGTCGAATCGTTGCTGGAAATTATTATTGGCCCAATACTGCAAATTTGCAATCCAATATTACTACCTTCACATATTTTTCTTTGCAACAGAAATTTAACTAATTTCCTGATACCTATAGTAAAAACAATGCATAAATTAAACTCACGGTACGATTTCTTGGGCGTTTTCACGAAGCGTTTCTCGAGAGTGGCCCAATGATAGCTCAGCATTGTTTCACAAAGCATAAGTACCCTTTTTCTTAGCGCATATTGGTAAAGCACTGGTCTATGATCGATTGACAAGGCTCCGACATTCACCCAACGCACATTCTGCTGACCTCTCTCTAAGGAAGGTTATTTTGGTTTAGGAGAAGAGAAGTCAAGTGAGCTGAGCTTAGACAAGGCCTCCTATTGTACAATCCTGGGTCTGGGCTTTCGTTTTGGTTAGTGACGTCACGAAGTTGGTCCTTGCGCCTCGCGAAACACGACCGGTGCTCCATGGTGCTGCTTAAGTTACTCCTACTTTACAGATAAATCCTTGAACATAAGCAACGAGAAACCTTCAGAGAGGTGAGAAAAATGTTTATAAATGTGTATTACTTTAAAGGGACAAATTTTTTTCTCGTGTGTGCACGCCGAGTAGTTCAAAAAAATTGTGTAGTTAACTTGACATGAAGGTATGTACCTACGCGCATGCTATCGTGTGGTGAAAAACGTTCATTCACTTTATTACAACTAATTACGTTATCATTTTCACGATATTAGTTTGAGTTATAGACAACTGTATATCTAGAAGACATTTTTCAAAGGAAAAGTGCTCAGGCGAAGAGTTTGGCAAAGTGTTTTTTGAAGAAAATTGCTTCAGTTGTGCCAGCTCTAGCCGAACTGCCTGCCTTAGAAGCGCCTGTGCTTCCTCGCCTTACGGCTTGCCTTAGCTAAGCTTTGCTAACATAATGAATAAGTGATGAAAATGTTGCCCACGTTTCCCTCTCCGAGCTGAGGCCACTTTATTCATTTTAAAATTTTGGTAAAATTTTGCTTTAGGTACAAAATAGAATTTCGACGTTTTGAGATAAACATATTTAAACACATTTTACACAAATACTATTTTGCTTGGAAATGCATAGTTTTCGAGATATTTAACTTTGAAGTTTCTATTGTTTTTCTTTGGGAGAAAATACCCGACGATCCTACAGGAATCTAAACTGAACTAAACCGACCTAATCTAACTGACCCCCAACCTTACCTACCCTAACCTAGCCTACCCTAACCTAACTTACCCAACCTAATATGCCCTAACCTAATCTACCCTAACCTATCCTACCCTAACCTATAGGAACCATAGGAAAACAATGGGAACTTCAAAGTTCAATATTACGGAACCTATGCATTTGCGAGCAAAGTGTTATTCGTGTAAAATGTGTTAGAATGGCTCCTTTTAGCTGTATAATACCTCAAAATGTCGAAATTCTATTTTGGACCTAAAGTAAAATTTCGCCATTTTGCTCAATGGCTCCCTGGAATCTGAATTCAGTATAACATATATCCTTACCAACTGACCAACTCAACCCTCCTAGGGTCACAGTGGGTTCCTGCTTCAGACCCTGCAACCTTAGCCAAACAGAAGCACCAATGGTCACTGTTGGCTCTTCTATGTAGTTTCTGATTCGGTATATATTAGTTCGCAATGCTATGTCATTTTCAGGAGATGAAAAATCACTCTTTTGTTAAGTTAACTCCCATATGTATCAGTCTATTTCCGCTAACAAAGTATCTCGTAGCAATGCTGGACCTTTGCTTGTAATGTATAGTATTTGGTTCAGTATAGTTTTATTGTAGCTCCCTTCCTATTGCTAAAATAAAATCCTCTTAATCAGCATTGGAGCAAGGGATCATCTTGATAGGAGCCAATTCCACTGCGAACTTGCTTCAGTTAGGACATAAAGTCAAGTTGCTTAACTTAAATCGAGCAACTGTTGACTTGACTTTCTATCCCAATCGAATATGTCCTAAGGGCGTATTTCGATTGGGACATAAAGGCAAGTCAACAGCCGCTCGATTTAAGCTAAGCAACTTGACTTTACGCCCCAATCGAATACGTCCTTAATGGCTGTAGGATATGCCATAAGGTAGCATTTAGGTCTATGGACTTGGACACTCTGTACTTGAAAACAGCAAGGCCGTAGATTCAATCATGTTCTATTGGATAAGATTATATACACATATTGTTTGCCGACCTAGTGGGTTTTATTTAGCACTATTTCTACGTGTAATTAGCTTGCTAATACAGTAATAAAGGCTGCCGATTTCTATGTTCGGCAGCGGTTAATGTATACTCCCGCAATTATCTTTCATTTTTTAATATTTATCATTTTATTCCATAGTTAAACTGCAATTATGCGATAAAATTGCATATTTGCTCTATCAAGAAGCATATTCTGCTATGTGCCGATGGAACGTGAGGGACCATTCTCGTGACGTCATCGAAACGAGACCCAGGCCTGTATTCTAGGAAGCCTTGGCTTAGATCGACTTTGAACACACTCGAATGGATGCCAAAATTAAGAGCATTTCCGTATGGGGGCCGAAATTAAGCTCTCGATGCTTAACTTGCACGGAACTTCAAACCGATGCTTCGGCATTGTCACTTTGAATCGAGTTGCACGTGTTAGTAGTAACGCTATTACGTTGAGCCAACCGAAAACTACATTTTACGGAGCAAGACTGAGTTCCTCGAAGTCTCAAGAGGAACCTTTTGAGGGTTTGAGCATGTTCGATTGGGACCTGAAACTCGATCTAAGCCATACCTACTTGACTTAACTTGCCCGAAACTGTAGACGTGTGGCCCATCTTCGACCCGTTTATTACCTCCGCCAAGAGGTTACGTTTTCGTCGTGTTTGTGTGTCCGTCTGTCTGCCACCAAATAAATGAAACAGTTATAGACGGATTTCAATGAAAATTACAGGGATTGTTAGGTATGTTTGGAGAATCAGGTTATCAACTTTTGGTGAAGATCCGTCCATCCGTTTGTTTGTCTACCTCTCTAAAAGTTATGGATGAATTTTTATGAAACTTGCATGAGTTGTTAGGTATATTACGCAGAGTTAATGACCAAATGTTTGTGATAATCCGTTTGTTTGTTCGTTTGTCACTGTGTTTGATTTTATGCTTTTTAACACAATAACTCAAAAAGTGACGAATGAATCTTTATGGAATCTACAGGAGTTTTTTGTAATGAATATGATAAAAGCCATATATAATTGATTAAATTTTGGTGATGATCAGTTGGTCCGTTTGTGTGTTTTACCTATGTTTGTCACAATGTTTCTTAGCATAACTCCAAATGTTATGAACAGATCTTCATGAAAATTCGAGAAACTGTTAAAACTATCAAAAGGCACAAATAATTAAATTTTGGGTTGATATAAAAAATCATCGTGTCAGAACCAGTATGAATTTTTCGTTACCTTTGCCTTACTTAGCGGAGGTATATGCGCTCTCAGAGTGCTCTAGTTCAAGTTTCATTCGTTGAGTCAAAATTAATCACCTGTGAGGCTTCTATGTAAAACCTCATTTTTACTTCGTATAATAAAGATTTCACTCGGTTCAACATAAGCGGGTCGCTTCTAACACCTGCAACACGATTCAAAACGACGAAGCTAAAGTTCCTGTCGACAGTTTCGGACAAGTTAAGTCAAGTAGGTTTGGGATACATCGACTTTTAAGTCTCAATCGAAAACGCCTTTAAGGTCTGAATCTCAGTTATTCAGCGCACCTGCGTGAAGTTTCAAAGGCTTAACTTTGGCACCCAATCGAACCTGCTCTTAGGTTGACTTTGACGACTCAATGTTCCTTGGTCCCGAGCTCATGACATCTTGTATTTAGTGTTTCTCTAGGTGAAGTTATATGGGTGTGCATTCATTCTTAGCAGCCTCTATAAATGGGACCCTGAGTGCCGTACGTAGGCGACAGGTAAACCTATGTCCGATGATCCGAGGTACACTGATAAGGGCCCGGTATCTCTATTTATATCAGTAGCGGTAAGCGGAGTTAGCTTATGCTATATAAAATTATCGACAGCAGTGAGGCTGCCACGCCCTAGAGTGCGTGTTATCATTATAGCAAGCACTGCATTTCTTAAGTAACAGTACTTTTTTATTGTTCTGAAAAAGTTGATATGAAGCGTATCTATAGAAGACATTGTAAACCCCTTCTAGTGCAATAAGATGCATCAATAAATAATGTCAAGCAGGCTAATCCTATCTTACTTAGACTGCACTTTTTCATTACAATTTTTTCCCCTATTTTGCTACTTAGAAAGGGAAAAGAATCCTTGTAGGGAAATAGCACAATCTGAGTAAGACTGGGCGGAGCAAATAGTAGGAACCTTTTTCCTAGTTGAAACGAATTTTCAGCGCACATTTTTACACGGCATTAAATTAAATTTGTGCTGTTGAGAGCGCAGGGCATATACACCGTCAAAGAAATTTATTGCGTCGCCGATTCGCACAATGAGAACGGGATGCTCCGCTGCGTATAGAAAGAAATTTGTCCGGAGCTACGAGGGTGCAGAATTATATTTGAGACCTTCTAAATTTGAAGAACTCAAAGGAAACTAAAGTAGCACTCTGAGATCGTATACTCCCTCAGCCAAGTGCGGTAGTGTTAACAATAAATTACAATTGGTCCTGAAACCAGGATTTCCTTTTACTATTTCCAGTATTAGGTAATCTGTGGCCCTTGACAGTAGAACCACTGCCTTAAATGTTTTTAAAGATCAGTCCGACGTTCGTAACTTCTTGAGGTATGATCTGACAAAATACTCAGACGAACATATAGTCAAACGCCAAAGCCGACCACCGTATCATCATTCATCACCAAAATTTGTTCATTGTGATTTTCAACATTTTTAACAATGACTACAAATTTGATGAAAACTTGTTCATAACTTTTTGAGTCACTGACAAACGGACTGACAAAAAAATTGGTCAAAATTGGACACAAATTGGTCAGTTGCACTTTGTACCAGTGACTTTACCAACAATTCCTAGAAGAATTTATGAAGATCGGTTCAAAACTGGTGGAGCTATGCTATCATGAAGAATAAAACAGATAGATTAACAAACCAACAATTAAACGGTGGGACGGATTTTCACAATATGTAAATCATCGGATCCTCCTAACATACGCAACATTTCTTGACAACTTCATAAAAGTCCCTCCATTACTATTTGAATTATATCTTCTGTTTGAATTATCTTCTATTTGAATTATCTTTTATTGGAATTATCTGCTATTTGAACTATCTTTGTGACAGATACATGAATAGAAAAATGCCGATAAAAACATAAACTCCTTGGCAGAAGTAAATATTATTAACGAGGTGTCTTATCGCTGGTGCTGAAAAAATTGAAATAAATAAACACGAACCTGAGTTAATAAATGGGATATCAACTGGCGCGGCACACTCGAGTTGCGCTAAGCCCATTAGTTTTGACTGAATTGTCCAGAACTTCAATCAGAGGTGTTGGTATCGCCACTTTGAACTGAGTTTCAACGCTTAACCTTGAATCGATTACCACTGAGGCGGCAGCAAACTCAGTACTGTTCCATAAAGTGCAGGTTTTGGGCGCCTCAAGCGTAATGAGGTTGCTGCCAACATCTGCTGCATAATTCCCAGGGGCAAAAAAAGTCCACCAGTTTGAAGTTCCGGATAAGTCAATCCAATAGTGGGCATAGCATAACTCGGCTCCGCCGTACCAGTTGATGATACCTTGATGGAATCGAGTTTTGTCCCTCAAACGTCGCTCACGATATCTTCCGTTTCGAGCTAAGTTTGAATTGATCCAGCGCATATACATTAAATTACTACAGCAGATGCTAGAGCTCTACATTTAAGAGACCGAAAGTCGTAAGGTGCGTTCTATTGGACAGCGACAGTAAGACCGCTAGAATTGACATGTCACAAACTTCAAACCGGTGCGCTGGCTTCGTCGTCGCGTCTATTCGACGTTCAATCGTTGATGCTCATGCGATTACCTTCAAATAGCAATTTAGAATACTCAAAAGGCGCCATAGCTTGAACACATCAAATAATAATCGAATCGTAATTTCAGCTTGAAATTTTGAGAGTTTAAGCAATGACCAAGCGAACACACTTTTGCTCAAATCTATCACGTGATTGTGTGTTTGTAAAACAGCAGTCAATGCATGATGGAGAAGTTTGATAGCCCACTAAAGAGAGTGAGAAATAACGTGTTATCGAACAGTTTACTCGCGTCGAGCAGTGCGCAGACGAGCGACGTCTTAGCTGATTTCGATCCGAAAAAAATTGTTGGATCGTCAAGTTTGGCACGATATTTCAATGCATACGTAGCGGGGGAAACGTTTTTGCGCTGCAATGCACTAAGGTAAAGTTTTTAGGAATTGCATGAAAACAGAGGTAAACATTTGTTTCATAAATGTTACTGCTTGTTTATACGCCGGTTTTTTAGTCAACGTGCATAGTACGCAGCAACTGCATGTTTTGTGCTATATCTAGATTGTGAACAAAATTTTGATATGTAAGTTTTCTGCGGCTATCATAGCTGTAACTTGGAGACAAATGCATTTTATACTTTTGACGTTGCAGTTACAATCGCCACAATTAAACGTAAAGTTTTAAGAAAAACGGAGGCGCTACATACCATAGTGGTTAACAGTAAGAAAACTGGACTGTACGTTGCTTTGAATTGCCCCAAAGCTACGAAAAAGATTCGCCTAGACGCATCCTGCTGAACTCGCTCTTCGGGCAACTTGTTCGCCGAGTCTTATGGAGCATTTGTTGAAGAGATGCCACTCTCGAGAATTTTTGCTTTTCGTCTGCACTGGGCTTTTCATGGAAACAAGTTTTAGGTAGTCGTTTTTGTGGACCCAAACGAAGATGCCTCCAATTTTTTTATTGGGAAGCCGCCGAGCGTATCTAGCTCGTATGATCAATGCAGCTAAGGGCTTGTTGTAATTACAGCCTAGTCGGGCTACCGCAACTAGAAAACAGTTACCGTCCCCTGAAAAGTGGTTATGAGAGCGCCATCTAGCGACGGGCGGTTGAAGTCCATAGACCGCGACAGTTCTTGACTCTTAGGTCCAAGTGGCCTCTGAGAGCTATTGTGAACATGTCTAGACACGGTCATGTAGGCAAGCGCTCAAGTGCGTTCCCGCCGTATCCAAGATACCTTCTCCGCAAGATAAATGTTGGGTGCCTTGGAATTTTTTCCCTCAGTAGTAGATAGAAGGAAAAGAAAAGCTCTTGAGAAAATTCCATTTTCCCGTTGCCGACTTTTGTCCGTCAGCATCAGACCTAAGAGTCAAGTACCTAATGTTGCGGTCTCTGGTTAATCCATACTGAAATATCACTTTAATTAAAATACTGACTACGGAAGTTCCAAGTAAGTGCTCTAATTTACTTATTTTGGGGTACGGAGTTTATTTGTTGCGCATTTGTATAATTTTAGTGTTAGTTTTATCCGAAATAGGTGTTTGTGAGCGGGGACCATCGTCACCGTCACCCGAATCGTTCTCGCTTTTTTGGGTTGTGAATGTGGCACAAATCGAGAGCGGCGAGGTCACGGATGTATTACCGGTAACCCAGAATTCGTGATTACGTCACGTTTCAGTCTGCACTGCAGAGTCTAATATTCTGATGATGTGTATCTATGTAGTCCACGAGCACGGAAGCACGTGCAATCGTGGTTTATCTGATCTTTGGCCCTTGGCTGCAACTCTGAAGAGATGACCGTCTCCTTCCGCTCATACTAAGATACACCCCACAGGATGCACTGAACGTTATGGTCGTATCACGGGATGTGGCAGGAGATAAGTTATGGTAGAATACCTACTTGAGCTCTTTAGACCATGGACGTCGCTATGACTGAGAGATGAAATGGGCTGAACCCCAGGAATTTGTTCTTACATTAATAACCAAGTATCTGGTATGCAAGGAAACAACGATACTTTTATTAGTGTAGAACACGTAAGTAAATTGTTCTGCTCGCTTTTTTCCCTGGTTTGTGTTAAATGTAAATCTGCGTTATTTTGAAAATGCATTTACAATACATATATATTCGCAAATAAATTTTTTGGGCTCAAGCGAATTTTGATTATTAATTTAGAAAAATTGTTGCAAAGAAAATTCACGAGATATTTACTGGGCACTGAGCTAAATTTAGTATTCAGCTAATAAGAGATAGTTCATTTATGAGTCTTCTTTCAACAACGCCGCTTACTTGGGCAAGCAGTCTGTCAGTTTCTTATATTATTCAGGAGTGGCATTTCCCACTCTTATGCACTATCTTCCACAGTGAGTTTAATCGTGCTTGCGAATTTTCTACATGTTGATTGTCTTTTCATTAAGCTTCACAAGTTTTCAAAGTGGTTAAGATTAAATCTATGTCCATGCCTGAGCATTGGCTGAAGAGAGTTGTCACTCAACCACCATTTGATTTGTCAATTTCGTAATGCGAGCTAAGGCTTTATCGTGCTGATAGATGGAACGGGAAGAGGACAACCCCAGAACAGTCGGAAGTACGCTTTTCCGTAAAATACTAAAGTCTTCTTTGGCGCTCATGCTCTTATCACACAGAATTTACTCTCCGACGCTACGAGCTATAAATGCTGTCCAAACCATAATCCCTCAGTTTCCTTTCATAACTGAGTTTTGCAGACATTCAGCCCTGAAATTTTGACCTCATTTTCAAAGACACCCCTCAACACCATCACTCACAAAAGAAACCCGGACTCATCCGACCGCATAACTCTTGATATACCATTCCGAGGGGAAAGTGCCGCATTCAACAAAACAGCTCACTGAGAGAAGTTTTAATGCAATTAGATGCATCAAAATTTCATTAATTTTTGTGCCAAAACTGAACCAGGCAAGTGCATCATAAAAGTAAAGTGCATCATGATGATGCATTTAGGGTTTTATGATGCACTTTGCACGAATTGATACACTTACGTGTTTCGGTTTTGTGACAAAGCCAATGACGCACCAAGATGCATCAAAAACAGGTAAAATTGATGCACATGAAGAGACAAAACTTTGAAAAACAAGCTATCTGCGCGTTAGTATGTAACCGCCTCTCGCTTCTCACCCGGAACAAGACTACAAAGCTTTTGTTCACTTTGTTTTTGCGGAAATATGTTCTTCTGACTGAAATATGCTTTTCTGTCTTCTGCGATGACACAACATAAACTACGCCATGAAACACCTATGTGCATCCTGATGCTTCTCTGTTTAACACCTACTTGCATCCTACAAACATTTATAATGCCGAGCCTCTTTATACAAATGCACGTAGGATTTGAATCGAGGATGCACAGCTTTCAGGTCGTACCCAGGAAGCAAAGAGTGTAACAGGAAGACACAATGGGACGAAAATAAAACTCAGCCGTGACTGCATGTCGTTTACTGACGTAGCAGAGACGAGTGGAAGTATTTAAAGGTCGGACCTCAGGCCTTCGTAAGTTGCGCTTTCAATCCTAACAAAAATATAAGCAGTGTTAAGTACATTCTTAACGCAATAGAAGCCACAGGAACAGTTAATGATCAAGCTTTCTGTACTTGGCAACAACAATATTACCTTGTTTTGTGTATAGCTGCAGCTCTAATCGCTGGCCAGTCAGGAGCGGGAAGATTGAATGAATTAAGCCGAAAATATACGGTGAAATGTTTATGTTTAAGTTTTGTGCAGAGCCCTGTGAACTGAGAATGAAGTGTAAACAAGACTTTGTTTCAAAGAAGAAGGTGAATCAGGGCGCCATACAGGCCCAGATCTTACCTTTGGTGCCGGGAAAGTTTCCATTGATAACTGTTTTTCGTTCAATTACTGTACTTGAATAAAACTGCACCTGAGCTAGCTATGCATCTCGTTACGCAAACATGCTTTTCATTTCATTAGTGTTCGATATTAGGGGACATGGACACATGCATCCACAACCGTTGATACATACAGTAATTGTTCCATGCACTTAAGATTAATTCTTATTTAAAAATCTAAAAGCAACGACGAAGATTAACATCGAAATTATATTCTATATAACGTTTCGGAGACCTGCTCCATCATCAGTCCTGGAAACAGAGATAAAGAAGTATAAGTAAAATTAGTTCTAATGGTTCAGCTAAGACAAAGGTACCTATCCTTGATGGTCGAAAAAAGCAAAAGCTTATTTTTTAACTAATTTCAAAGGATAAGAGCTACTGTTGTTATTCCAAACAGGTTTGAGTTTGTGTATAAAAAGTGATGTTAAAATGCGTAAATCTATATTGCAATTTACACCAATCTCTTCGCATTTCCACATTTTTGAACCGATTTTGACCATTCATCCGCCAAAATGCGTCTCTATCACTCGGCCTTCCGACCAGGTATACATGCGTTTCATTTGACCCAATTATGTCCCATTTGTCCCATGGGTACCGTTTGCCAAAAATTTCGACCCCCTCTATTTTTTCCATTTTTTGCTCGATTGAAGCTGTTCTTGCTCCAAACAACTTTTCTTAACGTTATTTCGGGTTAAAAGTACTATTTGATCCCGTACCTTCCAATTTGACCCATGTGGACAAGTTGC